>CM070575.1:4200000-4610000 GCA_036346355.1 Rhipidocladum racemiflorum | reverse complement strand
CGCCGCCTAAACCTTCCCACTTCCCTAACCCCTCTCGTCCCGCCGCGTCTGCAATTAATCTCCCTAGGAGTATCTCGCTAGCCACTACCTATGTTTACATGATGGCTGCGAACGCTTCTAGGAGTATCTCGCTAGCCACTACCTATTTTTTTGGCTTCTTTTTTATTATTTCTGGTAGTAATTTCAAGTTTATGCTCCTCTCGCAAAGTTGAACATTGAGGCGAGGACAATCTATGTGCTTGTTTGCCGGACGCCAAAATGTGGGCCTAACCCTCAATGGCAAGTATGCGTCTGTTGGGCTCGATATGATTGTAAGTTAATCAGATCTTTTGTATGATTTTAAGTTGGTTCTTCTTACTTTTGATTTTTGCTTCTTATAGTTGGAAGGTCCTCATAGTTCAAAAGCGTCACAGCAGTATGCAAACATATGGTAATGGTGATGAATTAGGTCCAAAGAAAGAAAATGTTTGCTCAAATGAGCGCTTTTCTACAAGTTTTACGGAAAAACATAACTAGGAAAGCAAGTGTCTTGAAAGCAATGATGATGATTTTGATTTAAATGCCTTGGCCAAAGCACTTGAGCAGGCTGCAACGTTGGCATCCAGCTCAAAGAAGCAAAATAAATCAAAGCGTGCTAATATGCCCATAAAATGCACTGTGGTGAAGGAGAAAGTAGATGACTTGAGTATACCAAGTGAGGAAATTTTCTGAACAGCTTATTACCGTAAGTATAAAGTCTCAAGTGTATTTGTCTCATGGAATTTTCTTTATGCAGTTCTTCCTTGTTTCTACTTCTATTATGATAAGGAACAATTGAGGGGCAAAGACACTGTAGGTTCAAGTAGCAATGAACCAATTTTGGTAAAAGGAATCATGGACACGGGAAATGATGAAGAAGACAAATGGGAAGGAGAAAACTATGAATATGATAGAGCTCTTTGTGCTGACAGAACTTTCTTAAAATTCAAGAAACGGTTGCATGCATATCCCCAGCAATGCTTTAGGTAGTTAAATTCATAGTGTCCTTGTAATCTATCTTTTGGGTCATGCTATTATCTTATTATACATCAATTATTTGTTTCTGGCCTTTTTTACTTTCGCAACCTGAATCAAATTTTGGTGTGCGATTCTTTGAAGGTATTCCTATGGTGGTAGGCCACTGTTGGCTGCAATGAACTTACTGTTGGGTTGATCTCGCGCCCTGATCGGGGGCGCAACCGACCTTTATGGTTGTGGCCCCCCGTTGCACACGCGCTATAAATAGAAGGGACTAGGCAGCCCTGAGAACTAACGTTCCCTGTGCACACGTCCCTAACAAACTCGTGAGAAACCGATCTACAGTGCGTGGAGTAACGGGAAGAGCCACGACCCTACCTCCTCTACTGCTGTCATCACCGCGTGCAGGAGGCCGTCGTCCTCCTTCATCACCGGCTCTTCATCGCGGCTATGGCATCTTCGATCACAAACCCTGAAGGTAACCTCTAAGTAATATTTCTAGGTGTTGATTCAAGGCATTAAGATCCATAGAAAAATTCTATCAATGGTATCAGAGCTAAGGTTTGCATGCCTAGATCTAACCCTAGACATAGATCCCCTTCGGGTAAATCCATAGCAGCGCATAGCAAAAAGAAGAGAAGTTGAAATTCCAAAATGAAGAACCGGATGCAGAAAAATAAGAAAAGAAATTTACCGTGTTCATCACGGGAAGAAGAGATCGGGGGCCGCCGCATCCAGCTTTTCTGCATCCCGCGCCGCCGCATCCTTGCACGTCGCCCTCGGCTGCTCGTCGTGCCCGTGTCCCGCGCCTGCGATGCACGAGCACGCCTCCAAGCGTCCCGCCGGCCGCACCTCCGCCGCTCGCTGTCGTAGCCATCTGTGGCGACCCTCGCCGTCGCCGAGCGAGCCACCATGCGCGCCACCAGAAACCGTCGCCCGGAAAGCACGGCTCCAGATCCATTTTTTTCGGGAATTTTTTGTTAGGTTGGGAGCAGCCAGAGTTTATTGCTTTCCAAAGAAATCATGTCCATCCGTTTCAATCAACGGTGAAGATGAATGGCTCTAGTCTTTTCTCTGTGTTTAAGCTAAAGCCCAATGTAGCATGAAGGCACAGGGCGCTTGAAGCCTTTTGGGCTTGTTCGGCCCAAGCAAATTAACATTGTTTTCTTTTATATATTTCAGAGTCTAAGTTTATCTCTGTTGTATATAATTAGTTTAAGAATTGAGTTAAGGTTATATTTCCGCTGCAAGTTTAAGTTTTCTTTTCTCTGATTAAATTGAAACCAACGTGGATATTTAATTAGAGAAAATAGTAAATGAAAAATAGTTTTATAGTATTTCACATAGTTATGGTAATTTTATTTTTCTGATCAACGTTAAAAAAAAAAAAAAAAAAAAAATTCCATGACCATGTTAAGAATGATAGAAAGTTTTTGAATAAAGTTTGCTCTATTCTAATACTGCCCAACGGTGTTTTAGAAATAGATCAGTCTTTATAAAGTTGAGAGCATGTTTAATTGACCAACGTTAATTTATTCATGCCAAAGTTTATATTTTTTAGTTTACTGATTAAATTCTTGTTTTATTTAATGAAGCTTTTCCAACCAAGATTGCCAATTCCTTGAGTGTCTTTCAAGGGCTTGAAAAGTTGAACGGCAACAATTACTCCTCATGGAGAGAGAATTTGAGCTTGGCCATGGCTATGGCTGAGATAGATTATGCTTTGCTTCATCCAAGGCCTGTGGCACCGGTTACAGCGGCGGTGGGAGTCCGGAAGCCACAAATAATGCTGCGGCAGAATTGTCGTATAGTATTGAGAAGGCAAAGTGGGACAACTCAAATAGAAAGTGCCTCATGGTGATCAAAGGCACTATCATTGAGTCCATAAGGGGAGCAATCCCAGAATGTACAGATGCTACTGAGTATCTGAAGAAAATAGAAGAGCAGTTTACTGGATCCACAAAGGCCTATGCAGGCACATTAATCAAGAAACTTGTCAATGACAAGTATGATGGATCTGGGCTGCGTAATGGACCAGGCATTAGAGAACATATTCTCAAGATGTCTAACATGGCTCACTCTCTCACGTCTTTTGACATGCCTTTAAAGAATGATTTCATAGTCCACCTTATACTGGTTTCATTACCAAAAGAATTTGAGACTTTTGTTGTAAATTACAACATTAGTGAAGAAAAGTGGTCTATTGAAAAGTGCATTGCCATGTGTGTCCAAGAAGAAGAAAGATTAAAGGCACAAAAGGCTGATGAACTGAATCTGGTTAAACATCCTCAGAAGAAAAAGAATTATTTCCAGATTCAGAATAAGCCAAATTTCAAGAAAGGCAACTACCAAAAGGGCAATTATCAGCAGAAAAGGTTCACCAATTTTGAGAAGGGTGAACACTCAAATGGAGGACATAACTCAAATGGAGGACATGGTTCCAGTGGAGCTGACCTCCTAGGCCTCTCACGAGCACATAGATCCAGACACCTGCAGGCGTTGTCATCAGAAAGGGCACCGCATGAAGGATTGTGTTCTTTTCCTCAAGTGGCTGAACAAAAGAGGTAAAGATCAAGTTACATTCATAGATGAATCCTTGTATATAGATTCACCAACTAGCACTTGGTGGATAGATTCTGGTGCAACTGTTCATGTTGCTAATTCTATGCAGGGATTCCATACGAGGAGGATCCTACAAAGAGGAGAAAGAGGAATTAGAGTGGCGAATGGAGTTGAAGCTGATGTGGAAGCCATTGGAGATCTTCCATTAGAGTTGGATGGCGGCTTCATACTCCATTTGCGTGATGTTTTATTAGTGCCTTCTTTAAGAAGGAATTTGATTTCAGTGCCTTGCTTAGATGATGAGAACATTCAGTGTCATTTTGGGAATGGAAAGTGTGTAATAAAGTTTAATAATATAGATGTTGGTCTTGCCATCCGACAAGACAAGCTTTATTTGCTATCCCATTATGATATTGTGAATGACATAAGTACCTCCTCGAATGCGAAAGTATGCAATGTTAATACAAAGCGAAAGAGAATAGAAAGTGAATCGTCATCGAAATTTCGAGGGGGAGAATTGAACGATTAATCAAAGAAGAAATTGTTCCTCCCCTAGATTTTTCAAACACAGATCATTGCATAGATTGTATTAAAGGCAAGTATGTTAAACAAATAAAGAAAGGCGCCAAGCGTAGCACAGGAATCTTGGAAATAATCCATACAGACATTTGTGGTCCTTTTCCTGTAAAGACAGTGGATGGTTTTGATTCGTTCATTACATTCACTGATGACTATTCTCGCTATGGCTACATTTATCCTATCAAAGAAAGGTCAGAAGCATTAGAAAAGTTTAAAATATTTAAAGCTGAAATAGAGAATCAACATGATCTAAAGATTAAAGTAGTAAGATCAGACCGTGGAGGTGAATACTACGGTAAACACACCCTTATGGCCAAGTTCGGGACCTTTTGCAAGGTACTGCAGGAAAATGGCATAGTAGCTCAAGATTCTATGCCAAGTAACCTCAAGAAAATGGAGTAAATTGAAAGGCGAACTTAGTACCTTAATGGATATGGTGAGAAGTATGATAAGTTACTCCACTTTACGGTTAGTCTATGGATGGAGGCTTTAAAACCGCTGCCCATATTCTTAATCGGGTACCAGTAAGTCGGTGCCTAAAACACCGTATGAGTTATGTTGGGAGGAAGCCTTCACTAAACTATCTACATGTGTGGGGCTGTCCGGCTGAGGCAAAAGTATTCAACCCAAACATAGGAAAGTTAGATCCAAAGACAGTGAGTTGCCATTTCATTGGCTATCCTGAAAGATCAAAGGGTTATCGTTTCTACTGTCCAGACATACATACCAAGTTTGTAGAAACTAGACATTTGTGTTTATAGAGGATGATATGATCGTGGGGGAGCATGGTACCCGAGAAATTAGCCTTGATGAGAAGCGGGTTTGTGCCCTAACTCCTATGATTCAAGAGCCTTTCTTCTTGATACTGTTGTTCTTTGCATCACCTGAGATTCTGGCACTGCAGGTGTTTCTCCGAGTTCAACGATCGGTGTGCGAGGCACTGTTGTGGAGCCCGAGGCCCCATCTGTTGCTAGTGAGGAGCCCGAGCAGCCTCCTCAGAGAGAGCGGTGAACCCGCTCAAGAACCACTTAGAAGATCACAGAGAAGCAGGAGATCGGCTATTCCAGCTGATTATGAAGTTTATGTCAGTGAAGACATAGAGATAGAGGGTGATCCCACCTCTTATGAGGAATCGATGAGAAGTCCCAATTCATCGAAGTGGCTTGCTGCCATGCAAGATGAAATGAGATCCATGAGTACAAACAAAGTGCAGGATTTAGAAGAAATTCCTAAAGGAGCCAAAACAAGAGGGTTGTAAATGGGTCTACAAAACCAAACGTGACTCCAAAGGGAATGTTGAAAGATTTAAAGCTAGACTTGTCGCAAAGGCTTCACTCGAGAGAGAAGGAATAGATTATACCGAAACCTTCTCACTGCTTTCGACAAAGGGTTCTTTTAGAATCATTATGGCACTCGTTGCTCATTATGATTTAGAATTACATCAGATGGATGTTAAGACGGCATTCCTAAATGGGGATTTATATGAAAATGTATACATGGCGCAACCCAAAGGTTTTGTCATGGAAGGAAAAGAAAATATGGGATGTCGATTAAAGAAGTCCATTTATGGATTAAAACAAGCGTCTAGACAGTGGTACATTAAGTTTGATGAAACCATAAGAAATTTTGGGTTCAAAGAGAATGAAGAGGACAACTGCATTTATGCAAAGTTTAATAGAGGGAAATATATTTTCCTAGTTTTATATGTGGATGATATCCTATTAGCAAGCAGTGATAAAGATCTACTGCTAGAAACAAAGAAGTTCTTGTCCTCAAAGTTTGATATGAAAGATCTTGGTGAAGCATCTTATGTATTAGGAATTGAGATACACCGAGATAGAAGAAGAGGGGTGCTAGGGCTATCACAGAAGGCATACATAGAAAGTGTTTTGAAAAGATATAGTATGCATATGTGTAATGCCACGCCTGCTCCAATAGTCAAGGGCGATAAGTTTGGGAATTTTCAGTGTCCAAAGAACAAGTATGAGATCGATCGAATGAAATCAGTCCCATATGCTTCAGCTGTCGGAAGCATAATGTATGCTCAAATATGTACTCGCCCTGACTTAGCATTTACAACCGGGATGCTAGGAGGATATCAGATTAATCCAGGAGTTGATCACTGGAAAGCTGTAAAGAAAGCCTTGCGGTATTTGCAAGGGACAAAGAGCCTCATGCTAACATATAGAAAGTCAAGTGCCCTAGAGATTGTGGGCTATGCAGATGCAGATTGGGCAGGGTGTAAAGACACTGGAAAGTCCACATCAGGATATGTGTTCACCCTTCTTGGGAGGAGCTATATCATGGAAAAGTATAAAACAATCGATCGGTAACGTCGACAATGCACGCTGAGTTTGTGGCATGCTATGAGGCAACCGGGCAGGCAATGTGGTTTAAAAAGTTTGTACCCGGGTTGAGAGTGGTAGATAGCATAGAAAGACCACTCAAATTATACTGCGACAATGAGCCAGCAGTATTTTACTCTCACAACAACAAGTCAAGTGGTGCTACCAAACACATAGAGATCAAGTTTTATGTTGTGAAGGAGAAAATCCAGGATCAAACAATAGAACTTGAGCATATAAGCACAGAAGACATGTTAGCGGATCCGCTCACCAAAGGTCTTTCTCCCAACGTGTTTAAAAAGCACGTAGCCGGCATGGGTTTAAAAGAAGGACTATGATTCTGGATAATAGGGGTCATTGAAAGCAACCATCTCCCACAAAGACAAAGTTATTCTGCTTTGAAGTAGAGAGGTGTGCTATAGTCATTGAGTTCAGCAGTACGTAACTGACTGTTGTGACGCCTTGGTCTTGGTGCACTAATCTATGGAGGAGTTAGATGTTAAGTTTAAAAAAAAAATGTGAGATATAAAAGTTAATAGATCAAGATATAAAGTTTCAAGTTGAATTCGAGATCAAGGGGGAGAATGTTGGGTTGATCTCGCGCCCTGATCGGGGGCGCAACCGACCTTTATGGTTGTGGCCCCCCGTTGCACACGCGCTATAAATAGAAGGGACTAGGCAGCCCTGAGAACTAACGTTCCCTGTGCACACGTCCCTAACAAACTCGTGAGAAACCGATCTACAGTGCGTGGAGTAACGGGAAGAGCCACGACCCTACCTCCTCTACTGCTGTCATCACCGCGTGCAGGAGGCCGTCGTCCTCCTTCATCACCGGCTCTTCATCGCGGCTATGGCATCTTCGATCACAAACCCTGAAGGTAACCTCTAAGTAATATTTCTAGGTGTTGATTCAAGGCATTAAGATCCATAGAAAAATTCTATCACTTACAAGACGCTGGCACCTGTGGGCTGTTTGGTTCACCACACCAATATGAATTGCAATTGATGTCTCCTATATCATATTTCCTCAACGAAGTTGGTGATGGCTCCTCAAATTATGCACCGAATGCCTGGTCTTGGCTTACACTTGCTCCAAGGTACGATCTTCAATTTACTGATACTAAATAAATGAAGTCCAAGGATTTCTGAAGGTTACTAATGTAATTCCTTTGCAGCATTCATATTGCAAAATTGATGAACTATTTCATGATTTGATTAAGGAACAAATATCCTTAGCAGCATTCGTATAAAGCACCACGAACAAGGTTGCAGTTGGATACCAATATCTTTCCAGCATTTATCCTGTCATTTTTTTTGAAACAGATAGCATCCGTTTTCTTTAAGGAAACCGCAAAGTACAATATCCTGTCAAAAGATTATACCATGAACTCATTACTTCAAATTTGTGTGGTGAAGGGATTCTTGTTTTCTGCTTGATGTTCTTTTTGCACTTCTAGAGTGAGCAGATTAGAATAAATACATGTCATGCGAAACATTTCCTGGTAACATCTGAGGTGCTGTGAGAAGTTACTTATGAGTAGTTTTCCTCGTTTAGTATTTCTTGGTGCTGAAAAATGGACATTTGTTCACTACTTTCATTTGTTTTTAGTCCACTCGTTTTGGTGTATTCTGTGTTCCCTAACATAAATTTACTGCAGAGTTGCTGCCCGCTGTCCTGTGGTGGAAGACCTGGCAACTGCTGCTGGGGAGTAGCGGAGGAGGAGATCATGGTTCAGGAGTTTGAAGGCCTATAACGCCTAACGTGTTGAGAAACTTTTCCAGGTTTTAGTGTGGATACACGTGTGCTCTTGTATTTCCAGGCTCACGAGTCGTTTTGTGCAGAACTCGTGGTTCAGAAGAATTAGTCCAATTTTACTCGCAATATCATGAAGTGAGCAGAGTTTTGATCTGTGTTGCCACACTTTTCTGCTGTAGTCATCGAACCCCGTGTTGCTCTCTGAATTGTCAACAAAAGGTACGTTACGCTTTTGATTATTGAGCGAGATGTGATCGTACTTAGTGGGTTATTGGGTTGCCTTATCAGTCCCAAGTTCCCAACCATCTTATTCTTGTCCATGTCTGGAACCTTCTTCTGTTTAATTTTGTTTACTAGAGGTTGACTACTACTAGAAAACGGAGTGCCGTTTACGTATAAAAGTGATAGACCCGTACCGATGCATATATACCATCTATTATGTGGGGAGAGATTGCCGGCTAACCAGGGGTCCACGTCGTGCCCCTCCCCATTTTGCAATAAAGTCCTTCTACTTTTTAAAATTATGGATAGACCCCTATAATTTATAAAAATACCATCTATTATGTGGGGAGAGATTGCCGGCTAACCAGGGGGTCCACGTCGTGCCCCTCCCCATTTTGCAATAAAGTCCTTCTACTTTTTAAAATTATGGATAAACCCCTATAATTTATAAAAATACCATCTATTATGTGGGGAGAGATTGCCGGCTAACCAGGGGTCCACGTCGTGCCCCTCCCCATTTTGCAATAAAGTCCTTCTACTTTTTAAAATTATGGATAGACCCCTATAATTTATAAAAATACCATCTATTATGTGGGGAGAGATTGCCGGCTAACCAGGGGGTCCACGTCGTGCCCCTCCCCATTTTGCAATAAAGTCCTTCTACTTTTTAAAATTATGGATAGACCCCTATAATTTATAAAAAGATCATTTGCAATTATTTGTGAGGGTAAGAAAAACGTTTCAGATAGCGTTTAGGTCCCTCGGTTCGTTACTTTACAAAAAAATAACTTCCGTTAAATACAAATCGTGAATGAGCTCTTTTCTACTTTTTCAGGGTAGCGGTTAGGTCCAAAAAAGTAACAAATAGGTCCCCGTCCCTTACATCTAGGTCATGTGCAACTCTATCTCTCTATTTTTTTTGTAACTCGATTTCTAATATTTTTCAGAATATTAGAGCTGTATCTCTATAGTTATTTTTGCAGCTCGATCTATATTATTTTTCGAAACATATATTATTCAGGTGAGCATTATAAAGTATTAAACTCGGCAAAGAAGATTGTATTATTACTCGGTGAATGCATAGAGTGTTAAACTTCGACAAAAGAAGGTTGTCATCTACGATATATTTTTCAGAATATTAGAGCTGTATCTCTATAGTTATTTTTGCAACTCGATCTATATTATTTTTCGAAACATATATTATTCACCGGTGAACGTATAGAGTATTAAACTCGGCAAAAGAAGATTGTATTATTACTCAGTGAATGCATAGAGTGTTAAACTCGACAAAAGGTGTCATCTCTGATATTTTTTGTAACATGTACTATTACCCGGTTAACACATAGAATGTTAAACTCGGCGAAAGGAGGTTGATCGGGTAATAATAGAGTGTTAACCAAATTCGTCAAAAGAAAGATATGTGCAACTCTATCTCTCTATTTTTTTTTGTAACTCGATTTCTAATATTTTTCAGAATATTAGAGCTGTATCTCTATAGTTATTTTTGCAACTCGATCTATAGTATTTTTCGAAATATGTATTATTCACCGGTGAACGTATAGAGTATTAAACTCGGCAAAAGAAGATCATTTCTATGTTTTTCCCAAGAAAATATATCTATTATGCCTGGAAGATTACATTTAGGTTATTTTTTGCAAAAAAAAAAAAAATGAACCCGTGATTACGCAAATTCGTAGACGGCTCCTACCCATCTAGTTTTTTTGAGATCGCTCCGAAAAAAAATAAAACAATAGTTACGCAAATTCATAAACGATTCCTACCCATCCAATTTTTTTGAGATCGCTCCGAAAAAAATATGTTAAGTTTCTCCTGTAGCATCGCATATTCTACCTAGTTGCAATTACATGGGGGGGGGGGGTAGGGCACACTAGGTGCACAATAATTATGCAAGACAGTTCGCTTGATATCACAAATTGCTCGTTTAGTAATACCACAGGCTAGCGAGGTAGCTAGATGTTCTTACAAAAACCTTCAACGCGTAATGTACAGATGACAGCATGGATATATGCTCACAAGAAGTTTATTTAGTACAGCATACGCTATCGACCATGCATCCTGGTACCACCGACGGATACTTTTTACCATTCTTAGGAACTACTAAAATTTACATCGAGCTAGTACTATCTCAATGTAAAGTATTTATACCTAACTCAATATAAATCTTAGTATCCCTCGGAGAACTTAACAATGCCAGGATGTTCATGGGAGCTTCCGAAGAAGATCGTACATGGCTGCACGCGGTTTGCACATGGCCTCCAACGGGACGGCCTTTGGCACGGTAAGTCCGCCGCCTTCAGTCATGTCAACCTCTGCGCCGTCCACCGTGTCCCAATCAAAGCACTGGATCAGTGTACCCAGAGCCAGCCCTACCGTTCGCAGAGCCAGGGCTTCCCCGGGGCACTTCCGCCTTCCCATCCCAAACGGTATCACGAACGATCCTTCAGCCGCTCTGCCGCCCTCGAACCTCTCCGGCTTGAACCTGGTCGGCTCCTCCCAGATCGTTGGGTCCCTGTGGATGGCGTACGCGTTGACGATTAGCATCGTCCCGCTCGGGACGCTGTAGCCGCCGACCTTGCAATCCGCGGATGATTCGTGCGGCAGCAGCAGCGGCGCGGCAGGGTACAGGCGGAGGGTCTCGCTGACGACGCATTGGAGGTAGCTGAGACGGGGCACGTCCTCCGCGCTGACCAAGCGGGAGTTCCCGACGGATGCGTCGATCTCCGCCTGCGCCTTCCTGAGCGCCTCCGGGTGGTTCAGCAGAAGCGACATCGCCCATTCTGCTGTGGTCGATGTGGTCTCTGTTCCAGCCCCAAATAAATTCTGTGCAAGATATTGCGATATTGAATTAAAAATAACTAGATTACCTATAATTATTATCACTAAGCATTATACTCAATACATACATGTAGATAATATAACATAAATATGGATATTTATTAGAGGTGTAGAAGAAACAGCACGCTAATTTTATATAGAAATATAAAATACACTATGTATTTATAGATAAAACTATTCAAACAAATAAACTTATATCCTTGGACTTGAGTAATAGAGTCCACGAGCTCAATGTAGTCGTGGGGAAATTGTTGTGTATGACTGTTAGTCAACAGATGTCACGCTCTGCAGTGACATGACTTTTTCGGATTCATCCAACTAAGTGGTACGGCATAATCTACCGTCCAAGCGACCAGTTAATCCATATATACCATTCTACCCCTGCTAGCAATAAAATGATCACCGTACGATCACCAAGGATCTGAATCTGAATCATCTGATAAACGATACTCATATATTGATCTGTTGGACTGACTCTAATCGTACTGTTGATGACTTAAATGAGTAAGGGTGTACTGATAATTCCATCGACTCAATCTTGTTTGCATTATACATGATAAGCTGCATAATTTCTCCATTGCAGTACTTTTTTTTTTTTGGCCAACTTTACCACACCGACGAGGATGCTGCATCTGCAATTTGGTCTTTAAAATAACGCTATCATGCCATGCTGCCTGTAAATGATTCGTCTGTGCCTAATAATTACGAATTTTCTACCATGTTGTCCCCATTAGAATAATCTTTATGTAAGAAATACTAGATACATACAGCTCACGACGCACCCATCTTTGTACTTTTGCGTAGTGCATCTTAATAATTTCTAAAGCAGAGGGGGGAATACTACACGAGAATGAAAGAGTTCGTTAGCATCTTCTAATCTCTCTCTCTTGTGTATTCTCTCTCTCTTTTCTTCTACAAACTTCGTAATATCTTTTTTATAATATAAATACATATATATACAGCAGGACCAACTTGGTCTTCCTGTTTTTCTTAAAAACCACCGACAGTTCTTCATTTGCGCAATTGGATTAGGACCCGTAAATGTAGCATACCGAAGGCTTATTACTTTCAGACTTGTTCGTGGTTCAAAATCTTGTCGAGATTTTTATCATCTTGCTGAAATTTCATTCTTCAATTAGGGCTAAGATTCTAAATCTCGGCCAAATAAAACCATTAAAAAATTCAAATTCTACAGTAACTTTTGAAATCTCAGCGAGATCTTAGTGATTTTGGCCGAAATCTAAGATATTTTGACCGGATTTTAATTTTTGTGGACTGAATTTGATTGGGTTTGTGGTCAAGACTATCCGTAAAAAATTTCAAAAATTTCTGACATGTTTTTAACCATTTTTTAAAAGTTCAAAAGTTGATCGAGATCTCGGTAATTTTGGTCGAAATCTCGGATTTCCCGGTTGAAAAAAAAAACAGATTTGAATTTTGATTTTTGAATTTCGTCCATATTTTATTTGAAATTCTAAGATCTCACCGAAATTTCAGACTTCGGCCACCTCCGAGATATATACTGAAAATGAAATTTAAAACCTTGGACTCGTTAGAGCTTAAATCAAAATTACTTCGATTACCGTAGTTAACGGGTTCAAAATTGAAACAAATCCATTTCAAACAAAAAAAGACTAAAAATGCTCGTCTCAACAGTAAATTGTTGGATTAAATTTAAAACAATCATTTAAATAATAAATAAAATAATTTTATATCGAATCAGTGAATCTCAGCATCATCTCTTCTCACTCCTCAGGGTATGATCCGCGGACGTATTCGAAGCCTGTAAACGCGTCGTCTCATCACTAGCTCCCGAGTCCAAAGACGGCACGTCGCTTGATAACATCTCTCGCCACTGGGTTTTCGACGGCCGAAATGAAACCGCCGCCTCGCCATTTGACGGGCCAAGTACACGCCTTCCTTGAATTGTCGCCGTCGCGTCGTTCTATATCGTAGGGGCGGGGTACGCAGCTAGGCTAGGCCGGGTTAGGCTGCCAGCCTGCCACACGGTCATACCTTTTGTTTTGCTTTGCTGCTCGATAAGCCACCTAGCCACCCTCCAGTTAGCCGGGCCGACGAGGGACGGCTTATTAACTGTACTAAACTTTGAAACCGTCCGAAACACAACTTTAAGATATTAAACAGTTCGTTTTAATCCTTTACTACAGCTAGTCCAGTTTTGATGCTGCGTAGGTGTTGACGTGCTCATGATCGAACTCGAGTGTGGCTTCGTAGAGTTGGCTTGGCTCAACCGATTGTGGATTTTGACTTATGCTTCGTTCGAGAATCAACAAAACGGATTGTGCCGACCTTTAGGAGCACCAGAGTGGCGGTGGCGTAGCTTTTGGCGGCCTACGGCACTGCGCAACAAAACACATGGCGGCGACGACGCATTGGCATGATGGTGATGACAACAAAACGGCGAGAAGAACTAAAAATAGAGCACACCACCACAGGCCGCATCAACACAGCGGTAGCTCTGCGGAAAGAGAGGATCAAATCAAGGGTATGGGGAGTATATATGGGCTCTAGCCACAGGTAATTGGAGGGGAGGCTCACTAAGGATGAGATGGCAGTTGCGTGTGGTGGTGTTTTACCGGAAGCGAGGAAGATGACAGCACATCGACATCCAGCAAAGGAATGCCAAAATTGATTGAGGGGAAATGTTGGGGGGAAGACCGGGAACATATTTTGACACGAGTAATTAGGGAACGAGTCCACTAGGTTGGCCGGAACAGCAAGGCGAAGGCGACAGTCTGGCTCAATGAGGCTTAAGTAAGGAGGAGTGACGCACGATTTCTAGCGTGGTTAAGGCATGGGTGAAGGGACTCCGGACGTTGTAGAGAGTAATGGTTGGCGCTTCTCATGCTATGAAACCTTGAGAGGTTTTGTGGTGAGAACTTCTCGTAGATGGCAAATTAGGGCCAAGTTTTGGCTCATATATTTTGGGTTGTGGTGGGTTATTCATCCGTAGTATCCATTTATGAATGAACAGTACATTTAGTTCGATAATGCGAATAGCATTGCTCTTGGATACATTTTAACCATGCTAGCATATTAGCTCTATGATGTGTATATGGACTTCAGGATCACCACATAGTTGTGGGATGCACTAGGAGCATAAATATACAGAGGCAGAGATCGCTATCTCTACATGCGGGAGCAATTCTTTGACTTTAGCATGAATTAGGCTAAGACCATAGTTGGACAAGCTCATACTTCAATCTATTGGTTGATAAGATTGCGCACTTGGTGTGTGTTGCTTCCTAAATTTGTGGTTACGGATATTGTTGCCAAACTTCCTGCTACATGACGTGATTTTTTTTTCACTAGCTTAAAGCATAAGAGGGGATAGTGATATAGTAACAACACTTGAGCGCAACGATAATTTTATCTTATTTTGCTCGCTTTGAAATAGGTGGGAGATTATTGTAAATTGACTCATTCATGAGTCCTATTTATATTGAAAATTCCAAAGCATGTATGGTTTAGTCTGGTGTTGAAAGCAGATCGACTGGTTGTAAACACTATCCGGTAAGATTGGTTGAGCTTATGAACTTGTCATGCATGATCATGGACTGGTCGAGGTAATTCCCGTGACCGGTAATTGGTCCGTCGCAAGTCGTGAGTAATCAAACTAATCGTAGGGTGTTATGAGCTGGTCATGAGAGTGATCGGTCATGAATGACTATCACCTGGTCATGATTGTGATTAATTGGTCATAAATGACTATCACTACTTGCCATTTTGCTAACCATACTGTTTGCACCAAAATTCGATATGTATTGGAATCGGTCTAAGATGGAGAAGATATGGAAAAGAAATCGGTAAACGAATCGGAAAAGGAAACCGTTTCTAAAAGGGAAGGAAATCAGATAAGAGGCCGATACGGATAAAAACACCGTATCTATGCACAACTCGGATCGGTCAGGCGTGTTATAAAAGGAGGAGGGCGTCAAGCAAAGAAATCAATCAATCCAACAACACCTACTTTTTACAGCCTTTTTCTTTTACATTGCTTTAGCTTCATAGATTTCTCTGCAAGTCGACGGAATCAACATAGCTGCGCATCGCCGATTGTTGATTTTTGCCGATTTCACCAAGGTTTGATTTGCTTCGTTTTGTTGCGCATCGCCTTCCCGAAGCCGATCTTACCTTATATCCGGATCAACTGTAACTGGTTGATCTAGTTATCTCCTAATCGGTTTTTGCCGACTAGCGAAAAGCCGATAGATCTTTGTTTATCGGCTTTGATCGAATTACAAATTCTACCTTGTCGATTTCAGGTCAAATCGACTGGCACGCTCTGCAAACCCGGTGTTTGTCTTGTGTGTTCGAGGCTTAAAACCCCCTCACGTTTTTCGCGCGAACATATTTTGGCACGCCCGGTGGGACTACGAAGAAAATCAAACATGTCAACCGACAAGCCCGCGGTCACCGCCGATATCAACACCGATGCCATAATCGCGCCTCAGATGGCCGATTTAACCCCTGAGCAACGGAAAGAAATCGAAGACCGAAAGGCGGCTCTAGAGGAAATGATGCTACGATGCTTCCAGAAAACACGCCGTGGCGTTACTCAAAAGATTGCACTCCCAAGCATCAATCCTATCGGAGATTCAACATCTGAATCGGTAAGCCGATACGCACCCGCTCAAGCCGATTTATCAAGTATGATCGAGCAATCTGTCCATCACGCATTGATTAACCAGTCATCGGCTCTAGTATCCACATTAAAGCCGATGATAGAAAATAGTGTGAAAACGATTGCTCAGGAATTAGCTGCGTCTGGAAACCTGCTAGATCCACCACAAACCATCCCTACATACCCAGTATATTCCATAACGCCTAACACCAACACAGTAAACTTTTCGGCTCATGCACCTATTATGATGCCAACTCAACCTACTGTTTTGAAACCAAGCTTACAGAGAGATGGATTCACACATTACCATGGGCACACGGATGGGGCCAAAATAAACGCATCAAATCAGTCAGATGGGCCCTCCAATAGCATCGGGATATCGGCTTATCAGCCGATCGAAACAGTCGAGTTCCTTGATCACGGAGCCGCAACCATGAAACAAGCGCCATATAGAGTAGTGCCGTACGCACCCATACCCGATGCATTAGGTTTTAATCGTGATTATGACACAGTGCCAAGACCTCCTGAGGTGCGATTTGGACAAAGACCCGAGTTTGCACTCGGGGGGCAGGGCACGAATGAGAATTGGCAATGTCTGGCTGCACCACAAGCCGACAATGTTAATTGGGCAGAACAAATCGCCAATGTTTTGAGAGAACAGTTTGGCTTACAGTCCAGAGGAAGGGTGATCGGCTACAAGAAGCCGTATCCCGATTACATAGACCGAATGCCATACCCCCACAACTTTAGGATACGGACTTTGCTAAATTCTCAGGTGATGATTACATTACCACAATTGAGCATATCGGACGGTTCATGGCTCAAAGTGGGGAGGCCGCGATCAGATGGGTTAAAAATTAGATTGTTCCCTTTATCATTGTGCAGCCTTTGCATTCACTTGGTTCACAAATCTACCACCTAATTCAGTTCATATATGGAACGATTTAGAAAGCCGATTCCATGAGTACTTCTTTTAGAACTATGGAGCTTAGGATTTACGATCTTAGTTCAATCCGAAGTCTGGCGAATCGGTCTCTGATTATATCAAGAGGTTTCGGGGCGTGCGGAATAGGTGCTACAGTGTAACATTACCCGATGATCAATTGGCCGATCTAGCGTTCCAAGGGTTAATCCCTCCATTAAAAGAGAAACTATCGGGCCAAGAGTTCCCCGACTTAGGCCACTTACTCCATCGCGTATCGGCACATGAAAGCCGATATGCAGAGATCAAAGGGTTTAAAGATAGATTCAAACCAAACAGCAACGAAAAGGCCAAAATAAACATGATAGAGTACAATTCGAGCGATACCTCTGAGGACGAAGCAGAGGTGAACATAGCCGAGTGGGCCAAAGGTTCTAAAAAGCCACTCGTATGCTCTCTACTTAAGCCGACAAAGAATAAGGCGGAAGTCAAGTACTCGTATGATGTATCAAAGTGTGACAAGATATTTGATTTATTACTACAAGAAAAACTCATAAGGTTACCAGAAGGGCACATCATACCATCGGCCGAGGAAATTAAAAAGCGAAGGTATTGCAAATGGCATCATTCATTCTCCCATAACACTAACGATTGCAATGTTTTTCGACAACAAATTCAATCGGCCATCGCCGATGGCAGGCTAAAATTTGCGGAAGAATCGGCTATGCAGATAGATATGAGCCCTTTTCAAGTCAACATGGTTCAATGTTCACGAAAAGAAAAGAGGCCTGCGGAAGAAGATAAGCCGACTAAGGGAATTGTATCACGAGACGAGACAGTGCAGATCACTATCGGTTCTATACAAATAGAAGCCGTTAGGAATGGACAAAACTCAAGAACGGTAAAACCAAGAGGGGACTTGGAGGTCGGTAAATGGTATCGGGCTGAGAGGGCTCCAAGAAAAGCCGATTTCAAACCAAAGCCGACCTTCTCACAACTCCTGGGGAAATATGAAAGGATAAGTCGGAGGTATGACACTCAACACCACCAGAATACTCATCGACTAAAGAGGGACGATCGTTGGCGGCCAGATATGTCATGTCGGCCAACTACTGAAGAAGAAAAACATCGACAATGTCCCTTTTGGCAGTTTTGCTGGGAGAAAGGGATGACCTTACCAACAGTTGCGTCTTGTCCTATGCAACACTCATCTGTATATCGGCCAAACCGGTCTGTAAAAGATAGGTTGTCTAGACCGATATACAATCATCCAGATATGAGAAGCAGTAGGCCGATCCATGAAAGGTTGTCAACATCAGAGCAAGGCGAGTCCTCCCAAAATCAGGAACTATCGGCTAACACAGGTAGAATGGAATCGACAATGAGATGAGCAATTTAGCTGGAAAAATCTGGCCGATAGAACCTAAACCTAGGTGGTGCCCTCCGTGTCTCAAGAAATCACAACGCAGAAGGCTTCAGATTGAAAACACAAGAAGAAAGGGAGGCCGAAAAGGAGAGCGAGAGGGATCGGATGTTCAATAAGTTAAGACCGGTACCAATTTTGAAAAAGGAGTGGAGAAAGAAGGAACAGATCGATAGTGATTCAGACCAATCGATCGAATCCAGTTCTCCAATGATACGGGATGATACGCCACCGATGGATATAAACATGGTATTCGCTCTACCTGCCGAGTTCAAAACCGAAGAATCGGCTGAAGAAGTATTCGCCCAGTTGTGCCTCGGAGCACCAGACGCTGTGTTCGAAAAGCCACAAGACATGCATCGGCATCTGAAACCATTATATCTGAAAGGGTATATTAATGGCCGACCGATATCTCGTATGTTGGTCGATGGCGGGGCGACAGTCAATCTCATGCCATTAAGTACTTTCAGAAAATTGGGTAAAGCCGATGAAGATTTGATCAAAACCAATATGGTGCTAAATGACTTCACGGGAGACCCAACCGAGGCTAAAGGCGTAATGGTGTCGGAGCTGACAGTCGGTAATAAAACTTTGCCGACTGCATTTTTTGTTATTGAAGCCAAAGGCAATTACTGGCGTGCTCCTTGGCGGATTGGATCCATGCCAATTCTTGTATTCCATCAACTATGCACCAAAAATTGGTGCGGTGGAACGATGATACAAGAGAAGTCGCATCGGCCGACACATCGGCTCATATCGCCATGGCTAGCCACGACACCAATTGGCCACACGAAGAAGCGAATGTATATCGGGAAAGCCTTGGACAATGCGACTTTATCTGCGTTGAGAAGTCAGGATTCAAGCCGATCAGCGTTAAACCCAACACGCTTGATCGGACAGACGAAGTAGTAAGAAGATGGAGCACAAGACACTAGCAAAGCTACGAGGAAAGGGCAAGAAGCTATCGGCAAAAGAATCTGAAGAAGAAGCTGTTGAGGATTTTGAAGAGGAAAGAAAAGGGTTAGGATTTACTCGCCGATTTGCTCGAAGAAGTCAACATTGGGGAAGGTGATAATAAAAGACCAACGTTTGTAAGTGCCAAACTAGAACCCAGTTATAAAGCAAAGTTGGTCGAAATACTCAAGAAATATAGAGATTGCTTCGCGTGGGAGTACTACGAAATGCCAGGCTTAAACCGACAGCTAGTTGAGCATCGGCTACCAATAAAACCTGGGTATCGGCCATTCAAACAGTACCCTAGGCGGTTTAATCCTACATTGTATGACGCTATAAAGGAAGAAGTAGGACGATTGCTAGAGGCAAAGTTTATCCGGCCTTGCCGATACGCTGAATGGGTCTCAAACATCGCCCTCAGTAAAGAAGAAAAATGGCAAACTTAGGGTATGTGTCGATTTTAGAGATTTAAACAAAGCTACACCAAAGGCGAGTACCGATGCCTATAGCCGATATGCTTATCGATGCTGCATCTGGGAATAAAATCATAAGCTTTTTGGACGGGAACGCCGGATACAATCAGATATTCATGGCCGAAGCCGATATACCCAAGACGGCTTTCAGATGTCCGGGAGCTTTAGGGCTATATGAATGGAAAGTTATGACCTTCGGTTTAAAAAATGCCGGTGCTACTTATCAACGTGCTATGAACCATATTTTCCATGATTTGATCGGCAATACTGTGGAAATATACATTGACGACGTAGTGGTAAAATCCAAAGAAGGCGGCAACATTTAGCCGATCTGGAAAAGATGTTCGAAAGCACAAGGTTGCATGGGTTAAAAATGAACCCCCTCAAATGTGCTTTCGGGGTGTCGGCTGGGCAATTTCTTGGGTTTACGGTACATGAAGGAGGAATTGAAGTAAACGAAGCCAAAGTAAAAGCCATAGCCGATACTAAACCGCCGACAAGCAAAAAGGAGTTGCAGATATTGATTGGAAAAATCAACTACTTGCGACGTTTCATCTCAAACTTGTCAGGGCGTATTCGTGCTTTCACACCGCTGCTGAAAATTAAAGACAACCTAGAGTTCAAATGGGGAGCCGATCAGCAAAAAGCCTTCGACGACATAAAAGGTTATCTAATGAGTCCACCAGTATTGACCGCACCAAAACACGGTATACCTTTTAGACTATATATATCGGCTGAAGGTGATTCGATTGGGGCAGTTTTAACACAAGAAGCCGATAGGAAGGAACGAGCAATATTTTACTTAAGCCGACGTCTTCTAGATGCAGAAACCAGGTATCCCCTAGTAGAAAAATTATGCTTATCATTGTATTTTTCTTGCACCAAGTTAAGACATTATATGCTGGCTTCCGAGTGCGTCATAATATGCAAAACCGATGTAGTAAAATACATATTATCGGCGCCAATTCTACGAGGTCGGCTTGGTAAATGGGCATACGCCTTAACAGAGTTCGAGTTATCCTATGAGTCGGCTAAATCTGTGAAAGGACAAGCTGTGGCCGATTTTATCACAGGAAGTGAAACATTAGGAACAACTAGTGTAACTCCTTGGCAGCTGTATTTTGATGGATCTGTGTGCCAAGAAGGCGAAGGCATCGGTGTGATATTAGTTTCACCTAGGAAACAAGAGTATGGCTTCATGTATCGGCTAAATAGCCGATGTTCAAATAATCAAGCAGAATACGAAGCGTTACTAAGGGGTCTACAACTGTTAGATAGCATCGGAGTGAAAGACGTCGAAGCTTTTGGAGATTCGATGTTAATTGTACAGCAAGTCAAAGGAGAATACCGATGCAATGATGATGCACTAACCCAGTACTTGCATCAATGCCTCCAGATCATCGAGATGTTCACTACATTTTCTATAAAACATATCCCCAGAGAAGCTAATAATAAAGCAAACCAATTGGCACAATGTGCATCAGGGTACAAGATTGAAGGTCGACAGGGACCAATCGAGCTAAACGTTTGGCCGATCTTATGTGTTCACCCTGTCGACTGGAGAACAGAGATAAGGGATTATTTGTCAGATCCAGCCAAGCCGACCGAGCAGAAGGTCAGGCGCAAAGCACTCAAATATGTTCTACTAGAAGACGTATTGTACTTTCGGACTATGGAAGGTTTGTTATTAAGATGTTTGGGAACTGAGGAAGCCAAAGTGGCGATGGGTGAAGTTCATGAAGGCATTTGTGGGTCACATCAATCGGCTCATAAGATGAAATGGATATTGAGGCGAACAGGATATTTTTGGCCGACGATGTTAGAAGACTGCTTCAAATATTATAGAGGATGCCAAACGTGCCAAAAATTTGGTAACATACAGTCAGCACCAGCATCGGCTTTACATCCGATCATCAAGCCATGGCCATTTAGAGGATGGGGTATAGACATAATCGGCCAGATATTTCCATCATCCAGCAAAGGACATAAATTCATCCTTGCAGCCACGGATTATTTCTCAAAATGGGTTGAGGCTGTACCACTCAAGAAGGTTACTAGTAAAGAGTTGATCGACTTTGTAAATGAACACATCGTCCATCGGTTTGGGATTCCACAAACAATCACTACTGATCAGGGTACTGTGTTCATGTCCAACGATTTCAAAGGTTTTGCGGAAAGTCTTGGGATAAAATTACTCAACTCTTCCCCTTACTACGCTCAGGCCAACGGACAGGCCGAATCGTCAAACAAGACATTGATAAAGCTGATAAAAAGAAAAATTGAGGAAGAGCCAAGGAGATGGCATTCAACGCTATCGGAGGCTTTATGGGCTTATCGGCTATCTCATCACGGATCAACTAAATTGTCACCCTTTCAGTTGGTATACGGACAAGAAGCCGTTTTGCCCGTTGAAATCAATATCGGCTCAATAAGGCTACACGAGCAAGATAAGGTATCAGCTGATGAATACAAACAGGCGATGCTTGACAATCTAGATGATTTAGCTGAGCTAAGGCTGATCACGTTAGATCGGCTTAAAAGGAACAAAGAGATGGTTGCCAGGTCGTACAATAAAAAAGTGATTTTTAAATCATTCAATCAAGCCGATTTAGTATGGAAAACCGTGTTGCCGATTGGGTCTAAGGATAACCGATTCGGCAAATGGTCTCCAACATGGGAAGGGCCTTATAAGATCAATCGGTCGGTTGACGGGAACTCATATATACTGGAGTCCTTAGACGGGTTCGTCCTACCTAAAGCGATCAATGGAAAATATCTGAAGAGTTATCACCCTAGTGTTTGGGTCGGATCCTGATAAAGAAGCAGGAGCAGTTGAGAAAAACGCAACTATTAAAAATAAAAGATCAGGCTACACAGCCGATCTGTGCACATCATCCAAAAGGTAGCCCATAAACTTAGATCGGTTACACAGCCGATCTTAGTGTTTCACAAAAAGTTTATCAAGATTACAGCCCTGAGCCGGGCAAATGAGCTCCCAAGCCCGATAAAGCAGCAGCCGCTTTGCCAATTGTCTCTTGAACGCTATCCACTATACGCTTGTCCTCAGCTGCAGACCCAGGGATAACTTTTAATTTGGTTGATTGTGTCTTCACCTGGGCCACAATCTCACCCAAGGTTCGTTTCTGGCTGGCCAGAGCGGTAGCAATGACGCAGTTGTAATGATCGGCGATTCACCGGAGATTTTAGCCAGTTGTTCTTCCAAGGATTTCTTGGCCAATTCAAGTTTCTGAGTCTGTTCCTTCAGTAGCTTGGCATTGGTCGCATCTGTATCATACTACTGTTTCTTGGATTTGGCATCGGCTACCAACTTGTCAAGGTGTTCTTGGTCGGCTTGCTGAGCAACTCTCTGGGCTATCCTGTCCGTCGCAGCTGCCACCACTTCCCTTTGACTATCCAAATGACAAACTGCCAGCAAAGCACTCATAGTCGCCGGAGGTAGATCGGCTTCAACCGCGGCCATAGCAGTTCGCAGAGGTTGGGTATCGGCCAAGAGCTGCGCTTCGGGTTGCAGAACTTCGTTCAGGAGGGAATTAAGTCGTTGTTGCATCCCTGGCATAGAAGTTACAGCAGCCGATGCCTGAGCAGATGCATCCAGAATCACCCGAACCTCGGCTGGATAGTCGTCCGTAACCATCACCTCCGGGTCATCTAGATCATCCAGATCAAAGCCAAGAAGGTCTGCAGGATTTATCTCCGCCGCCGGAATTGGGTCACCACTAGAAAGAACAATGGGTGTTGAGGCCGGTAGGATTAATGGAGAAACCACAGGCGGGCTTGGGAGTTGAGAAGCAATCGGCTCAGCAGGGATAGAAGCCGATAGGGAAATCATTGGTGTTTTATGCGTAACAGCAGCAGATGTCGGCAAGGGAGGGGTCTCCTGAAAGAAGAGTATCAAGACATCCATTTTGAAACTGATACGGACGCATACTTGGAATAAGACTTACCGCGGTAGCCGATCCGGTGGGAGATGTTGCAACAGATCTAGATGGTCGTTTTATTACGACCCTGCGTCTCTTCTTTTCCTTCCCTAAAAGAATGATAAGATCAGGATTAGCCGACAGGAAAAAATAAATCTGCACCTATTTGAAAATACTCACTTTGGGTGCGCTGCGTAGCAAGATCCGACAATGAAGGGCTCTCAACGCCCAACGTCCCAGAAGATAAACCAGCAAGGGCAGTCGATGGACGCTGTTGCCTTGATCCTTCGTCAACCGATGCCACGGACGCAGGGGTCGATCTTTTGCTAGTCTGAGAAAAAAAAGGGGATGGTCAAGCCGATGACAATTCTTTTAACAACAGAAAACACACCAAAAATAAAATACCTCTAAGGGCGAGTTAGTATGACCAGAACTTGAGTCAGATCCCGAAGAAACCTCCGACGGCTCTTCAAAGCCAGGAAGAAATTTAGAAACAACATCCTTTATGGACCGTCCCCGCAAGAGAGATTCCGCCACGGTGGCCCACCATGAGGTAAATTGGCCTGCCCGACGCGTGTTTAACACAAGAAAAGGCAGGTCCACTACGTGGAATTCATCGGCCAGTTCGATTATAAGTTCCGCGGCAGTAAGGTTAGTGACTTTGTTTCGAGGTTTTATCCGTCCAAGTAATTGGAAGCAAGGGATTGTTTGACCGAAACCTAACTGACGTGCATACACGGAAGGATGGTAGAACTCGTAAGTCGGCTGAAATGTTCTGTTACGGGTGCTTAAGCCGACATGAAGAATACAAGGGGAAATCAACAAAGGAAGGAGATCGAGAGTTGACTGAGGCATCGAGGAACTATCGGAATTCAAACGAAAGAAGGAGGGCCAAGGGAGACTAGATAATTGGTTATATGAAAAGAAATCCCGACGATTGAAAGAAGCCTGACTAAGGTTTAAGAAGAAAGACAGGTATTTATGGAAACCAGCCGAAGACATTTTTTGTTCATCAGAGGAATACATGATGAACTTTTCACCTGGGGATCGGCTAGCTTGAAACCTAGGGGTTGCATCCTCAGGATAATCCTCTGTAGGAAAGACCGATTCCTCTGAAGGATCAGGGATAATGAGACGGCCGAAGACACAGTAGAGCCAAATTTGAATGAACCATAGAGGACCACCGATATTACCAACAACATAACGACCATTACCAGTAAAAAGCCGACAGCGAATGATATGCATCATATGATAGATGGCCCCCAACAATGACTTCCCTAAAGCTAGCCGATGACCTTCTACCAACTGCTCAGCCATATATTGGTAGATCTGAGTTGGGCCCAAGGAAGCACCACAAAAGAGGAATCGGTCTAACCATAGGTTGAGGAAGGCAACATGTTCCTCGTCCGATACAGGACCGGTTACCTTGTTGTTATTCTGAATATACTTGAACCAACCTTCCCCTTTCTTACGGGTCAACTTATGTCCTGGTTTCCCACCAAAGCCGATATCCGAACTCCATCGGGTCGTAGGCGGCATAATTCGGTGTGTCTAAGAGAGTTGGGCCGATAGGACCAGTCGGAAAGAGGAAGGCATTGAAGGAATCCGACCAAAAATAGCAAGCCGCGGCCACCAAAGGTTCATTAGGCTCTGGGGCAGCTAAAGATAGGGGAAGGCTTTCGGCAATACCCATTCTCTCCCACTCTACCCTCTTCTGGGCCGACACTCTAATGAACCAAGATCTCCAACCCTTAAGAGCCGTCGGCCAGGACCTAAAACTTTTGCCCCATTCTTCTATATTGTGGTCGGGAGCCGACAATGGGAGTCTAGGGATCTCATCATCAATAACAGTATCGGTTTCTAAAGTTCCTATTGGGCCTAAGAAAAACTGATGGTCACTACCCGGGATCGGAATAAGTACCTGGGATGCGTCCATTTCAGCCGATGCAACAGGAATAGGGGGTTGACGCGAAGAAAAGCCGATTGCAAGATGAGCGAGAGCACGCGAGTATGAAAATGACCATGGGGGGACCCCATATTTATACCGCGATGAAAGAAGGTGAGAAGGCGGGAGCAGTTGTTGCATTAAAAACGCACCGAGGGCATTGCGGCGCCATTAATGGGGAAGTTACCGAGGTAAATCCTAAAACAACAAGCCGACCACGGAAAAGACGAAGGGATTTTTGAAAGATAACAAGTTACCTTTCAAAAATGGGGGGCATATGTTTGCACCAAAATTCGATATGTATTGGAATCGGTCTAAGATGGAGAAGATATGGAAAAGAAATCGGTAAACGAATCGGAAAAGGAAACCGTTTCTAAAAGGGAAGGAAATCAGATAAGAGGCCGATACGGATAAAAACACCGTATCTATGCACAACTCGGATCGGTCAGGCGTGTTATAAAAGGAGGAGGGCGTCAAGCAAAGAAATCAATCAATCCAACAACACCTACTTTTTACAGCCTTTTTCTTTTACATTGCTTTAGCTTCATAGATTTCTCTGCAAGTCGACGGAATCAACATAGCTGCGCATCGCCGATTGTTGATTTTTGCCGATTTCACCCAGGTTTGATTTGCTTCGTTTTGTTGCGCATCGCCTTCCCGAAGCCGATCTTACCTTATATCCGGATCAACTGTAACTGGTTGATCTAGTTATCTCCTAATCGGTTTTTGCCGACTAGCGAAAAGCCGATAGATCTTTGTTTATCGGCTTTGATCGAATTACAAATTCTACCTTGTCGATTTCAGGTCAAATCGACTGGCACGCTCTGCAAACCCGGTGTTTGTCTTGTGTGTTCGAGGCTTAAAACCCCCTCACGTTTTTCGCGCGAACACATACATTTCTCTCTCCTTTTGTTTGAACACGTTAGGAGCTACTCCCTCTGTTCCATAAAGAGTGCATTTCTAGTGTTCAAAATTTGTCCCACAAAGAGTGCATCTTTAGTCCATAAGGTCCAGCTGTAAATGTATGCATGCTCATTTAAGTGCATGTGCCTGTGGAAACCGAAGCACCAACATGCTTGTGTATGGAGTAATGATGGTCACATTAGTTATTTACCTTGCACACTAATCTGTCTTAAAAAACCTAGAAATATACTCTTTGTGGGACGGAGGAAGTATATTATAAATATCATTATTTGATTTCAATTAGCAATTACAAAAGACTTAATTTTATGTAACTGACATTAGTTACTAGAGAGTAATTACCGTGTGTCTTAAAAGGACCTAGATATGTACAAGTTCAAAAAGATAAGAATTTCTCCATTCCTTTCACACATGTTCTTCCTCCACCAATGAGCTGTGTTAAGAGTGTTGAGTCGTTGAACTTCGTTAGCCTTTCTTCTTAGCGTGCACCGGAAAAGAAGGAGAGCTGGATCTCCATACCATTGTTGCACAGAACACATGCATGGGCAACAATAAGATTTCTGAACAGTGTACATCTGAGTGATCACTCGCTTCACTGCTTATTCTACATTCTACACCGCATCAAACCTGAGCTGCTTCCTGCTCTTCATCAAGCTCAATAATAAGTTATTCACGTGACCGGTGGACTATGTTACATAATATTCTTGAGCATAAATCAAAGTGCAATGTAGTATTGATTTTTGCATCATCAATTATTTATAATATTTGTCTCACTATATAATCTAGAATTAAAATATTACGCATATTTCAATCACACTTCATTTCACGTGAATTCCGCTGAAATCCCAAATAAGAAACAGAAGACAGAAGATGTAAAAAATAAAGACGCCAGAGGATATGGAAAAAATGCCGAAATATACAAAGTGTAATACAAAATTTCAAAAATATACAACATGTCAACAAAATTGCAAAAATACCACCGTTGCCGCCACACGGTGCGGCGTGCACGCCAAGACGGGCTGAGCCTGCCGCCACATGGGACGGCAGCCAGCGTCAGCGCCTTGTCGCTCCCGACCGCCCCGGCCCCACGCTGCCGCCGCAGATGGATGGCGGCAGCCAGTGGCTCGCTGGTCACTCCCGACCGCCCCGGCCCCACGCCCTGCCGCCGCCAAGACGGCCGGGCGGCAGTGGCTCGCCTCGGCCGACCGGCCCCCCCCGCTCCCCAACGCCGCCCTCCCCAAACGCCTCCTGAATCGCAAATGTCGCCCTCTGTCCGTTGCTTCATCCCCAACGACACCAATTCAATTTCTGGATACTTTAAGCGCCGAAAGCTGCATTAACGTGGGTGAAACAGCAGCCCGGTGGTTGCAATAGCAGGATATGTCACGTCAAATTATATTGTGTGGGAATCCGATGCCGCATAAAATCAACATTACAGCTAATAATAGAGGTAATTAACGTGATTTAAAATAAATGAGGTAGTTATGCGTAACCTAATTGTGATTTACGTAAACCTCACAGTGATGACGTTTGCGCCTATAAATACGATGGGGGGTGCGTCGCTCTCCTTGCATAGCAGAGTGTGAGAGCCTAGCCAGTCTTTTTGCGGTGTTTGCTCTGAGAGTTAGAAGAGAAGGGCAAGAAACGGAGAGCAAAAAAATTGGAGATTAATTAGTCGGTTGTTATAGTTTGTTGAATTCCATTCGTGATATTTATTTCCCCTTACTACTTGTTTGACTGCATATTGTTGTTTTTGCTTCGTATAGATACTGACATTGTAGAGAGTGCACACGTCCACCTCGACGCTGTTCCGCGAAATTTGGAGAAAGGCAAGCACCTCCTTAAGTAATGTTCATACCATATTTTTACCTAGGTTATGTTGTTATGAACCAATGCATGCATGCATGCGTTACTTTCAGTAAACACCGTATACTTTGAACCTGGTACATTTATACCATATTTCTATATAAGGCAGCTCGTCCATCGCTCTCTTCATGCTAAAATCTGTAGGCTCTCTTCACGCCAGATACTTGTGGCTTTGTAGTGCTCTCCACCTCTTCGTGCTGCTCATTTTATTCGCAATTAGGCTTTGTGGGTTGTTGCTTCTGCTGGTGTACTGAAAGGTTTTGGTACTCCATTTGTTTTCTGCATGGGTGATAAGGCTATATTATGGAGAGAAGTATTTATGTGTTTATCTTTTCTTGAGATCATTTGTAATGAGGTGAGGAGCATTGACGAATATTTATTGGTTCAAAGCTCGAGTTATTTTGATCTTCCTTACTACTTGAAGAAGGTTAGTTACAAATCTTCACAAATACTAGTATGTTTTGGTCTGCGCTTTTAGTGAAGAACTTGTTAGGTTAGATTTCCGTATTTAAGTTTGTGCAGTTTTACGGTGATGTTTACTTAAGTAAGAATATTACATGCTTTAACAAACTTATTTTGGGACCCTCTGCGGAGGTAACCACATCTTGCCTGAAGTGGACCCTCCGATGACCATCGGCCTGTCTGTATTTCACACGATCTTCACCTTTAGCATATGACTGTGTTTTTTTTGGACATAATCACAACTTGGACCCGAAAGGAGTTGACCTCCTTTCTGAACTTAATTACTCGAACCAAAGTTGCTGCTTAATCCGACTTAAATATTGGTGGCACGTAGTTCTGAACTTTGTTAAGTCATTGTGCCTTATTACTTATTCGACTTCGTATTGTTGTATTTATTTTTGGACGTAATCATTACTTGGACCCGAAAGGAGTTTACCTCCTTTCTGAACATAATAACTCGAACCAAAGTTGCTGCTTAATCTGACTTAAATACTGGTTGCACGAAGTTCTGGACTGTGT
Source organism: Rhipidocladum racemiflorum (assembly GCA_036346355.1). NCBI lineage: Eukaryota > Viridiplantae > Streptophyta > Magnoliopsida > Poales > Poaceae > Rhipidocladum > Rhipidocladum racemiflorum. The sequence continues at coordinate 4,580,616 of CM070575.1, read as the reverse complement.
TAATTCATTTTGCCTTATTACTTATTCGACTTCGTATTGTTGTACTTATTTTTGGATGTAATCATTACTTGGACCCGAAAGGAGTTGACCTCCTTTCTGAACATAATAACTCGAACCAAAGTTGCTGCTTAATCTGACTTAAATCTTTGGTTGCACGAAGTTCGACTGTGTTAATTCATTTTGCCTTATTACTTATTCGACCGTATTGTTGTACTTATTTTTGGACGTAATCATTACTTGGACCCCAAAGGAGTTGACCTCCTTTGAACCTAATAACTCGAACCAAAGTTGCCGCTTAATCGACTTAAATCTGGTTGCACGAAGTTACGACTGTGTTAATTCATTTTGCCTTTTTACTTATTCGAGTTCGTATTGTTGTACTTACTTTTGGACGTAACCACAACTTGGACCCGAAAGGAGTTGACCTCCTTTACGAACCTAATAACTTTCGAACCAAAGTTGTCGCTTAACTGACTTAAATATTGGTTGCACGAAGTTGTAGACTAAGTTAATTCATTGTGCCTTATCACTTATTCGACTTTGTATTCTTGTACTTATTTTTGGACGTAATCATTACTTGGACCCGAAAGGAGTTGACCTCCTTTACGAACCTAACAACTCGAACCAAAGTAGTAGCTTAACTGAGTTAATTTTTTGACTGAAGGAGTCTCTGCAGAGGTCAGGACCCTCTGTCGAGCTTATGCTCGAACGCTGTAATCGTATTTATTTGGCATGATGATTCGCCGCAAATAAGGACTGCTTTTTCTGACGTAATATCTACTTGGACCCGAAAGGAGTTGACCTCCTTTCTGAACTTTACAACTCGAACCAAAGTATCCACTTAATCCGACTTAAATATTGGAGGGCGAAGTTCCGCACCATTGTAAGCTATTTTCCCTTATTACTTATTGGACTTCGTATTGTTGTTTTTGCTTCGTAGGTACCGACACTGCAGAGACCGCACACGTTGACCTCAACGCCGTTCCAGAAACTTCGAGAGAAAGGCAAGCATCTCCTTATATCATCTTTGGTAGCACGGTTTTACCATACTTATGTTGTTGTGATGAAATGTATGTATGCATGCGTTTCTCCTAGTAAAAACCATATATTGCGTACCCGGTAGATAAATCCCCGCATATTGCGTACCCGGTCGAAAAGACAGCAAATTAATTTGTTATGTACGTATATTTGTTTTACTTAGTTTGTAAGAACAGGAAAAGTAAAGTATACAATGCCTTTCTGTGTAGTAGTATTTTACATGATATTATGAGTGAGTAATGTGGTTTTAGGATTTAATCAACTGCATATGTCTTGTGCTAGTATGTTATATAACATATACATAATTATATGTTGGCATACATTTCAAGCTATGCGTAACCATAACATTAATGCTTTCGTAATTAAAATTTGAGTAATGCCAATACGTTTTAAGATGTTAGAGGTGCGTGTGTGCATTTATTGTTGACTACAATTATGTATTTCTACTGTCCTCGATGTCGATCCCGCTTCTTATATGGCTTGGGGGGGAGCCCGATAAATTGCAGGGCCCATTTGTCAGCATGCATAATTGTGCACACATAGAGACAATCGTAGAATCCACCGATAGAGTTGCGTCTGAGCAAGAGCGGTTGCACGCGCTCTTAGTGTTGACCGTGACGTTGTACAAGCTCGTGGTAGATGGGGTTAGGCCCCATGTAGTGCCAAATAGCTTGCTTTACGTGTACAAACCTATTCGAGCTCAGAGAACGAGTGCCTGGCGATTCTACATGGAGAAGGCCGCACAGAAGGGTTCGCACTAGGTGTTCACGTGAAGCCGGTCCTCGCACCGGGAGGCAGGACGAGCCGAGCCTGTGAGGAGGACATGGGGTCAATGCGGACGAACAACCCGAGCCCGAAGAGGAAATTGCGATGAGCTCGCAGCAAGTCCCCGCTCAAGGGGCTTGGCGAGGCTGGCGAGATGGATGCGCCCGCCCCCGAGGTTGATGCGGATGCCCTAGCGGATGACCCTCACCCTACTTATGGTGACGGTCCCGACGAAGATGAGGACCGGGCCGCGAATCGCATTTTTGCACTTGCCGAACCCGGCCGACCGTGTTACGGCCCGCTTGGAGGATATTTCTAGGCGTGGGCAAGACCATAGCGATATAGAACTCGATCAGGAGTTTGCCACAAAGGAGGAAGCGATGCACTTCGCACTAATTACGCGGTCCGACCGGCGTGACCATCGTGTGACTCGCTTCGGACGGACGCTTCGAGCTTAAATGTAAGAAAGGGCAAAGAAGGCGAATACTATGTTCGTGCGAACCGCCCTAAACATCGACACCATTTCGTTATAACTCGGTACACACCGCACACATACGCAGGCGCTTGTTCGAACACAAGCGGAGTGGTGAAATCAAGATTCATCGCGCAAATCCTGTTAGACGTGCTGAAGGCCGACATTAGCCTCAGGCCCGCAACCATAATTGCTAAGATGCAGAACAGGACAGGGATGTCCATAAACTACTTGCAAGCTTGGCGAGCAAAGCAGATGGCTTTGAAAATGCTGTTTGGTAGTTTTATGGAGTCATTCAATTGGGCTCCACGACTACTAAGGCGGATAGCTGCAACAAACCCGGGCTCCGAATATGCTATTGCTGTCGAACCCGCGGCTTCCGATGGAACGATTGCTCGGAACACTACTACCTCCTTAGGGTGTTACGGGCGTCGGTCCGTGCATCACGGCATTCAAAGAATCGCCGCCCTGTTATATGCGTGGATGGGACATTTCGTCCTGGCCAAGATAATGGCACCCTACTCACCGCCCTAGTCGCCGATGCAAACAACCGCTATTACCGCTGGCTTTCGCCGTGGTTGAGGTAAAGCAACGATACCGGTTCTCGGTTCCTATCCCTGGTGAAGACCCGTGTGGTGCGGGATAGGCCGGTGTGTGCGTCAGATCGGACCGTAATGCAGTGGTCGCCGAACGCCCTCGATAGAATGGCGGAGGATGAAGATTGCCATTGCCCGGTGGAGAGACGTTCAGCGTAGATGGTGCATGCGTCACCTTGGGGCGAACTCGTACACCATGTGCAGGAACAAGAACATGGTGAAGCTATTCAAAACCCTATGCATGCAAAACCAATCACAAGTAAGTTCGATACGATATTTAACCACCTGAACAAGCGCTCAAAGGAACGGTGGCGGAAGAGACCACGGAGGGCACACAGGTAATTGGTGGCTCGGAGGTCTCCAGACGGGCGCAAGATGACATTCGCTCAATGGATAGCTCGTAAACCCGCCGAGAGATGGGCCTGGGCGCACGATACAAATGGTGCTCGGTAAGATAATGCCCTCTCTAGTACGGTAGCACATCATTTGACAAAGACTTCTTTCCACCTAAGCGGTATGCTTCTCTTCGCAGATACTCCATCATGACGCATTTAACTTCGCCGAGTCGTACAACAATGTGCCGCGGGGCTCGTTGCCTACCCATTTGCTCAATCATTGAGCTCACATTTTTAGGACCTCGAAATACTTTGTTGATCGGCAAAAGGCGGCGTACATAACTGCGCTCAACCTTCGCTTCCCGTGTCGAGGCTTTGTTCTGTCGTCGAGGCGTAAAGCTCAATTCCACCGCGACGCGCATGATGGACCTCGCAGAACATTTTTCTCGCCGAGTGCAAGCGCAAGCACCGCTCGATACTCCGCGGGGACACAAACCGTAGATGCCAGCTCGGCCCGTGATGAGGCGACTGCTCATGCAACAAGCCTCGCTTAGAGCACATCCGCCGCGACGTGCTAGCAGCTGCGCGTGACATGGGGCAACGACGGCACACAATATGTCACACCAGACTACCGTATGGATGCCGTTAGAGCAACATGGACGGGCATTTCGAACCGCTCAACGCCGGCAACAACTACAAGACCTCCGAACCCCCTACGTGGCTCCCGCATTCACACTAAGGCGCGACACGCCGGGTAGACTGCCCGCCGCGCGGTTTGAGGGTGACATGGATGCGTCTCAGCGAGACGATGGCCTTCGGCGCTGTCGCATCTGCAGGTAGACAGGGCATGACCGTAGAAGCTGCCCAAACAGAGGGTGATGTTGTCCAATGTAATATTTCAACTATACGCTTAGACATGCAACATCTTCCTACTACCTTCCTTTTGCATTCTCTTCGTGAAATTTCAGTTATGTAATTTATGAACCTAAATTTCTTTGGGTATGTACAGTGGTTTTAAAATTTCTTCTGATGTTATTTTTTCGTATTTCATTGTTTCATTCCCTGGAGATTATGCAGGCTTGTTATGGAGTTGCCAGAGCTGTTGCGATCGAAGTATGATGACGACCACAGGGCCCGGAAGTGGGCCTCGGCCGACGGTAACGCCATTACTACATCGCCGTAACGATCGCAAGCGACGCACCTTCGTTATGCTAAGCACGTTTACTTGCTTTGTCCTTGCAGCTTAACACTCTCCGCATGCGTGGCTCCCGTAACATTAAGACATTGGACCCTCGGTTCATATACGGCCCGGACGGACGGGCTGTTAGCTTCGCATTTAAGTGCGTGGAGCCTACGAAGGAAGGGGCTGGACCCCGATGCCTAGATCGGACGGGGCCCTTATCACCGCGTTGGTCGACAGATGGCGTCCGGAGACGATACTTTCCACCTCCTTCGGCGAGATGACGGTGACCCTCAAAGATGTCGCCATGTTATTTGGCCTTCCACTTTCCTAAACCCCTCGTAGTGCAAGCCCTCCAAAGAGGCATGGAAGAACTATGTAGAGGAAAGGTAATAAATGTGAAAGCACACCGACCACACTTATCTGGGAGCTAATGTGATTTGCTAACATGTGATTTTCTTCGATGCAGGTTTGGCACAACGTACACGGGAATCGTGGATCGTGAGTCTCTTTCACATGGCTTGACAGTCTCGGAGGTGGACCATGTCTCAAAACGCCGACTCGGGTCGATAAATAGGCATTTCGAGGTGTACCTCTATTTCCTCCTTGCAGAATTTTATTTACAAACGGAAATGGTGATTCCGTTGCCCCCACCTCGTTTGGGTCGCTCGAATTAGCTGAGCAAAGTGCGAGAAGATGCAAGACCCGGACTTCTACTACTGGGGCTCGGCAGTTCGCAGACACATATCGCGAGATGTGTGCGGCCGCCACGGTCACACCAACTTCAATAATGGGAGGTTGCCCCTGCTTCTCTGATTGTGGTCCTGGTCGTACCTACCCATAGCGCGACCAAGAGTGTCAAAGCGGTACTACCCAAAGGTGCCGTCGATGAAGCTAACGTGCATCCACTCGCAAGGCCAACCTTGGGTTACAAATGGATGCATGCCGACCGATGGGCCCAGGAATCAGACCGCGGCTCCTACCCTCGCCTCGTGGGGACTTAGACTTCTTGACATCAGCGCAGGTCACGTGGGATCCCTTTTCCACCAGTGCCGCGACGGAGGTTGCGTCGAGGCCGTATCTCCAACTGTGCACGGGGAGCCTCGGTATTGGATGACGAAATGCTTCCTCCTGTGCATGAGTGCCGTTGAGCCATACTTCTCGGAGCGCGTTCAGCGTAATTTGGGTACCTGGCGGTCTTTCCTCCACCGCCTCCAACAGACTCAAAGCTCCCATGGGTATGTCTCTACATGTCACATTACTTTCACGCTTCTTGTGAAAACCATTAATAACGTGTTGGATTGATCCGCAGGAGGAGTACATCGGGCACAACTACAACCGGGTCGCACGGAATAGCCGGCATATTGAGAGGTGGAACTCGATGGCCACCGAGGACGCCTGGAACCCATCAGCGCAGCCCACGAGACGGACACACTTGGGTACCTTTGATCGGTACAGACCTCGCACACGGGCGGTGCTCCTAGACAGGGTGTGGCGATGCGATGCAACATGGCTATGCCGAGGAGTACGCAGAGCGCATGCACACACCGGTACGGATCGCACCTATCACATATTAAAACGGGGATATACCCAATTAAACATTCGACACGTATTAATTTGCAGAGGCGTGAGGCGGAGTACATGCATGACCAGGCGGACGAGATCCTCACGCAATCCAGGAGCAAAGAACGCCAATCAAGCAATCTTTTACGGAACCTTCTTCGCCAAGACGGGCCACCGCGATAAGAAATGCGGTCGAGAGATGTTGGTGGCCATAGACCGCCTACCCAACGTGATTACGAGGATGTACTGCACGAGGCGCCGCGCGCACCGAGCCCTCGATGAGGAGCATGTCCATGGATAGACGTGCAACGCTGTGGCTCCTCGGCGGCAAAGAAGACCCACCCAGAGCATCGACTTCCTCCGGTCCCGAGCCATGAGAGCGGCCAGGGGCCATGGAGGCGGTACGTTGAAATAGGTCTTTGGGGCAAACGCTTCAAGGAGGAGTACACATCAACATGTCACCGTCCCCATCATTGCCGCAGAGTCTTTTAGTACCCCGCCCAACATCAACAAACATGGGAGGACGTGTCGAGGGCGACGATGACCTTATGGGATCCGGGGCTACATTCATCGATTTGCTCGCGACGACGTGTTTGCAATCCCTAGGGTTGGAATCGCGCCCCAAGAACCCCGAGGAGGCCGGTGGATCGAATCGGGCAGAGCAGCAGCTTTCGGACGTACTACGCGCATCAGGGTACCATGCAGACTGATCCGATGGCTGCATGGGGCATCCACAGCGCGTCGTCAGACGCGTCCACCAGGCGATTCGACTGAACGCGAGATGCAGGTTAGGTCCAGCAGAGCGGCTGGACTCACGTGTCCCCAAGCGCCCAGAAATTTCACACCGTCGGACTACGATAACCAAGAACGTCGTGGTAGGGGGACGCGCAGGGAAGAGGAAGGGGAACTAGATCGTGTTGTATGAGACTTATGTTAACTTCTTTAATCTATGTCATTCAAACTTGTCAAATTTCTTTTGATTTTTATGTTGCTCAAATGAAAAACTTGTCAACATGAAAAAGTTGCGTCTTGGAATTCTCTACAACTTTCATGTAGATCAAAGAATTATTCGAGCACAGGAAGACCTCCAAAATCGTGAATTACAGAAGGGTCCGTCGCGAACAGTTTTTGGTGTCAAGCGCAAATGCACTTAACTTTCCGATTATATATGATTTTTATCTTGCTCAAATGAAAAACTTGTCAACATGAAAAAGTTGAATCTTGGAATTATCTACAACTTTCGTGTACACCAAAAAATGATTAGAGCACGGGAAAATCTCCAAAATCGAGAATTACAGAAGGGTCCGTCGCGAACAATTTTTGGTCCGACGCAAATGCATTTACCTTTCCGATTTTCTTTGATTTTTTCTGTTGCTCAAATGAAAACTTGTCTACATGAAAAAGTTGCGTCTTGGAATTCTCTACAACTTTCATGTAGACCAAAAATGATTGCAGCAGATGAAGACCTCCAAAAATGCGAGTTACTGCAGACCATTCAATTTGGTCCGTGACATACGTGACAAAGTTGATATTTGGTCCGTGGTAAACATGAAATGTATAGGTTTTAATTTCGTCAAACGTATGTGCGTAACGGACTAAAGAGCAAATCAGCTGCATTCTTCAGAAAAAATAGACTCAGACGTGATATTTCACGGCCGGCCGAATGTGCTTAAGTTGTCATATTTTTGCGCGTCCGTTATAATTAGCCCTTTTCAACTATACTGAAAATACGCATAACGGAATGTGTAATTACAATGTTTTTCCATAACATCGTAGTCAGTATAGAGAAGAGCAAATCAGCTGCATTCTTCCGAAAAAATGGACTCATACGTGATATTTCACGGCCGGCCGAATATGCTTAAGTTGTCATATTTTTGCGCGACCGTTATAATTAGCCATTTTCAACTATACGAAAATACATACAACGGAATATGTAATTACAATATTTTTCCATAATATCGTAGTCAGTATAGAGAAGACCAAATCAGCTGCATTCTTCCGAAAAAATAGACTCAGACGTGATATTTCACGGCCGGCCGAATGTGCTTAAGTTGTCATATTTTTGCGCGTCCGTTATAATTAGCCCTTTTCAACTATACGAAAATACGTACAACGGAATGTGTAATTACAATGTTTTTCCATAACATCGTAGTCAGTATAGAGAAGAGCAAATCAGCTGCATTCTTCCGAAAAAATGGACTCATACGTGATATTTCACGGCCGGCCGAATATGCTTAAGTTGTCATATTTTTGGCGCGACCGCTATAATTAGCCATTTTCAACTATACGAAAATACATACAACGGAATATGTAATTACAATATTTTTCCATAATATCGTAGTCAGTATAGAGAAGACCAAATCAGCTGCATTCTTAGAAAAAATAGACTCAGACGTGATATTTCACGGCCGGCCGAATGTGCTTAAGTTGTCATATTTTTGCGCGAATCGCTATAATTAGCCCTTTTCAACTATACGAAAATACATACAACGGAATGTGTAATTACAATGTTTTTCCATAACATCGTAGTCAGTATAGAGAAGAGCAAATCAGCTGCATTCTTAGAAAAAATGGACTCATACGTGATATTTCACGGCCCGAATATGCTTAAGTTGTCATATTTTGCGCCGACCGCTATAATTAGCCATTTTCAACTATACGAAAATACATACAACGGAATATGTAATTACAATATTTTTCCATAATATCGTAGTCAGTATAGAGAAGACCAAATCAGCTGCATTCTTCCGAAAAATAGACTCAGACGTGATATTTCACTGGCCGAATGTGCTTAAGTTGTCATATTTTTGGCGCGACCGCTATAATTAGCCCTTTTCAACTATACGAAAATACATACAACGGAATGTGTAATTACAATGTTTTTCCATAACATCGTAGTCGGTGTAGAGAAGAGCAAATCAGCTGCATTCTTAGAAAAAATGGACTCACACGTGATATTTCACTGGCCGAATATGCGCTTTCTGTCCTGGCCGTCGCCTCAAGGTGATGTGCCGCGAAGCGGAGGATGGGCACTACCAGACACTTCGAGCTGCAGCTTTGCTTCGCCATACCTCCCATTGCGCTGCAAACGCTTCCACGTGATTTGAGCACCGGATGCGAAAAGCTACTGACCAGGCCCCAGCGCGCATTGCAAACGCTCCCACGTGCCGCTTGCTCGTCTTGGACCCTCGCTCAGCACTGTGCCGCCAGCTGTCTTGTTTGTCCCTTGTGCCCTCCCTATAAATTACACCGCCGCATGCATTTCTATCGGGCAATCGTGAGTGAGTTCAGTAAGTTGCGACTGAGTTCAACCCACAACGCGAGTGTTTCAAAGGTATTATTTATGAAATTTATTTTCGACGGTCGATGACATTGTTGTGTTGTTGGGTCAATAAGCACGATGGATATTGATGGCTTCTTGGGGCTTTCAGGCCATCTGTTCCTTTTATGTTTTTGATCAAGTACATTTCGGCTTATGCTTGAATCCTACTCTTCTAGGTTTGAAATATAATTGCTTCCAATGTGTAGATGGACAAGGATCCTGAGCGGCTCAAGAAAGTGGGCCTGGACAATCAAAGAAATAGATGGCATCGCGGTGACCTGAATAAAATTGCTAAAGACAACTTGATCCTGGCAGCAGTTCAAGCGCCAACGAATTCAACACTTTATTATCGACATCGAAGCTATTGCTAGTAGCCTCGAACATGTCGCCATACAATCTAACTAATTGCTGCAGTCAAACCCCACAGCCACCACAAGAGGACACTAAGCTCGTTGCCAAAGAGGAGGACACCGAAGGTGTAGACCTGCATCGTTGTCTTCCATGTGACTACGAGATCGATGACGAGGGCAAACGCGATCACGGCGCTTTTAGAAGAGGAGGGTATTGATGCAGATAGTGATGATTACGGAAAGTTCTAATCCGCACTGCGTGAGTTGTTCAAATAATATGTAGTAGTCATGTACCCGTCATATGCGTTGGCGATGTACGGTATTCCAACGTTGTTTCTCCCGTGTTGTGATGTTATGTCGTAACTTATATATTTCAACGTTGTATTTTCCGCCTTTAATATCTTTTGTCGTTACAAGCCATACGAAGCGGCACAACACGGATACACCAACACAACATACGAAGAGTTAATTTAACAACTTCATTCCATTTTAATACTCGTAAAGACGTAGTACATGCAATTTTCCGCGACCGTTATATTTAGCCCTTTTGAACTATACGAAAGTACATACAACGGCAGGTGTAATTACAATATTTTTCCATAATATCGTAGTCGATTACGTAAGAGCAAATCATTGCATTATTCCTAAATAATAGACTCACACGTGATATTTCACAAATTTGAATATGCTTAAGTCGTCATATTTTTCCGCGACTATTATATTTAGCCCTTTTGAACTATACGAAAGTACATACAAAGGAAGTCGTAATTATAATATTTTTCCATAATATCGTAGTCGGTATACACAAGACCAAATGGGCTGCATTCTTAGAAAAAATGGACTCACACGTGATATTTCACGGCCCGCCGAATATGCTTAAGTTGTCATATTTTTCCGACTATTATAATTATCCATTAAGTTGTCATCATCCAAACTTTCGTTGCATTGGCACGAGACGTCTGTCAAAGCAACTGGCGGCAAAGCCTGGCAGGATATATCATGTCATCAAATGCATGCGTGGCGAGAATGCCTTAGTCGTCATGTCAAAGCATAGCCGCCAAAGCCCGACCGGCACCTCCCTAGCGACTACAAAGCTGCATGCATTTGTCGCCTAAGCACAGCAGAGCCGCAAAGGAATCCGATGCTCGCGGATTCGTTCTTGCTTCAAGTCTGTCGTTTTATCAATTCAGGCTATTTAACCCCTTCCTGGCTTCCCAAAGATTGCATCAACCGAACGATCGCTCCAATACAACAAAGAGAACCATCCCCGCAAACCAAACGAGCAGCACCAATGGAGTTTCCTCGCCCCAAGGCCTGGCGTTGTCCAAACCATCCCCGACGGCACGGAGGTCCCCATGTGCCTATGCGGGATCCTTGCCGCTCCGGCGATCAATAGACAACTCATACACGTCACGGTATGAGGTCTCGGAGTTGCCGCAACCACGACTACGAGCCAAAGGCGGGGATGCGGCTGCGGCGGAAAAGCCCGTATGTTCATACTCGCATTTTGTGTTGCATCGAACCTGCATGTGTCTAACACCATGTGATGTGACCAATTGCGGCCTCCATCTGGCGAGTTCATCCGATTCTACGACGCTGAACAAACTCTCGAGATGGAAAGGATGCGGAATCGGGAGTACTCGCATCGGAGGGCTATGGTGGAGCAAAGAAGTGGTGTGAGCAGGATCGGGAGGAGAAGCGCAAGCAGCGGCCTGGAACAGATGCTTGCACAGAGGAGGCCGAACGGCAGCGCCATGCCGCGGAGAGGGAGGCCGAGTAGAGAAAGCGTGAGAGGCAGCTAGGGCGAGCGGCGGGGCGAAGGATTGCGTAAGGAAAATATCCTCGCCGCTCTCAAGAAATGTACGACAAGGGGCCCTTCTTGTTGTTCCCTTTCCCTAAGGCATGTTAGGTTTAGTCCCAGATATGCCATCGTTGTTTACCATTCGTAGTCGCACGTAATTTATCCGCCCATCTTTGACCAAAACTACAGAAGTCTCAAAAATTATTACACAACTATTCCAGACAAAGGTACAAATAAAATATTACACAATTATCGGTATTTGCATTTCAATCGGATCCTGGCCGAATAACCAGAGAAAACTAAAAAAATTCGTGAAATAATGAGACAAAAATAAATAAAGGTCGTGGCGGAACCGTCGCTATTTTTGATATTTTTATTTCTTGTTGTATATTTCTACGCTTTTTATTTACATGTTGTATATAAAACCGTTTTCCCTAATCGACTAACAGAGCCAACCGCTCGAATATGGACGCGAATGACAAGGTAATGTCCTATACAAAGGGTCAAGTCTAACATTCCACTAAATTTTAAGTGATACGGAATAAACCAAAGAAGGAAAAAAGAGAATGAGGCGGTATTATAGATAATCTATTGTATGAGTTATTTTTACATAATATAATAATATACTATAAATAACACCGCCATATGAGACGGTATTATAGATAATCTATTCAAATGGTGTTGTATTAGCATTAAAATACAACAAAGATACTACTATTCCACAAAGGTAAAATAGACTCAAACAAGAATACGAAATTAAAAAGGTATTACAAAATTATCAGACAAAGTGTACACAAATAATATTTAAAAATACAATTCAAAGCATATTCTTAATCCAGTATGATTTGGCGAAAACTTATAAAGTTTTCTTATCAAATTTGGAGTTGTCTAGCGAAAGTTATTTGCATTTCAATGTCCTAGGTCGAATAACTATCAAAACTAAAAAATTCAACGCGAAATAATCAAAAAAATCAAAAAAATTGGGGACACGTGGCGGCGCGAGGCGAGCCACTGGCGCTGGCAGTGGGGGTGGCGCGAAAGTCGCCGCCATGGGGTGTGGCGGCCGCCGTGCGGCGTGGCGGCCGCCACGTGGCGCGGCGGGAGCGGTGGGCAGTTTTGAAAATTTATTTTTTTGTTGTATATATTTGCTATTTTGATTTGTATGATGTATATTTGAGCTTTTTTTCCAGAGGATATACAAGTAATTTCTCATATAAATCAATCCGAAATAGAAAACTTCCAAACTTGTGGCCAATACGAGACGTCGAGGAGTAGGGTTGCCTTAACGAGCTATTCTTAAGTTTCTTTTAAAATCGATATAGTTCAAAGTAAAATAATTTTATTTATTATTTAAATAATTATTTCAAATTAAAAATAACGAGTCACCGTGGAACCTCATCCACCTAGCAATCTTTTTTTCCAGCCTAGCCCGGTAGGTGCTGACCCATGTGGTGGGCCCCTGCCTGCCTCGTTAGTCGTTACGCTCGCCGCTGAGCCATCACCCACGCGAGCACGCAACGCGACCTGATCGAGCCGCGACGCCGCCCGGGCGCGCGCCGTGGCTGCGGCTGGAGGCCTGGAGCCGGGGCCGAGCCGAGCGTCCAATTCCCACCCTAATCATGATTGGTTGATTTTATTTGATGCTCGCCGCCAAGCCCCAAAAGCCAAATTCCATTCGCCCATGTCATAAAGCTCCCTCCTCCTCTCCACGCCTCTTTAATTCCCACTCCATCTCCTCGCCCACCTGGTCTCCTCCACCCTTTCGCTTCGCCGCTTCCTGGTTCTCCAATCTCCATTGTGGTATGGATCTGCAACTCTCGCTAATCCTTTCTTGAAAAGCGATAGTTCATATCTTTTTCACTTTATAGCCTTTTTTTTTTTTTCTTGTGAGAAGTTTCGAGATTTTGCGATGAATTATACTGTCCGCTGATGGAGTTCTTGTGGTAGTCTTTTGGTCTTTGTTTGCGCTGTGCTGAATAGATTGAAAGCACGAAACAAAGAATCTTGCGCGTGAAGGATTGTCTTCCTCTCGATTTGCAGGCTCTGGCCTAAATGAATGAATTTTAGTGGGAAAGTTGACAAACTGAAGCATTTTGCGGTAAAAAATTGTGAATTTCAGTGGAAAGTTGGCAAATTAACGTCTTTATAGTGAAATTTGTATAGTTATCTTCTCCACAGTTCATGCCTCCATGGACCATGGTGTACTGTAACCTGTTTTATTTATCTTCTTTCAGCAGTTCCTGAACTGCAAGTTGGTGGTAAGGTTTTAATACAAGGAGGCTTTGTTTTTTAATTCGTTGGAACCACCCCCCCCCCCCCTCTCTTGGAGAACCAGTCCTCTTAGACCTTCGAAACAAAATCCTAAAGATTTGTTCTGTTGTGTTTTTAATAATTGAAAAAATGAGGCAGGTATGGTTAGATTTAGCATAGTTGGATCAAATTTGCATTTTGAGCTAGGTTGCTTGTGGCTGCCAGTGGTGTGCAACTGATGGTTGTCAGTTCTTATCTCTGGCGTAGGCTGACAATATATTTTGTCTGGTTCCTTCGTTAGTATCTAGTCCAGTATATACATATAACATAAGCTCTAGAAATTGGGGAAAAAAAAAAGGAAACAAAATTATCATGGAAATTTCCCACTTTTTATATTACTAGACGGGGATGGTTTGTACAATTGGAATTTAACTTTGCAGAGTTTGGTAATGAAACTTGCTTCATGGTTCTAAAGTAGCACTAACTACTAAATGCTATTTCATATCCATCACAGGCAAACGCTAATACACTATGTTAACAAAATAGTACACGGGCTTACCTATTGTGGTTTTATGATTCGTTAGTACTCATACAGCATTCAGATATACACCCATCATTTTCTCATGTAGGTGACTGAACTTTAAAAACATCCACCAGCTGATTAGCCGTATGTTTGACATATGCTTGTTAACACTGCTCTCCCAAGTCATGTGAAATGGTACTTGTTAATCTATTCTCATTTAGATATATGAGCTAACTATTAGTATGTTTTACATGCTATTGAATCACATTAATGTCACCTCTGGTTCTAGTTGTATTCCATTGCCTGTTTGCACACATGCTGCGTGCATAATTACATTAAGTTGGTTATGGCATGAGTTGGCTTGACATTTGAGCTTTTGAGTTTTTCATCATATTTCAGAATCATTACTTTGATCGGTTGTTCTACATTGTTGTGTTTTAATCATATTTAGCTAATTTCACTTACTGCCTGCCCTACTTGCAGATCTCAAAGGACATTTAATTGTAATATGAAGTTTGTTTGTGGTTTTTCTACGCATAAGATGCTGTGCACGTGATGTGCTCTTAGTCCTGCAACATTACCATTTGTCTTTTGGGACCAGTGAGCTTAATGCTCATGGACAGAGCTGATACATCGGGCTTTGTCAGTGGCGGCACACATTGCACGAACATCCGCATGTATTTTCATTTGGTGTATACTATATGCTTCCTCAGTGGTGAAGTTGTAAAATTGATGTTCTGATGGTTTGACCGAAGCTCCTCGTCTCCAAACAGCAATTATAATATTTTTTTCTATCATAATCCTACCTTCTTTATATTAACCAGGATGGACCTTAATATGAACAGTCTTTGTTTTGATGGGAAGGAACATATAGCCGCTTCTTCATTCTCTCAAGCTGAACCCGCTGCAAAAAATTGCAGGAATGAAGACCTAGCTGTAGCAGCAGTTAACTTTCGTTGCCTCGGCAGTTCAGAAGCAGCTGAAACTACTCGAAAATCATTTGAGCAGAGCAATCGAAGTTTCTCTGTTCCTGATGATGGCTGCAGGCTGGTCCTTGGACTTGGGCCAACGCCTAATCTGTATCGTTCTGATAGTCACCCATATGGTGGGAACAAAGTTGAAGTTTCTGAAACATTGCTCACCCAACATTGTACCGCAATTGATCCTGGATTAATGTTGGGGCTTTCAAGTGGCAGCTCAAGAAATTTACAACTCACAGCAGTGACTGGCAGCGAGAAACATTCACATAAAAGCAAAAATGGTATTGTCTTCCCACTGATTGATGAGGGATCGACTTCAGCAAGAAGGAAATCAGGTGGTTATATGCTGCCATTTCTTTTTGCTCCAAGATCAGATGATCTTTGTCGGCCAGAAACCGACGTTCAGGAACACCTTGGAACAGGATATGAAGCTGAAGACCATCATGATAGATCTCTTAATCAGCACGAGGTTCAGCTTAGCCCCGAGCCCTCAGCAACAACTGATGGTTCTTTCGCTGCAACTTCAGATATGATAGCCGGTACTACTAGTGGGGAGCAGAGAAGCCATCAACGCCATCCTAAGAAGTGTAGGTTCAGGGGGTGTTCAAAAGGCGCAAGGGGTACATCAGGACTCTGCATTTCCCATGGTGGTGGTCAGCGGTGCCAAAAGCCAGGTTGCAATAAAGGCGCCGAGAGCCGAACAGCGTACTGCAAAGCTCATGGAGGAGGAAAGCGGTGCCAGGAGTTAGGCTGCACTAAAAGCGCTGAAGGGAAGACAGAGTTCTGCATTGCTCATGGCGGTGGGCGCCGGTGTGGAATTCATCGGTGCACGAAAGCAGCACGGGGGAGATCGGGGTTTTGCATAAAACATGGTGGAGGGAAGAGGTGCAGGATAGAGGGCTGCGCTCGGAGCGCTGAAGGACAGCCTGGGTTGTGTATCTCGCATGGAGGCGGCCGCCGTTGTCAGCACCCGAACTGCAGTAAGGCAGCGCAAGGAAGCACCATGTTTTGCAAGTCTCATGGTGGAGGCAGACGGTGTATATTCCAAGGCTGTACTAAAGGGGCCGAGGGCAGCACACCGTTCTGCAAAGGCCATGGCGGTGGGAAGAGGTGCCTTTTCGAGGGAGGCGGGGTCTGCACTAAGAGTGTTCATGGTGGAACTAGCTTCTGCGTCGCGCATGGAGGGGGCAAACGCTGCGCGGTACCAGGGTGTACCAAGAGTGCTCGTGGTCGCACCCGTTTCTGTGTGAGGCATGGTGGTGGCAAGCGCTGCAAGCTTGATGGATGCGACAAGAGCGCACAGGGGAGCACAGACTTCTGCAAGGCACATGGCGGGGGGAAGCGATGCACTTGGAGCGCCGGCTGCGAGAAGTTTTCTAGGGGAAGGAGTGGTCTGTGCGCTGCACATGGCAGCCTGATGGCTTCAAAGCAAGAGCTTGAGTCCGGGCAGGGAAGAAGCATCATTGGACCTGCCCTCTTCAGCGGCATCGTCTCTACTTCCTGGACATCAGGCAGCAGCAGCAGCAACAGCATGGACCATGCGATCTCTTCTTCTAGCCCTAGCGCCTCGTCAGATTGTGGTGAGCCGTTGGAAGGCATGCAGGGTGGCAAACTCCTGATACCGCATCAGGTGCTGGTTCCTGGTTCAATGAAGTCCTCTTCTTCGTGTGGCCTAGCGGGCAAGGGTCAAGAGGACGGAGGGAGCCAGAGCCAGAGCCAGAGCTTTGGGTTTGTCGTGCCAGAAGGAAGGGTGCATGGTGGAGGGTTGATGTCTATGCTTGGAGCTGGAGGCAACCAGCTGGGAGGCAATCCTGACGATCCGAAAGCCTGAAAGCTGCTGGCTCCTGAAATCACAGCGGTTTTGCGTGCTTGTCTACTATGACTCTGCATCTAGCATCTGTAGGATTTCAGGTCACCATTGCGCTTTGTTTGCCAAGCGTACGTGACTGTAACCGGATTGTGTGGCAATCAGGCCTTGTGTCGCATATTTTGCTATTCACGGATGGCTAAGGCTTTCAGCATGTGGTCCTTGTGTACAGAGAGGTTCAGTACCTGTCGAACTGTATTTTGAACTTCTATTCCTATGCATGTTTTTTTTTTGCACATTGACATAGCCTTGTATACTATGTATGTTGAGCGAGCACCTTGCTCACTGCTTTTGTGGTTCCTGTTCCTGAAAGTTTCATGCTTTTTTGTGTGATACAAATTTTGTTGGTGTTGCTCTCAATGCACCTGGCGAGCTGCATCTAATGGTGAACCACATAGGGGCCGGATTTTATTTTTTTTTGCCCCCAGGAGCATATGCACCCATGTATATATGTCATCCACCATTCGTTTTGCATCGAGACGTGCATGCATGTGTATTTGGTGGCATGGGCAAATACGGTACAAAATACACCCCTCTCCTCCCCCCTCCTGGCCTCCACCTCCGGCGAGCCGCATTGCCGTCCTTCGCCTCCCACGTCGAGCTGTTGTCACTCTTCACCTCTCGGGCTGCGCCGCCGAGCCGCGGCCGTCTTCCGCATCGAGCAGTCGCCGCTGTCGTCCAATCGCTAGCCATGCCGACGAACCTCGGGACCACCGGATCCGGGCGTCCAGAGGTATGCCGCCGCCAGATTCGGCCGGACATGGTGCTCGCCGGAGCTAGAGTCGAAAGAGAGGTAGAGATATCTTTAGGCCCTGTTTGGCCGGACTTCAGTTTCATTAGTTTCGTGAGTCTGACAGAGCTAAGTATGAGCAGTGCTTCTATGCTTTTCCTTCTAGTACAAGTTGCACAAATCTTGAAGCAAGCGAAGGGGTAAGTAATCCCCATCCACCCTTCATTCATGCTTTAATAATTGTGCAACTTTTAAAAGGAAGAGCATAGAAACACTTCTCGCTAAGTATTCTTAGTTTTACTAAATTCGTGGAGCCGCCTATGAGACCACGGGGCAGATGCCAACCTCCACGAGCGGCTCTTCATGCTGACGATTTCTCACAGATGCATGTCTGCGAGACAAGTGAAAGGGTGGCAAATGTTATCACGAGGCCTGTCCCTCGAGGAAAGAAGATCCGAGGCCCCTACTGTGGATTCTGTCGGTCTTCAGAGAAACTATATCAATGTGCCCTGTGGCGCCAAGCTGCACTACCAGGAACTCTTCAGCACGGGGATCTGCCTCAAGTTTGGGACACAAGTCTGCTAGAACTCAAAACTATCTTTGACTCATCGTGTGTATGCAAGTTATCCTATGTATAATTTGTTATGGACATGTAGCTATGTGAAATCCCTTCTGATCTGGTGCTGGCATAACCTTGTAGCTATCTTCTGCTGTTTCACTGTGGCCTTCGAACTTATATATCCAAGTAAATGAGCACTCGTTTCCCATTTCCTACCTGAGTACTGTTCTGTGAAGAAGCTTATTGAATGTCGGTTTTTTTTTTTGAGCCCATCGTGTTTTTTTTGTGGAATGGATAAACGATGCTCCATAAGATTGCATTGGAATATTATGAATGATATGCTTGGAAGTTCAGGGGGTATGTATTTTGGTTTGGCCTATTGGTGATTTGCTTTGTGTTGGATGAGCGATCTGTATCAGTTTCTAGCTTTTTCCATGCCCCCGCGACACTCGATAGTCTTTCGCATTCAAGCCGCAAAGGAAGAAACAACGAAGGAAAACAGGTCGTTCGATTTCAGCGGTACACAGAAGACACACATTCGCATTTCTGGAGGTGATCGCAATCAAACGCACAAAGAAACTTCAAATAACTTTTAAAAAAGAGATCAAGAAACACAACTAGGCTCTTTGCTCGTCAACAATTTATTTGCCTTGATACAATCAAGCTACAACATGCACGAGGATGACAGAGATCCATCACCCCGTGTCCATGATCAAGGAAACCATAAAAACCAAAATCCCTCTACCCGCAGGAACGAAGAAGAACCAAGAAGTGAATGGGGGAACTCCATGCCATGCGAGACCTTCTCCTACAGCTTTAGGAAGAATAGTTCTTGATGCATCTTGCCTTGAGGAATGATGCTTCTCCAAAGCTACTTATACTGCAAATATCTCCCTCTCACCCCAAAGTTCAGACTGTAATTTGGACTCGTTTTGAAACTTGTCTGGTGAGGTTTGAAAGCTGTCCAGCATTGACAGGGATTGCATACATTGAATCTGGACGCCCTCGTTACCTTTTCCTTTGACTATATGGTTTTGGGATTTGGGAACATGGGTCATCGATTGTGTGGTGGCAGAGAAAATGTTGCCACCATAGTGTTTCAGCTTTTTTTTTCTCTTTATGCCGCCGCCTATACAGTCACGCATAATGTCACAACTAGCCCATTGGATTTGGACAAATTCCATAACAGAAAATAATAGATTAGTAAATGTGTTTAGCATTGTTTATCTATATGATTCCTACCCTTTATTAAAGACTGATGAACCTGTAAGTTCCATCGACCACCGACATGCCAAAGACAACTGAATACGTCGTGTGCATAGTATACATGATGATCTGATCTTCACAAGTCATAAGTTTTTTTTTTTTAAAAAAAAAAAAAATTGGCCAGAGCTCTAGCATTCATTAAAGAAAGAGAACAATAGTTAAACTATAAATACACACACTTTCCATACACACGCCCGCACTTACACTCGGTTCGTAAGCCGCCCGCACCGATACTCAAACGCGGGCGGGCGTCTTGGCAGCTCAATGCCTTCGCCAGATGAGCTAGGCTCGCTCCTCACAAGTCACAAGTTAATCAGACTAAATTCACAAATCACATATAGACCATCTCCACACTTTTTCACAGATAGACCATCTCCACACTTTTTCCCTTGTCTTCCCACCATAGATTAATTAATTAATTAATTAGACTTAACATGGACTATTGTCACATTTCAAAGAAGATAGCCTGTACAAAGTAATAGTACTACTCAGTAGGTCATCAAGTTAATGAACCAGCTGTACATGAACACTACAATTAAGTAACAGAGAAGAGTATAAACTCGGTAATATGTTCTACTTGTGACGCCCAAATGTTATCTTCTTCTTTCTCCACTAAAGTTGATCACCATGTTGTCAAATTACTGCACTACAGCGCTACTGCTAAATGCGTCCATTGCAAATGCATCAAACCAGAAATACTGAAACCAACCAGCACGAGGCAGCAAACACATGATAGCATCTCCCTGCTACAAATTAAGCAAGATTGCCCGGAATTCCAGCTTTTATGTTTCTTCCCTGCCCTGCAATTGGCACAAGCTTTGCATCCATTTGGGCAGAGGGTAATCAATAATATGATCTCTACATCTCATTGAGCTGAAAGAAATGCGCGTGACCAGAAACCTGCCGACGACACTGAGCTCTGTTGGAGATAAGCAACTTGCACGCTGCGCACCTTTTGCTCCATGTGCTTTCGACGATTCGGAGATCTCAGATCTAGCCGAGTGCCTTCCAGAGGACACATGAGATTCCCTTTACTATAGCCGAGTGCCTGGGAGCGAGCAGCCCGTCCGGGTTCGAGCGTTGGTCTCGTCCGGGCGCGCGTGAGTCGGGGCAGCGCGTGTGTGTGCGTGGGTGTGTGTGCGTGTGTGGAATGTGTGTGCGTTTGTAGCCCGGCTGTTGTTTTTCTTCTATAGTGATTGCCAGAGCTCCTGGCCAGAAAATTCGAAAAAAAAAGACCATCTTCAACAGCGTTTCTTGAATTTGGATCTCTATATCCCTATATACAGAATTCCCTAAAAAGATTCTTTCCCTATATCTCTTTCCTCTCCAACAACATTCCCTAATTCCTACTCTCTATTTTCTCCCACCTATATTATAGTGATATTTCATAACCGCCATATGAGCAACGTTTATTTTTTATCGAAAAAATTCGAACGGTTATTTTGAAATACAGGAATTTAAAATTTATCCTAACAGCCATCGTAATGACTATATTGTAACGGCTATATCATAATGGCTATATTATAACGGTTATATTTTCAGCAAAACCACTTGCAAAGCAAACATTTCCAGCAGCAAGATCCACCAATGGATATCAAATCATTCTTACATGTCTACAGAAATAACCCCTTAAAAATTGAAATCCACCCTTTAGTCCCACCATAAGCATAGTAAGTTTCCACTACTACTGCCGTTACATATTTAATTAATCACTTGTACAATTAGGCAAACAGTATCAGGACATTTTTTTGATCCTGCTTTGGGCTCTCATTACGCATATTTGATCAACTCTTCGCTGAATTCCCATAGTTGCTTCACCGTGACGTCACTTTTTGCGAGTTTGTCTATCTTCTCATTGCAGTCAGCATATTAGTGGCAGTGAGCATACACTTAAGTGAAGTATAGATGTCACCTATAATCCAACGCACGAGTGAGATTCGATTCATATTTTCGGGTGCCCCCCACCCCCCCAAAAAAAAAACACACACACACAAATAGAATGTTCAATTCCACTTACAAAAGGAAGCATTATCTGGTGACTGAACAGAAATAATTAAAGAAGGATACATCCAAAAAAAATGGAGCATCTGCATGTTATTCAAGTAGTGGAACATGTAATAAGTACCTGAAACACATTTATCATGAATAAGATGTAATTTATTTTCTCTGCCATATTAAGAGTCCTATCCTGCAAGATATCATAAGAATAAGACAAATTTAGAAGAAGAAAAAAAATGAGAAGTCATCTATTTAATGTTGAAAACATCAAGAAGACAAAGATATCAATTGAATGAACATACAACCAAATTGTTTGTCTTACAAAATACAAACAGCTCAAATAGGTAACAAAAAGGTAAACAAAACACAATGACCACAATCAATTACGTCATAGGTTCTCGAGTTAGGCCTCATTGACCACAACCAAATTGGATCGAAGTGCGTGCCAGAGCTAGTTCTCGAGTTACTGGCAGACCTCAAGGATCATGACGCGGTGGAGCGGAACAGTCTTGCAGCCGCAGCCCTCGACGCAGAGCTCGGTGGCATAGATCTCCCTGACGAGGCCAACATCGAAGGCGGCGGCGGCGGCGGGCGGGCCCAGTGCTCGGCGGCGACGCGGGTGAGGCGGTCGCGCTTGATATCCAGGAGCATGATGGAGGCGCCGGTGGAGGCGGAGGCCTTGTCGGGAGCCGCCGTGGCGGGGTCGTCGGCCGGGAGCGGGTACTCGCCGGCGCGGGGGTGCCGGAACTCGAAGACGCCGGTGCCGTAGGCCTTTGGCATGGCTGGGTTCTGCAGAGTTTAAGGTTGGAAGGGTGTGCGAGGCTTGGGGCAGCGGGTACTCGCCGGCGCTGGCCTATAGTCGCGGCCGCGGGAGGGAGTGATGGTTGACTCCCATCCGATCGGGAACGAGACGAGGAAGAGAAAGAATACTGAAATCTCTAAAAATAGAGAACTAGTAGATGGGAAATCTATTGGAGCTTATTTTTACTATATTTTACTCATTTTTTAAGATAGAGGATGGGATAGAGAAGCTGTTAGAGATCGGATGCATCAGTGCATCACGACCAGATGCATTGCCAAGTTCATCAAGTGCCAACTGCCAAGACCATTCACCAGTCACCATAATCCACAGAAGGTAACATCTTACTCTTTAGTTTAGACTTATAAATGGCGGCCGCCTCTGTGCTCATCAGCATGGCAGATTAAACAATTGAATTGGTTCACCTGAAATGAAGAACTCCGGTATTTGATTAGAGAGTCCTAATTTGGTTGGCTGTCACCTGGAGTTCTCCTCAAACCACTTCAATAGCTAGCTACGCCTCATTGCATTGCCATTGTCGTGTGCATGGGCCAGAGAGCTATACACAGTGAAGTGTTTGGGGAACTCTGGTGGCAGGTGGCAACCGACAATTTTAATAGGTTTATCGGTGTTTGCACTTTGGAAATTATAGTCATCCACATATGACATCAATTCATGGGAAAGAAGTAGGTTTTGTGTCCCAGAGTTCCTTTCAACTACTTCATGAGACATTTTTTTAGGGTTGTTGTGAAGTGTCTGGGGAACTTGTGTCACTGAGCATTTAGTAGATGTTGGTCACAAACTATGAGAGATGTACTAATGACGTTTGGTTTTACCATGAGTTCCCTTCAATCACTTCACAAGGCACTATTTGAGGGCTATTGTGAAGTGTTTGGGAAACTCTTGGTGTCACCAAGCATTTAGGAGATGCCTGTCACCAACAACAATAGATGATTAGTACAAACCACGCTTGGTATTGTTGAACATCTAGGTATTATTTTGATTTCAGATTTGAATATAAAACATAATTCCAAAATTATCAGACACAGCAACAGCAAGCTAGACAGAAGATACCACATATTTCTGAAAAGTAGATTTAGAAAAGATGGGAATGAGTTGAACAGAGGGAAGAATTATTACGACGGGCTTGATGATGGAGAGGAAGCAGCGCAGTAGTGACCGGCCGTAGAGGAAGTAGTCGACGCAGAGGAATCCGGCGGTCGCGATTCTTGTTGCCAGAAATCTTATTGCCGCCCCCGTGCAGGTTCTCGCTGCGGCAACGGTTCGGAGATCCCACTCTCCTTGCCTCGCGGTGCACGCCGAGAGGAAGGTCGGCGAAGAACAAGCAGCACGAAGACGCAACACAGGTCACAGTGGATGAACGCGAGTGCCAGAGCAAAAAACTCCTATTCAGTCTGGACGTCTCCAGATTTTATAGCCTCGCATCAGTAACGGTCAATAAATTGACCGTTACAACACCATTATACGCTAGTAACTGCTGTCATCAAATTACTGTTTCTATTAGAAACTGACGCCATTATCATGGTTGTTTCAATTCTCAGAAACCAAAATTTAAAAAGGGTTTAAACGTGCCAGGATTAACAAGTCACGCGGGAAAAATACGCGGTAATTCGCGAAATACGCGCGCGCGCGTGCGTGTGACTTTAGCCATGCTCCTCACCCTCCATCTGCCTTATTACAAGGCATGGTGGGAGCTCTCCCTTTTAAATTGGTATTCTCTTCTCTCAACTAGCAATATGGTACTATTCTTTGTAGCTTTGGCATTAGAGATAAATGGGCCACTTGGGCCTTATTTCTAACAGGTATTACCATGAATTCCCTTCAAGCACTCCATGAGATACTATTTTGAGGGCTATTGTGAATTGTTTGGGGGAACTCTTGGTGTCACCAATCATTTAGGAGATGCTTGTCACAAACAACAATAGATGATTAGTACAAACCACGCTTGGTATATGTCGGGGAGTCGGGTAGACCCCACAGAATTACCTCGGGTGCCACGAGGGGCGCGGGCTCACTGCTGCCCGAACTACCGGAAGGCCGTTCCCCTGGACGACCTAGCCGGGCGCCACGAGCAGCACGAGGTCGTTCCCGTCCTGGTCGCGAGGAGTTGTTCCAAGGGACGGTCTAGCCGGGACCTTTTTAGGAGGTCGCATGACCTGGTGGACCGATAGCTCGTGCTCAGGCCGAAGTGGCCGAGTTCGGAGTTAGACGTTAGCCGACCTGACGTGATCCCGAGGTCGGTAACCACCCGCTGCGTAACCTCCGCTAGTTCGTTGCGATCCTCGCGGGGACGTGACAGGAGTGTAGGATCCGTTAGTTACCACGTTGGACCTGGTCGGACGTGGAGTTAGTGGGTTTGAACAAGCACGCCCCTTTGTAAGCTATAAAAGCATCCCCACCATGAAGGGGAGAGGGGGACATAACTCTTTCTGCACAAAGATATACACGAGCCGAGTAGGGCTATTATCTCCTTCTTGAGAGGCCCGAACAGTGTAAACTTCTGATGTCCTGCTGTTGAAGCCCGGTGAGTCACTCCTCCGAGTATCCCATCACGTAAGAAGGGTCGCGATTGGTCCCTCCACCAACAAGTAAGCTCGGCGGGCCTGCTCCCAATCGTCGGCAATTGGGCGCCGTCCGTGGGGACCGACTTTCCCTTCGTGAGGAATCCGGAGGATGACAAATTCCCAAGATCGCCAGGCCTCGGCGCCCCGGAATTGAGGAAGAAGACAAGCGATTCTTCGACAATGGGGCCGCCAGCGTCGGCCTTAGGAATCACGGCGGTTCGGAGCTTCTCCGTGGAAACCGCCGCCGGAAGCGATTCTTTCGCTCCCAGCTCGACGCCCTCTCGGACGACGAGTATGACGGGCTCTACGATGGTCTGGACATCCCCGACCTTTTCGAGCTCGACCAGGGGACCGCGTCACGGGGAGACACCGTGATGTCCCCCTCGCGATCCGTCCAATCCCGTAACGTCTTCGTTGCGGAGGAGGATGGAAATGTCGGGAGCAAATCCCCGGCCGAAACGCGTCTTCACCGCTACGAGGCGGCCAAGGAGCACCTGCAGGCATCTCTGAATCGGACCTTTGGCGGCTTACGCGGCAAGAAGTCCGAGGTGGCGGCCCGATAAGACCAGGGGCCGAAGTTCGTGAGAATTTCCACGCCAGACGGGACTCGAGTTCGCGGCGACGACGAACGAGCTCGTCACCGCATTCCCCGGCGGGAACGCCTTCAAGCCTTGGCCACGGTGGTACGCAACCTCGAGAGTTTCTGGCGATTCGACCTAGAAGCCATGGAGTGCGGGTGTGGCCAAGCGACCTCGAGGAAATTGCCACAGACATAAAAGCGGCGGAAGCCTCCCGAGAAAGGGACGCCAGAGCAATTCACAGGAATGCCGCCGCCGGGCGTCAGCGCCCTCGCCCCAAGCGACTCACGCTTGGCCGTACCAGTGGCCAGGCGTGAGCGGCCGGGCTCGAGAGGCACCGGAGCAATTCCGGGGCTCCTCGGGACAGCGGAATGCGAGCCACAGGCGAAGCAGGCCGAACATTCCTCTTCGGGCCACTCTCCATCCTACAGCGTAGGAGGTATTCTCTCGCTGGGCCCACTAACCTCGGGCTCGGTGGTGGGGATCGCCCGGCCGCGCGCTCGTAATGACCATCCCGATCCGTTTTGGTGCGGGGCGTTAGCGGCGTCGCTACGACATGTGACCTGGCCAATAAGGTTCAAGCGGGTCACATCGAGAGATTCGATGGGACTCGAGAACCCCGACGAAGTTTCTCTCGATCTACACCACGGCCATTCTAGCCGGGGGTGATGAAAGGGTCATGGCTAACTTTCTTTGGGCCGGCGGCTCGACGTGGCAATTCAACCGAAGGAAAACTTCGATCCGGTCCTGGGCCGGTGGCAAAGACTCTCCGAGCTAACTTCGGAGGCGCTACGCCCGCCGGGAAGGAGCGACCTTGAGCGTCTGTCTGACGGAGGCGAGACCTTGCGCCCGATTCGTCCAGCGCTTCATGCAAGTGCGCAATTCCATCCCAAGCATCTCGGATGAGGCGGTCGTCAGGGCTTTCAAGTTCGGGGTCCGAGGCGTCACGCTTTACTCGGGACCTCGAAATTCACCGGACATCACGGCCAACGGTACATTCGCATGGTGGCCAGATTATGCCAACGCTGACGAGGCCGTCCAATGGAAGAAGGCTGGGCCGCGAGGAAAGCTGCCCCTCGGCCGGACTCGAAGGGGCGTCAAGAGCGGCGTGAGCTCGATCGAGAAAAAATCAAAAGAAGAAAAAACCCTCGTCTCCGACATGGTGGCGGCCATCGAACGACAACGACAACGGCCGACCTCGCAATCGTATAAAGGAGGAGCCGCGAAAGGGAAAGGCCGGCCGGTTCGTGAGCAAATGAGCAAACCGGGACGACCAAGACCGCGGCGACCAACGCAGACGGGCTAAGCGCCTATTTTTGCCCGCTCCACCAGGCGCGCACGGCACGACTGCGGAATTGCGAACATGGGCCTCCCGCTGGAGCAATTCTCTGATGGCAAGGGTCCCATGCCCACGCTCCCGAG
Organism: Rhipidocladum racemiflorum; assembly: GCA_036346355.1. Taxonomy (NCBI): domain Eukaryota; kingdom Viridiplantae; phylum Streptophyta; class Magnoliopsida; order Poales; family Poaceae; genus Rhipidocladum; species Rhipidocladum racemiflorum. The sequence continues at coordinate 4,553,637 of CM070575.1, read as the reverse complement.
CAAGAAGGAGGCGTCAAGGGCAAGAAGCCCGCCGAGGAGGAAGATACGGACATGGAGTACCAGGAGCCGAGAAACCACATCGCCGTGATATTCGGGGCGCCGCCGCCTATGGGTCTCGACGGGAGCCGAAGGAGGCCACGCGAGGTACTCCGTGTCACCCAGGGAAGCCTCCCGTTCAACGGCTCAAGTGGTCCGAGCTGCCCATTACCTTCTCCAAAGGCGCCCGCTGAGGGATAGCGAAACCCGAGGCTCGGATGGTCGTTAGCCCGACGATCCGCAATACCGCGGTAGGGCGAGTGCTTGTGGATTGCGAGTTCCTGGACTGATATCGGCCAGGGTCTGGGACGAGATGCAAATTCCTCGGTCCAAGATCAAGAGCATCGTAGTCCCTTTCTACGGGATAGTCCGGCACCTCGGCCAAGCCGCTCAGGCAGATCGTCTGCCGGTAACCTTCGGAAGCCCGAGCAACTTCCGAGCGGAATTAGTCACCTTCGAGGTGGTCGATTTGAGTCGGCCTACAACGCCATCTGGGCCGACCAGCGCTCGCCAAATTCATGGCCGCCACGCATCACGGGTACCAATGCCTGAAGGTTCCGGCCGGCGGCGTGATCTCGATGAAGGAAGTCCGGCGGCCCTAAAGCTGCGACGAGAAGGCTTTAGACATGGTCGGGCAGCTGCCCGTAGCGGACCCGACCAAGAGCCGAGGAGTTCCGGCCAGGGCTACCCTCGGGCGGAGGGAGAAACTAAGGCCATCCATTTGTCTGACGCAGAGCCGAGGCAAGGTCGTACATGTGGGGCTTCCTGGACCCTAAATAGGAACTCGAGCTCGTGACCTTCCTCCGGAGAAGCGCGGACACGTTCGCTCGGGAACCGTCCGACATGCCGGAGTCCCAAGGAGGTCGTCGAGCACAAAGCTAGCGATTCGGCACGACAAAAGCCTGTGCGGCAGAAGCTTCAGCGCTTCTCCGGAGAAGCAAGCCATCATCAGAGAGGAACTGGACAAGCTCCTCAAAGCCGGTTTCATACGGGAGGTCGACCATTCTGATTGGTTGGCCAACCCAGTTATCGTGAAGAAAAAGGGGGCAAGTGGCGCATGTGTGTCGATCACACATGACTGAATGCCGCATGCCCAAAAGACAATTTCCCGCTACCTCGGATAGACCAGTTGGTCGACGCAACGGCCGGCTCCGAGGCGATGAGCTTTCTGGACGCCTACTCAGGCTATCACCAGATCGGCATATCGCCCGACGACGAGGAGAAAACTTCCTTCATCACGCCGTTCGGCACATTCTGCTACACGACCATGTCCTTCGGCCTAAGGAACGCTGGAGCGACCTTCCAGCGCCTCATGCAGAAAACCTTATCGGACCAAATAGGTCGGAACCTGGAAGTATATGTAGACGACATAGTCGTCAAGAGCAAGATGGCCTCGGGTCATGTACCCGATCTAGAGGAGACTTTTCATAACCTCAATAAGCATCGAATAAAGTTGAACCCTGAAAAATGTGTGTTCGGGGTCAAGGCTGGCAAAGTACTCGGCTACATGATCGGTCCACAAGGAATCGGGGCCAACTCGAGAAGATAGAGGTCATCGAGAACATCGGCCACCCGCTTGTACGCGGGAGGTTCAATCACGACCAGGAAGGATGGCGGCCCTAAGTCGCTTCATCTCATGACTCGAGGCAGCGGCTGCCTTTCTTCAAGGCGCTCGGAAGCACGACGGTTTCGCTTGGGCAGAGGAAGCGGCATCGCTCTTTCAAAGAATTAAAGCTATATTTGTCAAGACCCGGTCTTGACCACGCCGAGAATGGGAGAGGTTCTCTTGCTCTACCGGCCGCCACACCCCAGCGGTAAGCGCTGGCCATAACGGTAGAAACGGGGCGGTGCAGCGCCCGATCTACTACATCAGCGAAGTCTTACACGGACCAAAGGAGCGTTACCCCGAGGTCCAGAAGCTCCTTTATGCGCTCCTCGTGGCCTCGAAGAAATTAAGACACTACTTCCAGGCCTACAAAATTCGAGTCCCGACCAACTTTCCGCTTAGAGAGATTCTAGGGAATCAGGACGCAAGCGGACGGATCGCAAAGTGGGCCATGGAGCTCGCCGACCGAGATCGAATTCTCGCCAGGACGGCGATTAAGTCCCAGGTTCTAGCGGACTTCCTAGCCGAATGGACAAATCCTACCCCATCTCGAGTCCGAACCCGACCAGGCCGAGCACGATCATTTGGGTCATGCGCCGGCGGATCCCGAGCTTACAATTGCTCGGGGCTGGAGTGGTCCTCGAATCCCCAGGGGGAGCGGATCGATCGCCCTCCAACTACATTTGGCGCAACGAACAACGGCGAATATGAGGGTCTGCTAGCCGGACTTCGGGCGTGCAGGACGCTCGGAGTCCAACGACTAACTGCGAAGGGCGACTCGCAGCTGGTTGTCAACCAGGTTAACAAGGAGTATCAGTGCTCCAATGACTCAATGGCGCTTTACCTGGTTGAAGTAAGGAAGATGGAAAAGTACTTGAAACTTGAAGTACTATACATCCCAGGAAGGACAATGCCCTGGCCGACCATCTATCGAAGGTCGGTTCGCTTGATTTCCGCTCGTGGGGTGCTCATCGAGCACCTCTATAAGCCCTCCATACCCGGAGAGGAGGCAACCAAAGCGGGTGGTACCGTCTCCTTCCTCGAGCAGGTGCGAGTTGGATGACGCCATTCATCCAATACCTCGTGCACGGGGACCTTTGCGAGGAGGAAGCCGAGAAATCCGGCTAGTGAGACGCTCCTCGACCTATAAAATGGTCGATGGCCTCTTATACCGCAAAGGCGCGCTTGGCGTCCTCTCCAAGTGCATCACCCAAGAGGAAGGCAAATATCTTCTCAAAGATATCCATGACGGGATGTGTGGAGCTCACTCGTCCTTTAGGACCTTGGTAAGCAAAGCCTTCCGGTTGGGTTACTATTGGCCGACGGCCCTGGCCGACGCGCGCTCAATAGTGACCGCTTGCCGACCTTGCGATTCCATGCCGGAAAGTCCATCACCAAGCATACGATCGCAGACCATGCCGCTAACCTGGCCGTTCGGTTTGGGGCATCGGCATACTCGGTCCATTTCCAGGAAGGAGGGTTGTAAATACTGCTCGCCGCAATCGACACCTTCACTAAATGGATCGAGGCCGAGCCTATATCAACCATCTCGACAGCGGCTAAAAGGTTCTTCCGCAATAATGTAGTAACCGCTTTGGCGTTAAAGTCGCCTCATCACGGACAACGGCACTCAGTTCACAAGCGAGGTGTTTGAGGCTTATTGCGAGGAGGTCGGACCAAGATATGCTTCGCATCCGTGGCCCACCCGCAGAGCAATGGGGCGCCGAGCGCGAAGCAGGCAGATCGTCCAAGGAATCAAGAAGAGAGTCTTCAAGAGCCTCGTCGGCATGGTCAGGCCTGGGTGGGCGAGCTACCTCCCGTCCTCTGGTCGGTCCGCGCCACGACGAGCCGAGCTACGGTGAGACCCCTTTCGGCTCGTATATGGCGCGGAAGCCGTCCTACTCGCCGAGGTTGTCCTAGGATCCCCAAGGGTGAACCTAGCCGATAGCATCGACGCGAAGGCGGCGCCTTCGACCTCGACCTCGCGGAAGCAACTTCGTGAACGGGTTACATTGCGATCCGCGGTTTACCTGCAAGCTCTCCGCAGGCACGCCGCTAAATCGGTACGACCAAGGACCTTGCACGTCGGCGATCTCGTTCTGCGACGGGTCCAAGACCTGTCAAAAGCCAACAAGCTAACGCCAAGATGGGAAGGTCCTTACACGGTCGTCTCAACAAAGACGCCCGGGAAATTTGTCCGCCTCGCAATGGAAGATGGTCGAGAACTAGCTAGTACTTGGAACATCGACCAACTGCGTAAGTTCCATATCTAACCAAACCAACCTTACTCCTTTAAATAAAAATTCGATACTTGGCATCTCGGTCTCCCTCGTTCTCTCTCGCTTTCTCTTTCTCTCTTTAAACCTCCCGCGAAGTGCCGTGATCAAACTCGATCCGGTATCAAAGAGCGGGCCCGGACCTCAGGGCGCAAACGGACAAGCATCCTACCGCCTGACATCGGACCACCAGAGCTCGACCCCGAGGGTTTCCTTCTCCGTAAAACGACCTTCTTTTCACGGCAGGCCTCCGCCGCAGACAAAGGGTCGCATGAGCACCCCTCGGACGGTTCCCAGCTCAGGTCGGCCGATGAGCGGCGTAGACGCACCGTATAAAGTCACACGGTCCCCACAGGGCTCTATTCCGTCAACAAGGTCGTGTTTGCAGCCTACCCCCACGACCTCCGTTGGCGGCGGGGGCTATAGGGATACCGCGTGGCTACGACCTAGAGGATCTTTCGCACGAGGTAGTCACTCCCTAGTACGATCGTTCGCTAGATCGCGTGACTATCGCTAGATCGCGTGACTGTCGAGCTCCGTCGAATAGGGAGCAACGGGATAGGGCATATCGTTGTCGTTCCGAGGGAGACAAAACAGAGAAAAATAAAAGACATCTATTAAACACGATCATATTGTGCCCAATTTGGGAGCTTTTTCGCTAAAGTTTTTTGCAGGAATGAGTTACAGAAGGAACGAGTTACAGGAGGCCGGCACGCTTCTCGTCCTGCAGAGCGACGAGCTCGTCCCGCACGGACTCAAGCTCGGACTCGAGGTCAAGCACCCGCCGACGAGCTTCACGACCCTCGCTTGCCGCTTGACGAAGCCGTTTGGACTCCTCCCGTTCTTTGGTCGATCGTCCGTTCGGGCGCCAGGCGAGTCACGCAGGGACGCCACCGTCGCCTCGAGCCCCGACCTCGCCTGCTCACTCTATTCGAGGCGCTCCTTAAGAAAGTGCGCGGACTCCTCCATCTTCTGCCGGATCTCGGCCTCAGAAGCCTTTAGCTCGGCGACCAGGCGCTCGAGCTCCGCGATCCTAGCGTCTTGCTCGGCCTGGTGCTTCGCGACGACTTCTGGTGGCACGGTCGCGGCGTGGAAGTCCTTCATAGTGGTCTCCAGCACCTGCGCGACAGGGTATCTCGGGTTATGATCGGTTTTTTAGGACAAAAGCACGAGCGCGAGGAAAACTTACCCAAAAGAGCCGAGCCTCCAACCCCTCCTGGAACGACTTGGCGGGGTCCTCCGCCCCGATTTGTTCTCCCTGGGCGGGCAGGGTGAAAGGATCGGTAAGGCCTAGAGGGGGGGTGAATAGGCAATTTTAAACAAGACAAACTAAACAGTTTAAAGATAAGATCTAAGCAGATAAACAGAATAAGCACCAACAGACTAAGAACAACTTAAGCAATAGTGAGAACAAGAAAAAGACAGACTATCACACAGAGACAAGAGATTTTTCACCGAGGTTCAGAGAGAAATCTCCTACGTCCCCGTTAGAGCACTTCCTCAGAAGTATTGCTCCTCCAGTAACTCACAGAGGCGATCTTGGATTTTTCACTATTGTAACTCTTTTTACCACTTTGGTGAGGTGAGTCAAAACCTCTTCACAATAATAGTGGCCTTCCACAAACACGGTTGGACAGGTCGCACTAAAATCACCGGCAAACCGTCTAGGAACAGCTAGTTCCAAGAGTAATAGACCATCCACAAGCCCTGTCTCTTGGTTCACTAGAAACAACTGAAACTAGACTTTACTGGGAGCTGTAAGAGTGTAGGATTTTGTTTTTTTCAGAGTGGAGCTTGATCTCTTTTTGGAATTTTGGCTTTCGGATGCTAGATGTCAAAGAGATGGCAAAAGTTCTGTTTTGGGAGAGCCTCTGAACTGTTTAAATAGGCTACAGGAAGCAAATAGCCGTTATTGGCAACAGGTAGCCGTTTGCCAATGTCGATCAAGTGACAAAGCGAAATGATTGTATCGACAAGGGTTGATAAAAATATGCAAGAAGCTCAATGAACTACGGACCCAAACCAAAAAAAGGCATCTACGTCGGACCAAGAAAGTTGGTCCGTCAGACACATGCTTTGAGCAAATCTTTGTCCGTTGGGAGAGTTTTAAGAACAAGTTTACAACGGACCCAAAAACTTGGTCCGTCGCAGAAGGAGAGCTTCTTGGTTATACATCAACAAAGGAATTGGATTGAACACGAGAAACCAAGTAAGTTTTATGTTTACAACGGACCCAAAAGGTGGTCTGTTGTAAATGGAAGCTTTTGGTCCGTTGTAGCTTAAAAGCACTTGAGAGATTTTCAAGGAAAATACAAGCAATGCACTCCAAAAACTTGGTCCGTTGTAAATGGGAAACGCTTCGGTTTGAGTTACGTTAGAATTTGATTTGAAAAGGATATGAACTCAAACAAGGTTTAATAAAGGAATCAAAATGATTTAGCTTAAGCCCCAAGTTGTTTTTAAAGAGAAATCCTAGGAACTAAGAATTGAACTTGTGCATAGTCCCTCTTTATAGTACGGTTGAAACCCGGAAAAACTTATCTAAAAAGACTTGAAAAGACTTATGAGCTAAAGGACTAAGAATAATGAAACCTTAATCTTGATCCTCTTTTCTGATGAAATCTGATAAGACTGATTTAGTTGATCATCAAGCACCAAAACCCAACAAATAATTTAAACAAATTATTAGGGGGCCTAGATGCTTTCAATCTCCCCCTTTTTGGTGATTGATGACAACCTTCTTGTTTTCAGATAAAAACTTTCCTTCTTCTGCAAAAGAATGTTAGTCTGACAGAACAAAAGTATAATTTAAAAGAATGAGCTCCCCCTAAAACCGTGCTTAAATTTAACAAGAACTATTTTTCAAAGAGTTTAAGCACACACAATAGAGTAATTATGATTAAGAGAAACTCAGCAAGTAGTCTAAACAGGCAGAAGAAGCAACAGACCAAAGTTAAGCATAAAGAAGCAACAGACTTCAACAGACCAAAGTTAAGCAAACACAAGTTCACACGTTTACTTCTACTACTCTCTAGACTAATTTCTCCCCCTTTGGCATCAACTCTCCAAAAAGAATATCACTTCTTGCGCCTGGAGAAAGTTCTTTTGAACAAAGTCGAAGCTCTTTGACTGACACTGCGCCTCGGAGAAGACTGAGCTGGAGTAGCTTGTTCTGATTGTTGTCTTTCTTTGAAACCATAGCTTGATCATGCCAACTTGGATAATCTGAATCTCTGGTGAGACTCATTGTCGATTCTGAAAGTTTTCTTGAAGATCATGAACTGAGTCAATGATTGGATTTTGTCTGATCAAAGATGATGTCACCAAGCTGTTCTTGATTTGATACCAAAGTTGTTATTGAGGTATCAAAGTGATCAATATAGCCTCGAAGAGTGTGTTCTACACCATGAATTGTGTCATCATTGGTCTTAAACATCTTCTCTGAGAAATCAGCAAACTGATGAAACTTGGTGTCTTGAGTATTCACCTTGATATTGAGGTCATACAGCCTATCTTTGAGCAAGTTTTGATTTGAATTTACTTGAGTAAGCCAAGTCCTTAGATCCCATTGATTACTCTTGAGCATATCAAAATTCTTTGAAGTCTCATCCTTTAATCTGACCTGTTCTTGATACATCTTACTTATCAACTCATGAGTTTTCTGAACTTGATCATGATATTCTTTGAAGAAGCGACCATGTGCTTTCAGTGTGCCTTAACTTGACTAACCTCTGTTCTTGACAGAATTTTTCTTGGACATCCTTCAATTCGAGTTGTATCTTGTTTCAAAAGGTTGAACCAAGCGGTGTTCCTCATTCCAAGCATGATGTTGTCTATCATCTGGATTTTCTCCTATATTTTCATGAGCAGAGTGATGGAAGTCTTTGTAGTCTTGAAAAATTTTGAGGAACTCTAGAGCCTCTGCTTCATGATCATGTCTTTGCAGTCTGAATTCACGATCTTGAACAAATCTTGATGCGTGACAAGCTCTCTTAGCTTATCAATTTCTCCAAGTTCATCTCCTTGATGTTACATCATCTTTGAGAAGGAAAACCCATAGCCAGATGTTCTGCTTTGGAGGTAGGGTGTGATGACTTGGCTGGAGAAATGTGACTAGGACTGAAATGTCCACCTTGGTGAGTGCAACATACGCTTCATGATTGGATTGAGAAGCGAGGAAAATCTGAGTTGCTTCATCTTGTGCATCAGTTGTTGCAAAGTTCTCTGAGAACTTCCTCCAAGAATTTCTGTATTCTCAAAGTTTTCAGGTGAGGAGGTGCAAAAGGCGAGTATGATTGCTATGATAGCTAGGAGTATTGAGTCTTGGAGTATGATGACTAATCTTTGTGATGATCTGAGCTGTGATGGCTTGAAACAGGTTGATCATCTCCATCATGAGTCAATTTGTCATCACTGTCTCCCTCATGATCACTTGGATCAATTGATGCAGGCGATACACAAGGCACTTGGGCAGCAACTTGAGTGGGTAGTTTAAGCAACCTATATTTCTTTGGTTTACTGAGGTAAAGGATCTACTACTTTCTTCTTTGTGAAATTATCCCTTGGGCTAGCGACATTCTAGATATTCTTTGAGCAAAGGTAGTGGACTCCCATTCTTCTATAAATTGCTTCCTCCATTTCTCCAAAAATGTAATCTATCAGGTCAATGGGTTGCTTTGAGAGGATTAGATGAAGTAGCCAAGCCAACAACTGGAGTGACACCTTCTTTATAACTTGATTTTGGAAAAAGCGTATGCCTTAAGATCAAGAGCGGTGTTTTAGCTTCTCGGACAAACAACTAGCTCGATTTGCATTGAAGTTTTCTTCTGTGATATCTCTATAAATATGAGTGAAAGTTGAAGATCGAGCATATCTCCAATTTGTCTCCATCTATTTCAGGAAACATTTTGTCATGAATCTTTGTTACATTAACTTGAGGTCCTGCGGCTCCAATTCTTGATTCAAAGTGTGGTGACCTTACTTTTCTTATTTTTCCATCTATAGAGAATAGAATATAGTGTCTTCTTTTGTTTACCAGCAAAGATGAATAGAATTCTAGGATTCTATCTTCATTCCATGAGGAAATATTGCTCGACACCATTTCCAAAGCAATCCTGGGTAGATCTAACACAATCAAGTATGTGGTATGATCTAGTTATGGAGCAAATTTGATTCCAATCTACAAATTGATGTTTACTCAAGGCAGATATCTTCATTCCCTTTTTGTCATGTCTATTCTTATATCCCAAAAGATGTTTTTACGAAGAAGTGTGATGAACTTCTCATCTAGAGGGGTTTATCAAAAGGAAACCAACTTCTTTCATTTACTAGCCTTTGATTGACCTCGGCCTTTTTCCTCCAAGGGTAGCTAGCTCATTTCCACTTAACATATCAATCTCGGGAATAAGATTCTCTTCTTGAATCGAGATCCCTACTTGGCTCATAATCGGCATCATCGATTCGGACTCATAAACTGGATCGAATCTGTGAGTTGCTTATCTTTTCTAGGAGGCTTTGATGTTGTGACCTTTGTAACCAAGCCGAGTGCGAGTATCCTCTAGATGTCTTGTCCCTTGTGAAGGCGGGTGGATTTATGTTTCTTCTTTGACACTATCTCACCAAGTCTATCCATCAAACTTCTTTTATCTGTGTCTTTTCTCCTAGGCATTTCGTCAAACACCTAACAGACCAACTTTGCCCTTAGAACCACAGACAAGCGCAAGAACTAACGCGATCTCTGAGGAAAGAAAAGAATGACCCTAAGAACAAGAAAAGTAAGTCTAGAACGAAGAAAATTGAAGGAGGAAACTTACCAAGTCCTAAAGGTGCTTCTCCGAGCAAGCTGGAGCAAGTCGCAGCCCACCCAGGATAGGGTTTTGCTTCGATGTAGATAGGGAAAGTTGCTCGGGAGATGAAATGCAGAGAGTGGTAATTTTACGAGATGGATTTGAGGACAAGGGAGTGTTGGGAGGAGAGCAGGACCAAAAGTTACTATTTCGAGTAATAGTAACTTCAGCGGAAGTGAGAGAGACTTTAAGAGTTTGGTTGGCCAATGAAAAAGACAACTTCCTCACTTCTTGGCAATTGCAAGAGCACACAGGACTCATTTGCGAGAAAAGCAAGAAGTTTTCTATTTACGCGGACCAGTTTTGCAAGAAGGACATTTACAGCGGATGACTTTCTTTAGTGCATCGTGAATGCGTTACGAGCAAGAGTGGTCTGTCGTGAGATGGAAAACCCACTTTATTAATCCGAGTCCGTTGTGAACTTACAAAAAGGAAATTGAAGAACTTTAGAATTCTTAATTTGTATGAGTTCCACTTTTTTAAGCAGGATTATAGACAAACTCAAGCTTGATAAAGAGAACTCATGTGCTGAGTGGCAAAAAAAAAATTAATAAAAATTTGCGTGAAATTCTTTGAGAAAGAAACTATTTTCATTTTCCAAAAAAAAAATTTACTTGCATCAGCACAGCTAATTTTTGTTAACATAAGTGGGTAACAAGAGATGCATTGAGGGACATTCTTGACTCCCCCTTAATGTTAAAAACTCCGAAAACTTGCAAGATAAATCAACAAGCAAATAGTTCAAATAAGAAGTCAAGCTTTAAACAACATTTGAAAGATCAATAATATTCAATTCATTTCTCAGTCTTGAAAATCTGGCTTCATCTAAAAGTTTGGTGAAAATATCAGCCAATTGGTCATCAGTTCTAACATAACTAAGCATAATGTCCTTTTTGCCAACATGATCTCTGATGAAGTGATGTCGGATCTCAATATGCTTAGTTCGTGAGTGCTGGACCGGATTGTTTGCTATTTTCACTGCACTTTCATTATCACAAAGAAGAGGTACATTTTCAAACTTAATGCCATAGTCAAGAAAAGTTTGCTTGATAAATAAAATCTGAGCACAACAACTACCTGTGACCACATATTCGGCCTCGTGATGAAGAGAGCTACTGAGTTTTGCTTTTAGAGCACCAAGATACTAAAGACCTTCCAAGCAAGTGACAACCCCAGAGGTGCTTTTTCGATCTATTTTGCATCGGCATAATCGAATCTGAGTAGCCAATTAGATTGAAAGAAGCACCCTTAGGGTACCACAAGCCTATAGTTGAAGTGTGCTTTAAATATCTGAAAATTCTTTTTACGGCACTAAGATGTACTTCTTTAGGAAGCGGACTGAAATCTAGCACACATCTGAGACACTAAACATGATATCGAGGCCTAGATCTCATTGTCAAGTAGAGTAAAGATCAATCATGGATCTAAAGAGTTTTTGGTCAACAGACTTACCTCCTATATCTTGATCAAGATGTGTGTTTGTTGCCATAGGTGTCTTGAGTGGCTTGCATTCATCCAATTTGAAGCGTTTAAGGAGATCCTTGATGTATTTTTCTTGTGATATGAAAGTTCCCCTTTTTAATTGCTTGATTTGAAATCCAAGGAAGAATGTAAGTTCCCCTATCATTGACATCTCGAATTCCTTTGCCATCAAATCACTTTGAATTCCTTGCAAAGAGAGTGATTAGTACAACCAAAGATTATATCATCAACATAGATTTGGCAAATCATTAATGCACCATTGAAGTCTTTTAAAAGAGTGTTGGGTCAACTTTCCCAATTTTGAAATTCTTTTCTAGTAGAAAGTTCCTAAGTCTCTCATACCATGCCCTTGGGGCTTGTTTTAAACCATAGAGAGCCTTAGATAACTTAAATACATGATTTGGATATTTTAAGTCTTCAAAACCAGGAGGTTGCTCAACAAAAGCAGTTTCTTCAATGATTCCATTAAGAAAAGCACTCTTTACATCCATTTGAAATAAAGTTATATTAAAATGACATGCAAAAGCTAGAAGGAACCGTATAGCTTCAAGTCGAGCAACAGGAGCATAAGTTTCTCCATAATCCAGTCCTTCTACTTGAGTAAAACCTTGTGCCACTAATCTTGCTTTGTTTCGAGTGACAATTCCATTTTCATCTTGCTTGTTTATGAAAACCCACTTTGTTCCTATGACATTTTGATCTTTTGGACGTTCCACCAAATCCCATACTTTGTTTCTCTTGAAGCTATTAAGCTCTTCTTCCATTGCAATAATCGATCGGCATCATCCAAAGCTTCATCTATAGTTCTGGGTTCAACACAAGAAACAAAAGAGTAATGTTCACAAAAGGAAGCTTGTCTAGATCGAGTTTGAACACCCTTCTTGAAATCCCCAATTATTTGATCCCCGGGGTGGTCTTTGGCAATAGTATGATGACTCTTAATCAAGTTTAATCCTTCTTGATTCTTCTCATCTTCTTCTTGTAGTGATCCATTTTGAGGCATCATGGAAGTTGTTGGTTTCTCATCATTATCTTCTCTAGGTTTTACTTCACCAACTTCCATTTTCTTCATTGCTTCCATCAAGGCATCTTCACTGCATCGGCTAAATTCTCATGCTCACCTTGTGAGCCATTAGATTCATCGAATTTTACATCATAGGTTTCTTCAACCAAACCAGTTGAATTATTAAAAACTCTATAGGCTTTAGATTTGGAAGAATAACCTAGCATAATACGAGTCACACCTTTTCTGAAATTTACCTAGGTGTGTCCTCTTTTGTAGATGTAGACCTTGCACCCGAACACACGAAAGTAAGTAACATTTGGTTTTCTTCCAACCAGCGGCTCGTAAGAGGTTTTCTTGAGTAGTCGATGTAGATAGAGTCTATTGATTGCATGACAAAATTTGTGTTGATTGCTTGACCCAAAAAGCGTCTGGTGTTCCATATTCATCCAACATGGTTCTTGCCATTTCAATAAGTGTTCTGTTTTTCTTTCTACTACACCATTTTGTTGAGGAGTATAAGTAGTGACAGCTCATGTTTTATTCCTAGCTCAACACAAAAATCAATGACATTAGTATTAACAAACTCAGTTCCATTGTCACTCCTGATTTTCTTGATGGGGCAATCAAATTCATTTTGAGCCCTTTTTGCAAAATTTTTAAAGATTTTTCCAACTTCACTTTTATTAGGTAAAAAGAATACCCAAGTGAGCGAGAGAAGTCATCCACAATGACTAAACAGTATGAGTTACCACCTAGGCGGCATAAGAGGTTGGGCCAAACACATCCATATGCTGACTCTAGAGGTCTAGTGGTGGACAAGATATTTTTAGTAGGATGAGAATTTGCAACTTGCTTACCGGCTTGACAAGCACTGCACAATCTATCCTTTTCGAATTTTACATCTTTCAAGCCCACCACTAATTCATTTTTAAAAAGCTTCTTCAAATTAGACATGCCTACATGCCCAAGACGTCTATGCCAAAGCCAACCAAGAGAGGCTTTTGCCAACAGACAAGTTGAGATGCATGAGGAGTTAGAGTTGAAATCAACTAGATAAAGATTTTGAAATCTAAAACCTTTGAAGATAAGCTTTTCATTTTTGTCAAAAACAGTTACTCCATCAAGAGAAAAGGTACAATGGAAACCAAGATCACACAATTTGAGCAACCGATAAAAGATTGAAATTCAGGAATCAACAAGAAGCACATTATCAATTGAATAATCATTAGAGATGGCAATCTTACCATTTCCCTTTACCTTTCTTCTACTATTATCACCAAAAGTAATTTTGTGACTTGAATTACTTTCTTTTTCAACTGAGGTGAACATTCTTGATGAGTAGGTCATGTGTTGAGTACATCCATCATCAATTACCCGGTGATGACCACCACTCTTGTAGTTCACCTGAATAAACAGAATCATTTCTTGATTTTAGGTACCCAAATGCTTTTGGGTCCATGGATGTTAGTTTCAACAATTTTGGGGCTAAAAGGATTAATAAGCAAAGATTTGGGCACCCAAACGACTTTAAGCTTTCTATCAAGATTAGAGGGTGACAAATTTCACATTCATTTTTCCCTGAAATCTTTAAACAACATGTAGTGAACATCAACCATGCAGTTTCTTTTAGCCTTTGTTTAGCGTGCTTGCATACATGCATACATTTGAACTGTGGTCAAATCTATGATGATAGACACTTAGTGCTTTTCTTGACAAAATTTATCTTGGATTTTGGCAAATAATCCTTCTTGGGCACATTATCTGCTTTATATCCAATGCCTCTGTTGCCCAAGGTGACTTTTTGCTCTCCACGAATTTGATCAAGAGTGACGCTTCAGAGAAAGCCTTTTTCAAGACCTTTGTCAAATTTAGCAATTTTGACCTTAGCTCTTGATTTTCCAACATGAGACTTTCATTACACAAAGCATTTCTATGATTGTCATTAAGCATGCAGGAAGAGCTAGCAATAGGAATTTCATCACAAGTCAAATCACAGGTAATAGATCTATCATGGCGGAAACATTCTTTGATTTGCTTGTAGTTAATTCCTTACTCATTTCTAGTTCCACGAGTGTTTGACAAGCAAATCATCATGAGTCTTAATAAGTAATACATGAGTTGCATTCAAGGAATCATGAGCGTGTAAGTAAATCATGATTGATGACTAGAGCATCATGAGCAAAAGTAAGATTATCATGAACAACATTGAGCTCATTATGACTAGTCTCCAAACAAGAAAACTTGTCTTTCACTTCTTCATACTTAGATTCAAGAATCTTGACCTTAGAGACAAGCAAGTCATTATCATCATTTAAGCGGCAATAGTTTTCTTAAGAGATTTATCCTTAGAAGTTTTAGCACACAAGGCATCATTAAGCTCTTTAATGATCTCCACTAGCTCATCATAAGAAGGAGAATCATTTACCTTGTCCTCATCACCTCTTGCCATAAGACAAGCAGACGAGAGAAGGTGAAGGTGGAGTAGATTCATCCAACGCTTGATCCAGCCAACCCCTTAGACCTTGAACCATCTTCATCATCGGAGGAGGAAGAAGAGGATTCATCACTTGAACTTTCTTCATCTCGAGACCCATTCACCAATATGTGCCTCCTTCTTTCCCTTTCTCCAATGTTTCTTGGAGAACTTCTTTCTAATGATGAAACTTTTTGCATTTGTTGTAGGCATTTTCTTGGTTTCTTCATCTTTGCCCTTGCCCTTGCCCTTCTTCTTGCTCTTGTTTGGACATCGTGCAGCTATGTGTCCCTTTTCATTGCATTCAAAACAGGTAATATTCGAAAAGGGGTTTTTCTTTGAAAACTGATTATATACCTTCCCTCTGTCTACGGCATTAACTCTTCTCATGATTTTGTTTGCAGATCTCATAAGCAAGGCCGGTTCCTGACGTCTTCGTCTTCATTACTGACTTGAAACATCATCTTCTTCACTCGATGACTCTTCCACCTTATCTTTGGCTTTGAGAGCAATAGATTTCTTCTTGGGTGCATCTTCTTGACCAAAGTAAGTTCGTGTCTTGAGTAAATCTTTCCTAGTAACTCAAGAGGTGTCAATTTTTTTAGATCTCCTTTGTTTGATAGAAAAGTTATCAAGCTGTGATAAGCACGAGACACCCTTATCATTTTCCTGCAAACTTCCACATCATCAACCTTAGTACCAAGACCTTTAAGTTCATTGACAATAGGATTAAGTCTAGAAAACATATCATTGGCATTTTCCTGAGGAAGCATTTTGAACTGATCAAACTTTTCTCTAACAACAAAATATTTTTCTTCTTTCACATCAGAGGTACCTTCATGAATTTCTTGTAGAGTGGTCCAAATATCATAAGCAGTAGACAAATTACTTACTCTATCAAAAACTTCTATGCTAAGACAGGAGAATATAGCATTTCTAGCCTGAGCATCATATTGCATGTTTTTAATTTCTCCTCAATCCCTTCTGGTGGCACGGTCGCGGCGTGGAAGTCCTTCATAGTGGTCTCCAGCACCTGCGCGACAGGGTATCTCGGGTTATGATCGGTTTTTTAGGACAAAAGCACGAGCGCGAGGAAAACTTACCCAAAAGAGCCGAGCCTCCAACCCCTCCTGGAACGACTTGGCGGGGTCCTCCGCCCCGATTTGTTCTCCCTGGGCGGGCAGGGTGAAAGGATCGGTAAGGCCTAGAGGGGGGGTGAATAGGCAATTTTAAACAAGACAAACTAAACAGTTTAAAGATAAGATCTAAGCAGATAAACAGAATAAGCACCAACAGACTAAGAACAACTTAAGCAATAGTGAGAACAAGAAAAAGACAGACTATCACACAGAGACAAGAGATTTTTCACCGAGGTTCAGAGAGAAATCTCCTACGTCCCCGTTAGAGCACTTCCTCAGAAGTATTGCTCCTCCAGTAACTCACAGAGGCAGTACTGGATTTTTCACTATTGTAACTCTTTTTACCACTTTGGTGAGGTGAGTCAAAACCTCTTCACAATAATAGTGGCCTTCCACAAACACGGTTGGACAGGTCGCACTAAAATCACCAGCAAACCGTCTAGGAACAGCTAGTTCCAAGAGTAATAGACCATCCACAAGCCCTGTCTCTTGGTTCACTAGAAACAAGCGAAACTAGACTTTACTTGGGAGCCGTAAGAGTGTAGGATTTTGTTTTTTCAGAGTGGAGCTTGATCTCTTTTGGAATTTTGGCTTTCGGATGCTAGATGTCAAAGAGATGGCAAAAGTTACATTTTGGGAGAGCCTACGAACTGTTTAAATAGGCTACGAGAAGCAAATAGCCGTTATTGGCAACAGGTAGCCGTTTGCCAATGTCAGACTGAAGTGACAAAACGAAATGATTGTATCTGACAAGGGTTGATAAAAATATGCAAGAGGCTCAATGAACTACGGACCCAAACCAGCGAAAAAGGCATCTACGTCGGACCAAGAAAGTTGGTCCGTCGTACACATGCTTTGAGCAAATGCTGGTCCGTTGGGAGAGTTTTAAGAACAAGTTTACAACGGACCCAAAAACTTGGTCCGTCGCAGAAGGAGAGCTTACTGGTTATACATCAACAAAGGAATTGGATTGAACACCAGAAACCAGTAAGTTTAATGTTTACAACGGACCCAAAAAGGTGGTCTGTTGTAAATGGAAGCTTTTTGGTCCGTTGTAGCTTAAAAGCACTTGAGAGATTTTCAAGGAAAACACAACTGCAACAGACCCAAAAACTTGGTCCGTTGTAAATGGGAAACGCTCGGTTTGAGTTCTGTTAGAATTTGATTTGAAAAGGATATGAACTCAAACAAGGTTTAATAAAGGAATCTGAAATGATTTAGCTTAAGCCCCAAGTTGTTTTTAAAGAGAAATCCTAGGAACCAAGAATTGAACTTGTGCATAGTCCCTCTTTATAGTACGGTTGAAACCCGGAAAAACTTATCTAAAAAGACTTGAAAAGACTTATGAGCTAAAGGGCTAAGAATAATGAAACCTTAATCTTGATCCTCTTTTCTGATGAAATCTGATAAGACTGATTTAGTTGATCATCAAGCACCAAAACCCAACAAATAATTTAAACAAATTATTAGGGGGCCTAGATGCTTTCACAGGGGATCCTTCGCCTCAATCCCTTCTCCTTCGTCGGGCACAGGGGCTTGAGTCCGAGCTCCCTCGTCCCCTAGGAGCGGAGGGTCTTGGCCCTGGGCATCGACTTCCATCTCTTGAACGGAGACGGCCTCAAGAGCGAGGATCACCTCCCGCTCTTCTTCCTCCCGGGCAGGAGTTGCGCTCGGGGACACCTCCCGCTCTTCTTCCTCCCGGGCAGGAGTTACGCTCGGGGGCTCCTCCCGCTCTTCTTCCTCCCGGGCAGGAGTTGCGCTCGGGGGCTTCTCCCCTTCGGCATCCGGGTCCGTGGGGTACTCCGCCCGGGGCGCGGCGTCTGCAACCGGAGGAACTTCCTCCCCGGTAGGCACGGCATCCACGGGCGCGAGGTCGTCGACTCGGGGCACCGGGTCGGCAACCGGAAGGACGGCGTCGACCGAGGCGGCCTCGGCGCACAACGGCTCTTCCTCGTCGGGCGGGCCCCCGTTCGGGTTGAGGTCCCCTGACGCCGGGCTGGCGTTGATGTCCGCCGGGGCGTCGTAAGCTCGGGGAGAAGCCTCCGCGATCTCCTGAAGCGTCTCGGCAATAATGTCGCTGGCTTCGGCGGAGTCCTCGCGGGAAACTTCAGCGACATGCTCGCCACCACCGGGCTCCCCCGCGTCGTCATCACCACCGGGCTCCCCCATATCGTCGTCCTCGTCAATTATGATATGGGGGATGCCCTCCCTCGCGGCTCGGGCATCGGCAGCCGCAATCTTCCTCCTTGTCTCCTCTTCAGGAGACACGACCTCTGAGGGCCGGATCTCCGCGGCAGCTGGCTCCTCCGCCCCGACGCCGTCACCGTCAGCGGCTCGTGGGGACTGGGCCTCCGCGGCCTCAGTTCCCACCTTGACCTCATCGCCCACGACGGCCTCGGCAGCCCGGGCAAGCTCCCTCTCTAGCACGAGGTCAAGAACATCGTCAGCCATTGCTCCAAAATCCCATAACTCCACACCAGCTGCCACACCCACTACAGACGATGTGGGGTTAGTGTGGTGCCGGAGGGGGAGTGAGACAAACGAGATGGGGCTAAGAGGCTGACCTCGTTCGGCATCTTTCAGCTGGCCTCGAGCGCGATCGAGGAGGGCAGCCATGTCCTCACGTGCCTTGTCGGCCCTGGCGACGGAAGGGTCGACCTCTCCCAAGTCGGCCTCGGTGATGGTCGGCGTTGGGCGTGGTTGGGACGCGGCGGACGACTGCGGGACCTCGGGACCAGGGGACGGGTCGGCTCGCCCTTCTCCTCCTCGTCATCCAGAGGGGCCGAGCTCGAGCTCACCCGCGCGAGCTCTGCCTGAAGAACCGCGATCTGGCTCTCCAATGCCTCCTTTCGCGCTGGACCAGCCGCGGCCTCCTTCTTCGCCCGTAGCGGCAAGTCGACGTAAACGAGCCATCGGCTCGGGGTTTTTCGGTATGTTCATCCATCCAAAGTTTTAGTTCGCTCACCTCCTGCCCGATCAAGATACTCCAAATGTCGGCGGGTGAGCGGTCGTCCGAACCAGGACGCCGCGCTGAACGCCGAGGCGGAGACGGCGTGGCTGAAGGAGATCGGTCGCGGCGCTATGCGCCCGCCAATTTTTGGTCTTACGACCTGCCCCCGGGGCCATGATGCCGGTTGATCCACGGCGACCTCGAGGCGACCTTCTCTGCCAGAGAGAGTTTTATGAGGTCGGGGCACCCTGGAGAGACTCGGACCAAGTAGGACATCAAGAAAGGAGGGCCAAATCGAAGCTTACCGCCTCGGTCCGGTTGAGGGCGTTATTCGGATCTGGCGACCCTCTAGGATTTCCTTGCCCTTGGGGGTGCCGAACATTTCGGACACCCTCGCATCTACCCAATCCTCCGGTGGAGCTGCGTACCGAGCAAGAGGAAGTGGTAAGAACGAATGTCCTCTGCATAGGAGAGAAGGCCGAGGTCGATGGTATACTGGCGTGACTCCCGTGGTGATGTCCTCGCCACCCTCAACCTTGAAGAAGGGATGCACTCCTCCTCCGAGGCGACACCGGGCTCGATGTAGTCCCGGCGACATCCCGTCCGGTCGACCCGAGCAAGTGAGCTCGTTGATCAGCAAGCAACACCTTCTCCTCCTCGGCTGCACCGTCGGCCGGGGTCTCGGCAACACGACCCCTGGCTCCGGAGTAGGAAAGCGAGCCGCCCTCGGCCTTCCTCAGATAGAACCAAGAGTCGGCCCACCCCGACACGGAGTCCTTGAGCGTGAAGCTCGGGTACTCGTACGGGCGGGTAGGTCAGAGGCGGAAGTAAAGGCAGCCGGCCTGCGAGGGGGTGCCGGTGCGCGAAAGGGTGTAGAAGTGAAGAAAGAGACTGGGAGTAGGCTCGACGCCCACAAATCCCTCACAGAGATGGGCGAAGATGGCCATGATGAGGATGGAATTTGGGTGGAGGTGGATGATCTCGCACTCGCAGAAGGCGAGTACGGCTTCAACGAACTCGCTTTCGGGCGTGCGAAGCCCGTTTATGGCGTAGAGCTCGGTGAAGACAATCTCTCCTTCCTCTGGCTCGGGGCTCTCCTCGGCACCAGCGGCTCTCCATGAGCCGGCGTCAAGGTACTTCGCCCGCTCGAGAATCTCCAGCTTGCGCCTATCAAGCTTGCTGGCGCCGAACTTTGCCATGAGGATGGAGGAGATGATCGGAAAGGAGGATGAAGCGCTGAAATGAAGAAGTAAGGGGCGCACTAATTGATTGAAAGGACAAGTGGATCTAGGGCTTCTCTTCTGGGGTTTAAAAACCAAACGAGAGAACGAAGAGGTTCCCGCCGTTATGGTCGAGGAAGCCCTAAAGGCGCAGGGGCGATTGAGACGTCCACCACACGGAGCGGCAGCGTGGACACGCAAAACCAAGGCTGTCTTCTTGCGGCGGCGGTTCCCGAGGGAGCGGTTCGTACTAACCGAATGAAGCTTCCAAGGGAAGGAACCGTCGGTAGGATGGGAACTAGTTCGCACGCCCAAGGCAGCGGGACCGAGCTCGCCTCTCGGGGCGGACTAATAGCTCGGAGGTCGGGGCGGTGCTCGTCGCGACCAACCTGGTGCTCGGGAGGCAGTAGGCCCGAGAGGAAGGTCTTTTCCTAAAGCCTTCTTCCACTCGAACCCTGGGGCTAGCTGTCGAGAGTCGGGTAGACCCCGCAGAATTACCTCGGGTGCCACGAGGGGCGCGGGCTCATCGCCGCTCGAACTCACGGAAGGCCGTTCCCTGGGCGACGAAGCCGGGCGCCACGAGCAAAGACGAGGTCGTTCCCGTCCTGGTCGCGAGGAGTTGTTCCAAGGGATGGTCTAGCCGGGACCTTTTTAGGAGGTCGCATGACCTGGTGGACCGATAGCTCGTGCTCAGGCCGAAGTGGCCGAGTTCGGAGTTAGACGTTAGCCGACCTGACGTGATCCCGAGGTCGGTAACCACCCGCTGCGTAACCTCTGCTAGTTCGTTGCGATCCTCGCGGGGACGTGACAGGAGTGTAGGATCCGTTAGTTACCACGTTGGACCTGGTCGGACGTGGAGTTAGTGGGTTTGAACAAGCACGCCCCTTTGTAAGCTATAAAAGCATCATCACCATGAAGGGGAGAGGGGGACATAACTTTTTCTGCACAAAGATATACACGAGCTGGAGTAGGGCTATTATCTCCTTCTTGAGAGGCCCGAACCAGGGTAAACTACAGTGTCCCTGCCTGTTGAAGCCCAGTGAGTCACTCCTCTGAGTATCCCATCACGTAAGAAGGGGTCGCAGTTGGTCCCTCCACCAACAAGTAAGCTCGGCGGGGGCCTGCTCCCCAATCGTCGACAGTATATATTACCATGAATTCCCTTCAAGTACTCCATGAGATACTATTTTGAGGGCTATTGTGAAGTGTTTGGGGGAACTCTTGGTGTCACCAAGCATTTAATAGATGTGTCGAGGATTGGGGAACTGGCCCCCGCCGAGCTTACTTGTTGAATGTGGGATCAACCGAAGCCCCTTTCTGCCAAAGGTGTAGCATCGAAGACGCGGGAGATGGTCCCTTAGAACAGACAGAGACACAAGGATTTTATCCTGGTTCAGGCCTCTCATGATCGAGATAATAGCCCTACATCCAGTCGCCTGGTGGCGTTTTTCTGTATTGAAATGATGGATACAAGTGCGTGGATCTTCCCACGGGATCGCCTTTCTCTGTTGATGAAGAGAGGATTAAATACTAGGTGCCCATGTACATACATGGTAACTGATTCCTAAGATCACGCCCGTTGCCCTCTTTGGACGTGTCCATGATTCTCGCCACGTTTGAATTATTGGTATAACTCCTTGGCGAAATAGTCGCCACTTTCCTGTTTTATGGGTTGACCACGTCCTCCGGCAATCTCCGAGCATGCCTTTAGTCTGGCTTCTATCATCCCGCGTCCTTTCCGAGCATGGTTGCTCGGGCACGTCTTTGAGGCTTATAGCCGACCATGCTTTGCTTCGATATTACGAGTATACCTGTGCCCAAGCGTGATAATGCACGAGGCTCACGCTTGGGTATCGCATCCAAGCCCATGGTCGGGAGCTGCTCGGCCGTCGGGGCAGAATGGTCCTTATAGGAAATAGCCTAATCCTCGACAGCTAGTCCCCGAGGCTCAAGTGAGATGGGTCATCTCCTTGAGACTGAGAAGTCCAAGGAGGGATTGAATTCTTGATGGTGAAGCACTTACCTCAGCATCTGGGCATGAAATGATCAGAAAAAGAAATTGATAGATGAGACAGGCTCGCACTATCACATCCCGAGCGAACCATGCTCGGGGAAAAAAGGTCGGTACGAGCTGCGCCGAACGCGATCGAACCTCGTCCCGAGTATGGGTCAGATGCCCAGGGAAACTAGGCATAGATCGGATGCCTAGCATAAAGATAACTAGCAGACTATGAACAAACACATGCTGCCGCATCCCATACATGGATCAGATGCACTGGGGACCTAGGCATGGATCAGACGCCTAGGATAAAGGTAACTAGCAGACTGTGAACAAACACATGCTGCCGCATCCCATACATGGATCAGATGCACTGGGGACATAGGCATGGATCAGACGCCTAGGATAAAGGTAACTAGCAGACTGTGAACAAACACATGCTGCCGCATCCCATGCATGGATCAGATGCACAGGGGAAATAGGCATGGATCAGACGCCTAGGCTACTAGCGGATTGCGAGCGGACTCACATTGCCACATCCCGAGCATGGGTCTAATGCTCGAGGAACTGACAGACGAGCCAGGCTCGAGCTGCCGCATCCTGGACATGGACCAGACGTCCAGGGAAATAAACTGGGAGGACCTGTGCTCAAACGCAGAGCGTGCTCGGCGTTTAACACAAACCGTCTCCGAGCGTAACGCGTGCTCGGCGTTTAACACAAACCGTCTCCGAGCGTAACGCGTGCTCGGAGGAAGAGACTCGCGCCCGAGCGTAATGCGTGCTCGGCGCGGAACAGGAACAGTCCCCGAGCGAAACGCGTGCTCGGAGTGAGAGACTCGCGCCCGAGCGAAGTGCGTGCTCGGGCGCGAACAGAATCCCCTCGAGCGAAACGCTGCGTTTCGGAGGGGAGAGACTCGCGCTCGAGCCGGCGTGCTCGGCGCGGAACAGAACGATCCCCGAGCGAAACGCTGCGTTTCGGAGGGAGAGACTTCGAGCCCGAAGCGGCGCGTGCTCGGCGCCGAACGACAGCCCCGAGCGAAACGCTGCGTGCTGAGGGAGAGAGACTTCGCGCCGAGCGAAGTGCATGCTCGGGCGCGAACAGAGCCCTCGAGCGAAACGCTGCTCGGAGGGAGAGACTTCGCGCCGAGCCGGCGGCGTGCTCGGGCGCGGAACAGATCCCCCGAGCGAAACGCGTGCTCGGAGGGAGAGACTCGAGCCCGAGCGAAGTGCGTGCTCGGCGCCGAACACGAACAGTCCCCGAGCGAAACGCGTGCTCGGAGGGAGAGACTCGCGCCTGAGCGAAGTGCGTGCTCGGCGCGGAACACGAAGAATCACGAACAATCCCCCGAGCGAAACACGTGCTCGGAGGGAGAGACTCGCGCCCGAGCGAAGTGCGTGCTCGGCGCGGAACAGGAACAGTCCCCGAGCGAAACGCGTGCTCGGAGGGAGAGACTCGCGCCCGAGCGAAGTGCGTGCTCGGCGCGGAACAGGAACAGTCCCCGAGCGGAACGTGTGCTCGGAGGAAGATACTCGCGTCCGAGCGAAGTGCGTGCTCGGCGCGGAACAGGAACAGTCCCCGAGCGGAACGCGTGCTCGGAGGAAGAGACTCGCGTCCGAGCGAAGTACGTGCTCGGCGCGGAACACGAACAATCACGAACAATCCCCCGAGCGAAACGCGTGCTCGGAGGAAGATACTCGCGCCCGAGCGAAGTACGTGCTCGGCGCGGAACAGGAACAGTCCCCGAGCGAAACGCGTGCTCGAAGGGAGAGACTCGCGTCCGAGCGAAGTGCGTGCTCGGCGCGGAACAGGAACAGTCCCCGAGCGGAACGCGTGCTCGAAGGAATAAGAGCAATTTTAAGATATAACAAGATCAATTCCCGAGTGTGATGCCCGTCCGGTGTGGAAAAACACCCGTCCGAGCTAAAAATTTACTCAGTACAGATTCGAGTGAAAAGCCCGCTCGGGCAAGGGGATGAAATTTGCGCTCGAGCGAAGAACTTGCTCGGTGCAAAACAGAAACGACTCGCTTAAGCACAGTTTGCTTGAGGTAAAGAACTCTTTTTTTTACGTATCTTACCTCATCATAAGTTGTGCAGTATCGGTCATCAGATGTGGAAGATGACGCCTTCGGGATTTCTTTGGCAAAGAATCCGTCGATCCCCACGGACGGCGCCAGCTGTCGACGATTGGGGAACTGGCCCCCGCCGAGCTTACTTGTTGAATGTGGGATCAACCGAAGCCCCTTTCTGCCAAAGGTGTAGCATCGAAGATGCGGGAGATGGTCCCTTAGAATAGACAGAGACACAAGGATTTTATCCTGGTTCAGGCCTCTCATGATCGAGATAATAGCCCTACATCCAGTCGCCTGGTGGCGTTTTTCTGTATTGAAATGATGGATACAAGTGCGTGGATCTTCCCACGGGATCGCCTTTCTCTGTTGATGAAGAGAGGATTAAATACTAGGTGCCCATGTACATACATGGTAACTGATTCCTAAGATCACGCCCGTTGCCCTCTTTGGACGTGTCCATGATTCTCGCCACGTTTGAATTATTGGTATAACTCCTTGGCGAAATAGTCGTCACTTTCCTGTTTTATGGGTTGACCACGTCCTCCGGCAATCTCCGAGCATGCCTTTAGTCTGGCTTCTATCATCCCGCGTCCTTTCCGAGCATGGTTGCTCGGGCACGTCTTTGAGGCTTATAGCCGACCATGCTTTGCTTCGATATTACGAGTATACCTGTGCCCAAGCGTGATAATGCACGAGGCTCACGCTTGGGTATCGCATCCAAGCCCATGGTCGGGAGCTGCTCGGCCGTCGGGGCAGAATGGTCCTTATAGGAAATAGCCTAATCCTCGACAAGATGCTATGGATCATATGAGATGTTCCAATGATGAGCCACGACCTTCGGTATTACCACGAGTTTCCTTCAAACACTTCATCCGGGACTATTAAAATTTCTCTCTTTATCAGTTTTAGGTGAAATGTGAAGCATTTAGGGGAACTCTTGGTAATGGCCAACATTTTTTTAAGTGTCATAGTGACATCACTACATCTAATGGTTCATGGTGTGCATTGGGTGGGCTTTATGCGTTTCTTTGTCCCATATCTCTCTCTCCCCCCCTCAGGTTATCTCCATTGTATAATTCAAAAGTAGGTAATAAGATGCGGTGATATGGCTGTTAATATTTCTTGCAATGTATAAAACCCAAGTGAGTATTAAGCTAGGGCCCATATGGCAATAAAATAACAAATCCCCTAACATCCTCGCTACTATAAAATAGTACAACACTATCATTTCATCTGGATTGGTTCCTAACTTTCCAGGAAAAAAACGATTTGTGATAGATGATTCAACGAGGGTTAAATAATTAGTGGAGAATCATCACAATCAATTTTAATATTAGAACCGATTGTAATGTGTGCCTGTGCACATCACAATTAGTTCCTTTGTTGGAACCGATTGTCAGCCTAGGAACCGATTGTGATGTGTCATGCTCATCAAAATCGGATATTAGATTAGAACCGATTGTGATATGCAAATTGAAAGACCATGTGAAGATCCACTTATATTTGTGATAAGTAATTGATTGTGCTTTGGACCTTTGGTGCTAAAGGTGTCAGTTTGGTTTGGAGTGAGCAATTTGAGTTGGTGTGGGTCATCCAGGACCAGAGGTCGGAACCTCGACTGGTTGTAGCCTTGACAGGTCAGGGCTTGACTGGTCATGGCCTTTAGCGGTCATAGTCTTAAGTGGCTGGGGCACCCTTAAGTGCTTTGTGAGTTAAGATGGAATCCTTAATTAGTTGTGTGATTGCTCAGCTAATTATTATTTGCATATCATTTTGAGCAATGCTATATATGTGATGTATTTCCCTTATCTATAATGGTTGCAGGACTTCGGAGTTAGGTCATTGTGAGGCGGAGGAGATCGGTACTAGGTTGGGAGAGCTGAGGTCCAAACGATTAAGATGTCACCGGAGGATGACTAAGGATAGGAGTGACTGCAAACTAAGAGGATAAGTGGACGGATGCGGTGCTAACTTGGGCCTACTCAAGCGAAGGAGGATCATCGAATCAATGGTTCGCAAGTGCAGTAGTGGCTAAGTTAGTGTGTGTGGATAAAACTCGTTATGTTGTTGGGTTGCAGGGTAACAGGGAGTGACATAAATACCATGCAAGATATAGATACAACCATCCTCTTCACAATGCATGTTTTTATTGTATCTTCTTTTGGTTTGTGTGCCCAAGCTGTTTCTCATAATCTTCTCTCCACATACTCATTAATCCTACATGATATGTAAAAGAATCTGCTGATATGGGAGCATTAGAAACAAACGATCATATAGCAGTTCTGAGAAAGTAACTAGTCTTCTCATGTCAGGCCGAGCATGCACCATGTGGGAGAGATCGAGAGAGATCCATGCAAACCATCCCCAGCCAATAGCCCACCTAGCCTAAAACAGTCAAAAACCGAACCCAAACCAGGGCCCTCCAAGAACAAGGAGGCAAGAACTCCTCTTGTCCACAAGCTACCCCGGATCGCGCCAACGCCGTGCTTATATACACCTCAACGCGCCATTCTTCTTCATCGGCTACTACCCGAGAGGCGACGAGCTATGGCTCCGGCAATCCAATAAAGACTCGTCTCCCTGTCGCCACGTTGATGCAGACTTAGCTCGTCGTGAGCAATGGCCAACAAGGCAGCCGTCGCCAGCATCATCGCTGCCGTCGGCATCGTCGCCGTGATCGGCACAATCGCCGCGGTCACAAGCTACAGGAAAGCGGGCGACAATGCCGCACTGTCCGCCAACGTGAAGCTCTCGACCTTGTGCTCCTCGACGCTGTACCCAGGCAGGTGCGAGCAGAGCCTCTCCCCCGTCGTGAACGACACCGCCAACCCAGAGGACGTACTCCGCGCCGCCCTTCAGGTTGCGCTCGACGAGGTCGCCGGGGCGTCCGACCGCTCCGCCCACGTCGGCAAGGGCGCGAACGACAAAATCACCAAGAGCGCCATCGACGAGTGCAAGAAGCTCCTCGATGTTGCGGCCGAGGATCTCAAGGGCATGGCGAGCCTCAAGCCCAAGCAGGTGGTGGATCACGTCAATGACCTCCGGACGTGGCTGTCCGGCGTCATGACCTACATCTACACCTGCGCCGACGGCTTCGACAAGCCAGAGCTTAAGGAGGCCATGGACAAGGTGCTGCAGAACTCCACCGAGCTGAGCAGCAACGCGCTGGCCATCATCACCCGTCTCGGTGAACTCATGCCGGACCAAGTCTCCAAGCTAAACGGCTCCACGGGTGCGAGCCGCCGGCTTCTGGGGTGGCACATTATTGAGGCGGCCGAGGAAAGAAGACGTCGGCTTCTGGCCGTTAATGACAAGTTGGAGGAAATCACCGATGTGACAGATGCAAGCCGCCAGCTCCTGTCGGACACGCTGGACGAGATCACCGAGATGTCCCACGGCGCAAGCCGCCGCCTTCTTGGCCTCATGTTCAGCGGTGTCTCCAACGCCACCGAAAACGGCGACCTGCTCGGGCGCCAGCTGTTGAGCACGGCATTCAATGACGCCTCGAGCACCACCACCGAGGACATCGGCAAGCGCCGGCTTCTGGGCCTGATGTTAAGCGGTGTCTCTAACATGACCGAGGATGCCGAACACGTCAGGCGCCGGCTGCTCAGCATGTCGTTCAACGAGGCGTCCGACGTTTCCGAGCACGACGGCCGCAGGCTTCTTTCCAATCAGCTCGAGAGCATCGCGAACATGTCAGCCGAGATAAACCGCCGCCTTATCGCGACGGATCTCCCCGAAGACCTCGCCGGCAGAAGCCTGCTCCTGTCCACGATGCTCATGACACTCAACAACGTCACCACGGAGGCCAAGAGCCAGCTTGATGCGATCAACGACAGCACTCTCACCGGCAAACCTGACCGGGTTCTGCGCCAGGATCCCGCGGACCGCAAACTCAACCCCTACCACAGGGTCATCGGCACGGTTGACGACGGCCGCCACCGGGCACTGTCCGGCGAGTTTCCAGAGTGGCTATCGTCCCACGACCGGAGGCTGCTGCAGCTGCCCACCCTGCAGAAGCCTAACACGGTGGTCGCCAAGGACGGCAGCGGCAACTTCAAGACCATCACGGAGGCCATCAACGCCGTGCCCAAGAACTCCCAGGGTCGTTTCGTCATCTACGTGAAGGCCGGCGAGTACAATGAGTACGTCACCATCCCCAAGGACATGCCCAACATCTTCATGTACGGCGACGGGCCGACGCGGACGCGCGTCATCGGCAACAAGAGCAACAAAGACGGCTTCGCCACCATCGCCACCCGCACCTTCTGTAAGCTACAATAACCATGGATGATTTAAGCACATTGTGCGCGCATGCGTATGAATGCATGACTGCGTGCGTGCGTGCGTGCAGCTGCGGAGGGCAACGGATTCATCTGCAAGTCGATGGGGTTCGTCAACACGGCGGGGCCGGACGGGCACCAGGCGGTGGCGCTGCACGTGCAGGGCGATATGTCGGTGTTCTTCAACTGCCGGTTCGAGGGGTACCAGGACACGCTCTACGTGCACGCCAACCGGCAGTTCTTCCGTAACTGCGAGGTCACCGGCACCATCGACTTCATCTTCGGCAACTCGGCGGCGCTGTTCCAGAACTGCCTCATGACCGTGCGCAAGCCCATGGACAACCAGGCCAACATGGTGACGGCGCAGGGGCGCACGGACCCCAACATGCCCACCGGCATCGTGCTCCAGGGCTGCCGCATCGTTCCCGAGCAGGCGCTCTTCCCCGTCCGGCTCCAAATCGCCAGCTACCTCGGCCGGCCGTGGAAGGAGTACGCGAGGACGGTGGTGATGGAGAGCGTCATCGGCGACCTCATCAAGCCCGAAGGCTGGTCGGAGTGGATGGGCGACCTGGGGCTCAAGACGCTCTACTACGCCGAGTACGCCAACACCGGCCCCGGCGCCGGCACCAGCAAGAGGGTCTCCTGGCCGGGGTACCGCGTCATCGGCCGGGCGGAGGCCACGCAGTTCACGGCGGGAGTGTTCATTGATGGCATGACGTGGCTGAAGAACACGGGCACGCCTAATGTCATGGGCTTCACCAAATGAGTCAGTGGCCTTTGACTCTGCTGTGTGCATGGTGTATTGGGCTCGTCAGGCATCGGTGGACTCGTGCATGCATGCACAGATGGAAGCGCCCTTTGAACAGGTGCATGCATGGCTAGATATCTGGAGTTTGAGCAAAAAAAAAAGAATGAGGCAGAAATCAAGTAAAAAATGTATATATGTACCAATGGACATCAAGTGGGAGAGAGATGCATAGCAAAAAAAAAAGGTCCAGGTTTACGCTTATGTAATTGTTTAGAACATCTGTACTGTGGTGCTTGAATGTTTTGTATTGAAAGAGTTACTATCTAATGAAAATGATGGAGAAATAGTATTGCAACAATATCAAAAATTCATCAGAGTGATACCCTTGTTTATTTTTGTCGGGGATTGGATAATTTCCATAAGTACCATAGTACCCCGGCAGCCGGTTCTAAGCCTATACTATACGTGTCCTCGGATGATGTTCCCTAGGATGACCCGCATGTGATCTGGCTGGCCGGCCCGTCCGATCGGACCAGGCTCATCGCTCAGCCTCGAGCATCTGTGCTCGAGGCCCGAGCATACATGCTCGGCCAGGACCAAGCGCACTCGGCCTAAGCTCCCACGCGAGATGTATGGTCGGAAGGTCGTATTCGGCAGTAACGCCCGAGTAGCGCTAATCACGCCACGACATGGTGCCGCTACGCCCACGATGGGAACGTGGTGTAAATCAAGGCTTCGGTTACAGCCACAGTTGATGTGGTCAAATGCCCATTATTCGGCTATAATTATATTGGATATTTCTTGAGAGCTATAAATACCTCCTGTACATATAAGGAAAGGGGAGGCTATCAAAACTAGTCAATCTAGGCACACAAAAATACCGTCTGAAACAATCAGCAATACCATTGTCACTGGAGTAGGGTTATTATCTCCTCAACGAGAGGCCCGAACCAGTATAAACCCTTGTGTCCATCTTTCGGGTGTCTTGAGTCAATCGAGCATTCTTCGGATGTAATCTCTTCATCGAAAAAGGGGACTGTGTTGATCCCTCAATCAACAAGTAAGCTCGGCGGGGACCCGTTTCTCAATCGTCGACAGTTGGCGTCGTTCGCGGGGATCTGACAGTTCCTTTCGTGAAGAGTCCCTGGAGATGCCCAACTCTCAAGATACTCGGGACCTCTGCGCTTTCAGTGACGCCGAGAGCGAAGACTTGTACTACGCTGACAAAGGCGTGGCCGGCATCACTGACCCAGAGGATCACACTGAACCTGAGAGCCTTTCTCCAGTGGCTGCAGCGCGAGGGCAGTACCTTCGCTCTCAGCGCGATACTCTCACAGATGATGAGGAGTACAACGGACTCTACGACGGTCTGGACATCCCGGATCATTTCGAGTCCGATCACGAAATTGCATCGCGTTAGGATACCATGATGTTGCCTTCACGGTCCTCGCGCTCTCGTGGCGTCAACATGGCGGGAGAAGAAGAAAACCCCGAGGCTGAATCCTCAGGGGCTGCCCGTCATCACCGCTATGAGGCGGCCAAGAACCACCTGGAAGCATCCTTAAACAGGACCTTGACGAGTATACGTCGTCGAGCTCGAGGAAATTCGAGCACTAGGGCTGAAGCCGATGCTTGTGAGAGTTCACGCGAGTGTGGCACACAAGAGCACGTGCACGATCACCGGCTAAGCTCGTCACCTCTCGTTCCCCCGAGCGGGGAACAACTGCAAGCTTTGACCGCGGTCGTGCGCAACCTTAGGGAGTTCCCTGAGCATGTGGATCTGGAAACAATGGGTGCGGTTGTGGCTGAAGATCTTGAAAATATTGCTGCCGATATGAAAGCATCAGAGGCATCTTGCGACAAGAAGACCCGGAGTGTTTCTCAGGAGCATCACCGTCACGCCCCTGTTCGCTCCCATCACGGCGATTCTTAGAATCATGTTCGAGAAGACCGGAGGGGGCGTGATCGGTACCGTGAGGATACTCGGAGCGATTCCCGAGCGAGCTCGCGGGATCAAAGGTATGCTCGACACGGTCAAGGGCGTACCGAATACTCCACTTCAAACCGATCCCCATCACGCCGACCTCGAGAAATTTTCTCTCATCTTGGCCCGCAAGTCGGTGTTCAGTACAATGATGATCATTACGATCATCATGATCGAAGAGACCGCCGTGATGCCCTAGTTTTCGTGTGTCGAACCTTTGCGGCACCTCTTCGTAACGTCTCATGGCCGAGCAAGTTCGAACCCAGCCACATCTCTAGGGATCGCCGTGATCCTTGAGAAGTTCTCTCATCTTGAGAGTTAGGCATCTCCAGGGACTCTTCACGAAAGGAATGTCAGATCCCCACGGACGGTGCCAGCTGTCAACGATTGGGAAACGGGTCCCCGCCGAGCTTACTTGTTGATTGAGGGAACAACACGATCCACTTTTTCGATGAAGGGATTACGTCCGAAGAATGCTCGATTGTCTCAACACACTCGAAAGATGGACACAAGTGTTTATATTGGTTCGGGCCTCTCGCTGAGGAGATAATAACCCTACTCCAATGACAATGGTATTGCTGATGGTTTCAGACGGTATTTGTGTGTGCCTAGATTGACTAGCTTTGATCAGCCTCCGCTTTCCTTATATGTACAGGAGGTATTTATAGCTCTCAAGAAATATCCAACCTAATTACAGTCGAAAATGGGCATTTGACCACATCAACTGTGGCTGTAACCGAAGTTTTGATTTACGCCACGTTCCCATCGTGGGCGTAACGGCACCACGTCGTGGCGTGATTAGCGCTACTCGGGCGTTACTGCTGAACACGAACTTCCGACCATATATCTCGCGAGCAAGATTGGGCTGAGTGTGCTTGGTCCTGGCCAAGCATGTATGCTCGGGCCTTGAGCACAGATGTTCGAGGCCGAGCGACGAGCCTGGTCCGACCGGACGGGCCGGCCATCCAGATCACTCGTGGGTCATCCTAGGGAACATCATCTGAGGACACGCATGGTCGGGTGAAACCTACCACGGAGTACTAAATGAAATTAGGATTTTTTGTTTAAGTTTGTACTAAATGAAATTATCCAATCCCTGACAAAAGGAAATTAGGATTTTTTTTCAAGTCTGTACTAAATGAAAAATATAAATTTTCATTTTATTCAGAATTGAAATTCCAAAAATATGCTAATTTGAGGGAGAAAATAAAATAATGTAAGGAATTTGATTTGTATATATATAAATTATTAGCTATTATGTAATAAAAGTCGATGAAAGGTTTTTTACGGTCGCAAAGAAAATATAGAAAATACTAAAAATTCTCAAAAAGAAAAAGAAAACATCCTCACTCTTTATCTGGTGGATCTCCGTGGAACGAAGAAATTAAGAGGGTGATACATCGATTGTTGTTCACTTGGCTATACCGGTATAAGCAATGTGATGTGCAATAAAAGAAGTATTGAAAGAAACGGCCACGCATTACAATAATAAAATTAAGAGATGATGATATAAATAGAAAATGTTATGTTATGCTATGTTTACTGTTTTTGTGAAAGAAAGTTTCGGTCACATGTGATGAGTACTGGGAAACGGAGTGAGTATATTCTCTCCTATGATATACAATATCAAAATATCACATTGAATTCTGCATTGATATATTTTTTTAAAAAATAAAATCACGTATGTATTACCAAGTAGTGGCGAAGGCAGGATAAAAATAAATGGATGGCTTAAAAGACTGAGCTATTTTTTTTTACCAAAAACCAAGCAAACTGAGCTAAATTGAGACAAATATAGCAAATATAGTATTGTGTAATCCAAATTCATAAACAAACATAGCAAACAGTCTTATGCAATCCAAATTCATATATAAATTGAAGAAAAACAAAGAAAAAGGAAAGAAAGGAATACAATGAATATACCTCACGCAGGGTTACTAACGTCGGCGGAGGGTAGGCTCGAGCCCAATAAAGCCTCCCTTATGGCTACGCCACTGTTACCAAGTCATTTAAACATGCTTCAAGAATAATGCAAGCGCAAATTCGCCACCTTGCTAGTTACAGAAGAAATTTATGTGTTTTCGAGAGTTTTGCTTAGGCTCTTAACATTTTCTTATGTGCCTTTATTGTTCTTGAATAGATCGAAGAGATACATTTGGTGAAGACAGTCAAGTGAAATTGCTTAACCTGTGTTGATACTGTAGAGCTGCTGGGACAGAGACAATCCATTTCGGTTCATGCTTCTTTAAACAAGGGATTTGTGCTTCAAAAGTCGACATTCGACGTGGGCTGAATGATAGTTCTGTAGGATCAAGAGACTTTCTAACATCCTTGAGAAGTATCAAACTCTCTATTAAGAGGTACAAAAAGTTTAAATTAAACAGTGAAAGTACCAAGAGGTACCAAGATTTTAAAGAATTTTGGTGCGAGTTACTGGTACCTAAAAACTCTCGTAGGATCAAATTTAAGACATCTTCAGCAGATGACAGCTCAAAATTGCCATTGTTCAGAATAAGATCAACAGGTCATCACTGAAATGAATCATAAACAAATAAATAAGAGACATGCCAGAATTCCTGCCGTTGCAGGAAAAAAGAAGTAATTTGGCCGGTAATGAAGGAAAAGAGGCTAACACAAAGTCAGAGACATGAGTGCACGATCACTTGAATCAATTTGCAATACTTACGCAATTCTGCACAAATATCTTGTTCCAGCTACAGCTGTGTCTGCTTTTACAACCCTGTTATTACCATACTTCGAAGTAACGCAGCACCATGTAAAACAGCATATCTTTGGGGTTCATCCTTGTCTGAATAACTGACAGTATGCACTGGGTGTTTATTTTTCACTTAATTCTGCCTACCATGAGCAGCCAAATTTGCAGCGGCCTTGGCAGCCCTATGGAGAGCGTCCGACACCATCATAGCTCCAGCAGAGAAGTAGCTACTGGTCACGATGCTGTTCACAACCTTAGCTGTTGTTCTTCTTGTGGTGTTTGCAACGGTCTTGGTTGTCTCGGATACATGGTATGTCTCGTCCACTGATTTGATTGCACCGACACCAGCGTTGACCC
Organism: Rhipidocladum racemiflorum; assembly: GCA_036346355.1. NCBI lineage: Eukaryota > Viridiplantae > Streptophyta > Magnoliopsida > Poales > Poaceae > Rhipidocladum > Rhipidocladum racemiflorum. Next base: position 4,519,441 of record CM070575.1, on the reverse strand, counting down.
TGTCGGTTAGGCCAATTTTCTTGCTCAGCTCCGCAGCCTTGCCTGCTGCAGTCGCTGATACCTGATGGGACTCGTCAAAAGCTCTAGCCCTGGCCAATGCATCCTTGCTCAGTATGTACCCCTTTGCTAGCATTGTCTTGACGACATCTTGGGCAATTGTCAAAGCATCCTGCGGAGTAGTGTTGAACTGGCATGTTTGGTAGCTCTGTTCAAGTTTCAGAAATAAAGATCAAATGTCAGCTACTGATATTAGGGAGACAGAACTAGAGTTCAAATCTTAAAGAGGGCAATATGTGGATTAGTTTATCCGAAAGTGATCGTGCTGGCAAAGATATATGTTTTCTTGTTTTCCTTTTCCATAGTTATTACTGAATTACAGTGTGACAACCACATTCCAACTCATCATCATGGAAAAAGTTAGTAGCATGAATGAAACATACCCTGTATACGATTTCCTCCTCTAGCTGCCAAGTTGGCCTGTCCCAGAAATTACAAGGCTCATCAGGTTGTCCCCAGCGAGTTATGCATACCGGCTGATCCACAATAGTAGCCCCCTGTCATGATGATAAAATGTTGTCAAGAGCACAACAAGAAAGTTTGTGTTTCCAATGCCCAGGAGATATGTTGACAAATCAGTCATCAAAGTGGTTCAGTAGAGAAGTATGTCAACATATGGCAGCTTCCAGATAACTCAAACACTGTGTTACACGGACACCCGTGTCCAAAAAAATTTGCCGAATAGGACACCTCAAATTTGAGTCAGATTCCGACACCCGTGTCTGATTCTGAGTAGTATTTTCCGTGTCCAATTTTTTTTTGCCAAATCAAACATCCGAATCCTAGTCGGATTCCGACTCCCGTGTCCATGTCCGTGTCCAAGTAACACCCAAAATAACAAATAGGAATATCAAATTGAAATAGTAGGTTCAGAACAATACTAAAAACTAGAATACTGGCCTGTACTACTTGTTAAGTTGCATTTTCAAGGACTTCACCTCTATGGAATCAGAGTTGAACCATGTAGTTGCGATAATTGTATAAAGGAGACTAGCTAGGACAACAAAGTACCATTATTTGTGTACATAAACTCGTAGTGTAGGGAAGTTAATCTCTCAGTGTATGAACAGACCATAGAATGTTAGGAATTAGTCATAGGAATCAGACACATAAAGAAAAAAAATGGTGCAGGATCTTTTTTGAAGAATATTGCTGCACAATAAACTTACACTAAGCAATACTGCAGTTTCCAAGGCATAGGGTTCCTTGAATGTCACATAAGCAGTAGAACCATAATCTCCTGATCTGTTAAAGAAAATGTAAAATTCGTCACAAAATGGATGACAAGAAGACCCAGACATGCAAGTAAAACGAAATTTTGGATTGTTAGATCATGTTATCCTTAAATAAAAAAAATGTTTAAACATATAAGGATCACATAAGCTAAAATACAACAAGCAGGCATGGTGCAGTTCGAAACATGTTCAGCAGGCATGTATATCATAAAATGTTAATTATCTATAACTTCTGAATGAATATGCATGGAAGAATAAGTTGCAGATAAAATTTATCTTGCAGGGAAAATAAGTGAAATACAGAAAAGTGCTAGCACAAAAGTAAAAAAAACAAGTAAACAACATCACCTGATAAGCTCTATATGCTCAATAGCCCCAGAGAATGAAAAGAACTCATGAAGGTCATTTTCCGATGCCCTGCTTGAGAGGTTAGTGACTTCTACTGTGTATCCCGTTCCACTCATGATTCTGGAAGTCATCAAACATAGAAACTTGATGAGTTACACGTGCCTTGAAATTAGATGAGTACTGTCGAGTGTCGAAGAATGGCACATGCTAACTCTCAATTTGAGAAATTTTATGATGCATTATACCGGTAGTATATAATGTTTAGTAGAAATTAAATCTAAATATTGATTTGTTAAATATATTTCTAGAGCATTTTTATGGTGCATTATACTGGTAGTCTATAGTGATAATAGAAATTAAATCCGCTCAGAGCCTCATGGACTTTTGCCAATCGAAATATTAAACTTTGCAAAGGGTATAAACATATTTTCGCATCATGTTGCATGTTCTCTTCATCCCCTCTCTACCGCCTCGCTCTCCATGCTCGCCTTCCTCGCGCTTCTTCGCCTGGCTCGCGCTCTACTTCTGCCGCAGCAACGGCAAGCCTCCTGGACCTCGTCTGCATCGGCACGCTCTTCGTCTTCTACATAGTGGCCAACGCCGTCGTGTACCGCCGCTACATTGCTGCCGGCAACTGCGCCTGGCCGACGCTCGCGTTCATCCTCCACTTCTCCCTAATCGAGCTCTCCTTCACGCACGCTAGTGTGGAAGCGAGGTGCGTCTTGCAAGCCACACGACCGTGGACGGCAGGATAAGCATGCTCGGTGGCCTGTATGGCCGGCGGATGGTGCGCGTGGCGATGAGGTGCCGCGTCGTGCTGCGTGTGTTGGCCGTCGTCGTCGTAGCTAGATACCTGGCGTGCGTCTCGGACTTCTGGCACTGACGCCCAAGTTGCGAGCTTGGTGCGAAGTGTTGCTTTGCGCATACGCGCATGTGTTGGTATAATTTTTGAATGAAACCAGAGAAAGGTGTTCCTGCCTGAGATGAGAGGATCCTTGGTGTGGTTCTAATCTGTTTTTGTGGTGGTGTTTTTGAAAGATGTAGTAATGCTCTTCGGATAATTACACAACTATCCCTCGTATGATTTCTACTATCAATACTACCAGCAGAAGTATAACTAAATCCTAACTAATATGATCGGTTAGATTAAACAGAGCGGACGGCTAATATTCAATATTGTGTACCGTAAAAGTGCTCTATTTCTACTACTCTACTGCCATATGAAGTATAAAGAAACTCAGTTAATATGATCCATTGGATCAAAAGGAATGACCGGTTCATATTCAATTTAGTGTGCTGTAAAAGAGCTCTTCAATTTACATAAGTAGATTATACTGTATAACAGCATAAGTAATAGGAAGTGTTTGCAACTCATGTATTTATAGGTACTTAACTGCTTTTAAGAAAACTAGGGCATGTTGTTGATTCTCCTTATTGTATTTTATCCATTTGTCCTACAAGAATGGTATAGGTGTAAGGTCTCCATCAAAATGAATTTAGAATTTATGCTGTTTTCTGTCAGAGCCAGAAAGTTGTTATATGGTAATCAATAGCAACGAAACAAAAATGATAGAGCCATCAGCTGGCCCAGCCAAAATTTCCTCTCTTTTTTATAGTCCTTATGAAACAAGGTATAGGGCAATTGCCTCACCACTACAATGACAACTAACGCAAATAACATGCCACCAACAAAAGGCGACCAGCAGCAAAATAATGCAACTAATATACAACCAACAGAAGGTGACCTCCAGCAAACCTATGGTACCATTCTCTCTCTCTCTCTCTCTCTCTCTCTCTCAGCACGGGGATTAATTTGCTAAAGAATAAAATTTTAGTAAGGTCGCCTAATACTATTTGGACATCCGGCAGAAAGGAAATCTACCTCTTTGTTCATTATTAGATGCCATGAGGTTGGACTTGTCATAAGAGGTCAGGAAGGGGGAAATTTGTTCATCAGGTCAATGTTGGGTCAAGCTTTTATTATGCTATATGCCCCCACAGATTATTAGTCACATGTATCTGTATCGAGTGGTTCAGTAAATAGTAAATAGCCCAAAAATGAGGAAGGCATAGATACTAGCAGATTGTAAAAGTTACCTCTGATGACGAATTCACGCAACCTTGGCACCCTTCTTGGCACTCGCACTTACTGCTATGGCAATTCCCTCCTAAGTCCTAACAGAGCAAACCTTTGTTTTATTGATTAGTGGAATACCAATGCAGAAAAGTAGAGATCCAGAGAAATTGCTGTTATCAAGCGCAACAGTTCATGTTGTTCCCTTGATCCATTACCGATTTTTTTTCACAACCCAAACCACTCATCATTTTTTTTCTGCCCAAAGACAAGTTCTGATTTCCTTAATGAAATACGGGGAAGACTTTGTTATTAAAAAAAATCGATTTTTTTCTGCCCAAAGTCCTACAACAATCATCCTGCAGACTCCAGAACCGCAGCAAATAAACTACTTCATCTTAAACAATGAGACGAATGAACCTACGGGCTATGGCTATGATATTCATCGTTTGCCGTACATGCTGATATAGTACCGAAGTGATTCAATACGGAATGAAAACTACACCGAAGCAGGGAGCAAACCTTGTAGATTACACAATCTGGACCCCAAATCGAACAACACTGCATCAAATCAGGGCAAATATTAACCGAACGTGTGAAGTGCTCAACGCAACATCACAAAACAACTAAGGCAAGGACTGCCAAACTACCACACTCCAGTAATCCCAGTTCTCCATTAACACCAAACGGGCTAACCGAACGAACCAAGAAATCCTATTTCTTGGCGACAAATCATCGCGGAACAGGGACTGTCCGACCAAATCTAACAAAATTAGACACGGATGAAGAGAGAGAAAAAGCTCAAAGAAACCTTACCCTGCCTCTCTCTCTTCCCTCCGACTCCTTCCTCGCCCTGCTCTGCTGCAATCACACACGGGCTAGGTTTTTGACGACCACCACCCACCGCACAGGCGCATCCGCAGGCCAAGCCGAGCAAGTCCAAATCGCTCGAGGCCGTACCGGTGGCCTTTAGTGCGTGGGAGCAAGACTCTGAAATCCTACCTAATGGCAACTGACGGTCTTCTTCCTGTTGGTTATAGTGGACTGATTGTTCGGCTGTTGGTTCGTTCGCATTGAAGTACTACCACGGTACCACCATGGATGGACCATGGCTCGGGCTCCATGGTTCGGAGTTCGGACCAGATGTCGGTGGGTCAATGGTAGGGGTGGAATTTTAGCTCGAGGCTCGGCTCGGGCTCGGTTCGGCTCGGTGCGGCTCGGCTCGGCTCGCATGGCCAACGAGCCGAGCCCGAGCCTACCGCCTGGCTCGCTTGGCCAACGAGCCGAGCCCGAGACAATACAGTAATCAGTATACCCAATGTTAGACATCTAATGAGCAATGCTTGTCTTACCTTACTTTTTGAGTTTACTCTTCTTAGTACTTCAAATGTCTTGTATTGGTCATCGATTACTTTTGCACGTATAAAAGTAAGCGGAGTGTTCTTTTTCAGATTACATGTTTGCGCTTTATAAATCGAAAAGAGCGATCTAACCATCTCAGGCTTAAAAATGCGTCCCATAAATGTGAAATTGCTTCTTAACCGAACCTTAGGAGGTTTGGAGCACGAGAACGGTGAGAATGTATGGAGGAGCTTCATTTTTGTGAGAATGAAGGGCATTTGGGCCCTTGCCCGGTGCCCTTGTTGGCGGCTCGCGAGCCACATCAAGCCGGGCCGAGGCTCGAGCGAGCCCGAGCCGAGCTCAAAATTGAGCTCGATGTATGCAATGAGCCGGCTCGCTCGGCTCGAATCGGCGAGCTCGGCCGAGCCGACCCCTAGTCAATGGCCAAGCCTTCCAATCGACTCGTCAAAAAAATATGATAAAAAAAAAGATTTTTTTTTTGTTGGGCCAGCGTGTATACGGAGTTGGGCAGGGTTTCTAATGGGCCTGGAAAGAAGCCCGGTTGCATCGGCTACTCGAAACTACTCATACAGCGTTATGCTCCATTAACCACTGGAAACATGAAATTCCCCGAGAAAAGCTGAAAACATGATGTGACGAATTCTCAAGAGAGAAAAAAATTCTAAACGTGACGATTTCTCAAGAGAAGAAGAAGAAGAACAAGCTCAATAACACGATGATACTGACGTGATTTATCAGTCAGTTTTATTTATGTGTTTGTTTAGTACATCTCATTAAATAAACATGCTTTATTTGGTCCTAATCCTCTACCTGTTTTTTTTCCTTCTTATTTTCTCGCTTGGTCGCAGGAGCTCGGAATTAATTGGAGGCACGACGATTCACGTGGCTGTAGCGTGCGCGCCTATGATCTACTACTACCCATCCCACGTTCTTGCTAATTAGATCTGGGCGCGATGGTAACGTGATGTACGTGTTCGTGCCACACGATATGGCGGAGAAGGCGTCGCCTGTCGCCAACAAACGCCGCGGAGGCCAACGTCGCCGGGACATGGACAGCCTCTGCATGTGGCTGCTTAATTACTTGCATGCATAGCGTAATCATGGCACTTCAACGAGTAATTTGCAGGGCTTCATCGGCCTTGGGGCCCCTAGATATCGATGATATATATATACTCGGTAATGTGGATTTTTCAGGTGATTTGATTTCGATAAGCGAATGGACAAGACGGTATATGCATGCATGTAAGGTGTGCGATGAGCCTAAAAGTTTGGGGATGTTGAGGTATAGTATAGTACTGTATAGATAGTTAGATACTGCAGGTAGGTTACTTAAACCTGTGGTTAATTCAGCATTGCTTTTGCGTGTTCTCTGCTCTTCGACCGGCTCACCTTTTTAACTCAGATCAATTCGACGTGGTCTTCCACACCAACGTGCATGCGTAAGATATCGGCATAGCTTGGCCACTTTCGCGAACATGCATGTGTCACATGCACGTTCTTGACGATTGAGCTAGGTTTGCGTGTGTGTCTCGATCGGCTGTCCTGAAAAAACCGTATGACCTAATTTTCCCACAGCATTCACGGTTATTAATTACAGCTTGTTGCAACGCATAACACATCCAGGAAAACTTCCGGCTAGCTATCCAGTAGTCTCTCCAACTCTATCAAGCACTTAAGGCAACCAAGTACGGATCTTATCGGACGAACTAGCTAGTACTCCAGGATTAACAAGCATATCATTTCTCCAACATTAGTAATTAACTAAGTACCCCCTTCATTCCTGAATAGATGTAATTCTAGATTATTGCACTTTCACCAAGATACATCTACAAAAAAAATTATATTACACCTCTTTATTATATCTTTGCATGATGTCTTACTTTAGTTTATAATAGTAAATGGTATTGAAAATAGCTAAAAGGGTATATAAAGAAAAATGGTAAAAGTCACGTCAAAATTGTAGAATAACATGTATTTAAAAACAAAAATAACTTAGTGCCACGTTTTTTTGGCGTGCAGATGCATGTGTGTCCCTGTTATTCCGACAGCCCTAATCCACAGAAGCTAGCCTGATGCATGAGAGGTGGTACGTACATTACCTGCAAGATGGCTGTAAAGCATGTACGTATTCATGTCTTGAGTCTTGACGCATATAAATTTTTCTCCAAGTGGGCTAACTAGCATTAGATGCATGGCATGGTGCGTGTATGCACGTAATTAATTAAATACGTACACATCTGAAAGGATTAAAATTAACACTAAAGAGATCAAGATATGTATCAGCGAATTGGCGGGAAGATATACGCCACTGACCGATCTGTTGAGCGGCGAGTGGACACCATGCATATACAAGCTAGTCCAAGCAGCCGCCTCAGCTGAAGCTTAATAAATAATAATCATGTTAATTAGTACGTTATTTGGGTTGGTAAGACTTTTGATGGATGAGTGCCTAAGACTGGAATAAAACTGGTCCGAACTGAAGTACGAACCGACCCATATGTTTGGTTCGGTTCGGTTCGGTTTGGTGGCATGTCAACTGAACGTGACGGGTCCATCGGTCGCAACTACCGCTAACGGCTAAATGAACTCGCTCGGCATCTTAGACCATCATCACGAGACTTCTACGCTAAATACATGCATGCATCACGTAGCTGCACGGTATGTAGACTAGACATAGTAGATGGCAACTTAATAAGCTAGCACCATAAGTCCATAACTCTTTTATCTTTAGTTAATATCAAGCACACCCCGGCCTGCTAGTCAAGACACCGCTCATTATCGATCTCTGCTTATCCGCTCCTAGAAATGATAACTCCTCGATGCGTGATTTACCATGAATCCAAGATATGTACGCAGCACGGTCGAGTTTGAGAGGTTTGCCGGCCGTTTGCCTCAGTTGATCGCCGGTGTAATCGAATCGTCGAAACAAAGCTAGACGGCGGACACGAGCACGCGCGGCACGGTGTTATCTCATGTACGTTGCGAATAGGGAGGCCGTCTCCTCGACTGCGTGCGCGTACCCACAATTTAATTAGGGGGGTTAGTGGTGGTCTTGACATGGACTAAAACTAACTCCGAAAATCCCGGATTTAAGGGCCACCATGATCATCTCATAGCGTTCTGATCAGGAGTGCACCAAAAATCTAATTAGTTTCGGTCCCAGTTGCCGGCGCTAGCCGCTAACAACAAAAGGGAGAGACCGGACTCATGATATTAGTGATTGCACTTTGAGTCTTGCTACTCCCGACATCCCTTCCGATCTAGGGTTTTCTAGCGCAAGGCTACCGAAGGCTACCGCCATCACCGTGAAGATAACGGTACCATCCCTCACTACCTCCTCCTTCACCGACGTTCAGCCGCTACTAACAAGACTAATGGGTTCTTCTTCACCGGGTTAATCTATCTAATGATTTATTTCTCATCATTTCTCGTGACATGATTTAGACTAAATAATAACCTAGACTTAGTTCATGTTATAACTAACAAGGGGCTGTTATAGCCGCTTTGAAGCAAAGCACCACAAAAGCTAGCCTTAAAGCTGCAGCGCCCTTGATGTTTTTTTTACGCTGTGGCTTCGGCGTTTTGCCCGCTGCATCGCCTCTCGTGCGCTGTCTTCTCCCTGCTCGCTCAACCGCGACCCGCCTCCTAGTCCTCGCTCGGCGTCTCCTCCCCGTTCGGTCGACTCCTCCTTCACATGACCATCTCCTCCTCACTCGACCGACTCCTCTTATTTGATTGTTCCTCAAAAGATACAGCTGCTACAGCTAGTTTACCAGACGATATATCAAGAAAAGCCATAGCTATCAGCTACCGCTGCTTTACATCCCAGCAAGCAAAAATCAGCTTTTCAACCTAACCGCAACCGCCTGAAAAGAACCTTAGCTGTGCGATGCATCGTCCGTCCTTGCATGCTTTGCTAGCTTGTTATGCACATGGTTGGAGGAGATTATCTTTACTAATATACAAATAATAATATGTGGTGGTCGTTTATCCTTCCACTCCTATTCTCTAAGAAAAATAGCGTGCTGACATATGAGCCGCGAGCCATGATATGTTCCCCACTTCTCGCGAATAAAAAGAAAACTAACAGCATCTCTCTTTCCGTCCACGCTCATTCATCACTTATTCCTCCGCGTGGCAATTCAAGAGCATAAATTTATTTTTTAAATACGTGGTATGATTTGATTGTTTAGTTAAAAATATTTTTCCATTATAGCTCATGGATACTTAATTAGTCTGATTAATGCATGATTTATGTTCTGACTTAAGAGTATCTCCAAGAGAGAGCTTTAAAAATGAGCCTTAAATTTTAATTTAGGACTCCAACTAATTAGATTTAGGGCTCCAACGAAATATTCACTCCAGCAATTAGGCCATAAAACCCAACGAAGATAGAGCTCAATCACAGAGTTGCTAAATATAGCTACTCTCCTAAGGGTCCTAAAACAATTTGCTAAATTTTATCAGATTAGGTCCTCTGCTGGAGTTGATCTTTTCCTTAAAAGCCTTATATTTTGAGATATTACCATATTTAGGGCCTCTCTTGGAGATGCTTTAAAGATTTTGGAGTGGTGGTGGTGGTAGTGTGGAGCATGCTAAGGTCGCATTCGTGTGGACCGAATTAATGAAAAGTCCAAGAGACAACGAGATCGACCCGATTAAGGCCCCGGCGGATCTTGTGGCCCAATAAGGTACACATGGTTGTCCACATACAGGAATTCATCTGGATTCTCCCTTCTTTTCCTCAAAAGAGCAAAAAGGCTTTACACTTTTAGAAAAATAGCGCCTCAAAAGAAAATATTTTTTTTTCTGTCTATCTGGAGGCGGCCTAGGCAATTATGTATCTTCCTTTTTTTTTTTTTTTTCTACACGATGCGGTGTATATATATTTACTTCCTCTACTTCAAAATAGGGGCCATTTTTAATTGCATGCAGTAGTCAAACTTCTAAAACATTTAACGCTGATGTGTGTAAAATTATTTGCACTTTTCATACAAAAATTGCATTACTATATTCACCAACAAAAGCAGTTCCAAATATATGGATAGCTTTTACTGATATATAACTAGAAAAGGTACGAAATAGCCAAATAAAAGTATCATAGCATGTGCAAATGTCCAAAAACAAGTCTATTTTGGAAGGTACGTACTATATGCTCGATTTCATACACCAATAAACACAATCCAAAAACTCAACTAGCGTGATAGGAAAAACCAGGAAGAGTAGGCAACTACAGCACCTAATTAAGGGCACTTTAATTACCATCAAGTTGCATAACATGGTCTTTCCCAAAGTATAAACAGCTCCTATTCATTAATTCTATCACACCGAAATATATCAAGCTCGAAACTCCTTTTGTGCTTCCGGGTGTTGTCGACCAACATAGTTCAGAGTCCTCGACACCGGAAAACCAGTCGTTCTCCAATCGCTGCATAGGCAGTACGTATATATACTGTTGTCTATAGCTAGTGTAATTACCAGAGACGAACACATGACCAGCACAACGGATTTGATTTCGCGACTGATCTGCATGGCCCTAACCACGCATAACTAGGGCCTAATTGAGCAGGGCGCGAGATTAGTTGCAGGGTTATAGTCACGAGCGTACGGTGTATCTTTGATTTCCTGCCTCTTGCCGCCCCACTTAGATATATATCATTACATGGTCCATGCGTTCCACACCTCTGCATCATTCGCAGTACGTACTCGCCTCCAAATATTTCTCCACTGAATTAACCATAAATGAAAACGCGGTACGACATTTGATTAAGCTCGAATTCGAGTGTGTGCGCCCACCTTAATCTCTGATCGATTGAATTCAAGAATATTGCACCGGAGTTTAGATCATATATATAGCTGAATTTATATGTTCATATTGCGTATACCACCAAATATATATGTCAAGTTAGTCGGTGCACGCGTACGTGTGCTTTGTGAATTAATCTCTTTTGCATATATCTTTCATAATTGTTCGTTTGCCTATTTTAGATATTTGATTTTTCAAATTTAGGTGGGTATACGCACCTAAATCCCAGGGAGGTGAGGAGACAGAAAAGAAAAGGAACATGATTCCTTATGCACGTGTATGCATGGTATCGTACTGAAATGGACACCAAAAAAATTGTACTAGGGAAAGCCACAACCACAATAGTACATGGTACGTACTAGTAGTATATTTTATCAGCAAAAGATATCCAGCCATTTACTTGGGTAGATTCAACTAAACGATTTGATCTTCGCCTCTAAATTCCAGATTTAGCTAGCTCAGATTAATCACAGGATACAACAACAGATCCACGAGCCAGCTGCAATTATCACACGTACGTGGCCCATCAAGAAAAGAACCGATCTTGGAGTCAAGTAGCAAATTAATAAAGCATCGATCCATGCATTGAACAACACGCATTAGCCTTTCGAAGTACAGAAACATGAAGCTCTCACTAGACTAGCTAGTAGTAGTACACTATTGTGTTCTATAATCAAAGCCACTGATCGTCTTGTCCAACCATGCATCCGCAAAATGCAAACCTCTCGCGATCCGGCTTGGATGAAGCAACCAAACCGATCACAATGCAAACTTACAAGAAGGTACAAGCATTATACGTACGTACTACTAGCTTGCTAGCTACACAGTAAAAGAACGGATAAATTCGTTACTTGAATTCCTCCGGTAATTTAATTAGTAGCCAGCCAGGCAACTAGTAAGCGCTGCAGGCACGCTCAGCTCAATTGATGTAACAGCCACGCATGCCTCGAGCTCGCCAGATGATCACATGAGGAGGCTTCTGATGACGGCCGCCTGGTCGCTGGAGAGGTCGGCGGAGGCGAGCAGCTCGGCGAGCGTCTCACTGAGGTTGTCCACTTCCTGGTGCAGGCTCCTGATGCAAGAACTTCCGACCATATATCTCGCGAGCAAGATTGGGCTGAGTGTGCTTGGTCCTGGCCAAGCATGTATGCTCGGGCCTTGAGCACAGATGTTCGAGGCCGAGCGACGAGCCTGGTCCGACCGGACGGGCCGGCCATCCAGATCACTCGTGGGTCATCCTAGGGAACATCATCTGAGGACACGCATGGTCGGGTGAAAACCGGCTGCCGGAGTACTAAATGAAATTAGGATTTTTTGTTTAAGTTTGTACTAAATGAAATTATCCAATCCCTGACAAAAGGAAATTAGGATTTTTTTTCAAGTCTGTACTAAATGAAAAATATAAATTTTCATTTTATTCAGAATTGAAATTCCAAAAATATGCTAATTTGAGGGAGAAAATAAAATAATGTAAGGAATTTGATTTGTATATATATAAATTATTAGCTATTATGTAATAAAAGTCGATGAAAGGTTTTTTACGGTCGCAAAGAAAATATAGAAAATACTAAAAATTCTCAAAAAGAAAAAGAAAACATCCTCACTCTTTATCTGGTGGATCTCCGTGGAACGAAGAAATTAAGAGGGTGATACATCGATTGTTGTTCACTTGGCTATACCGGTATAAGCAATGTGATGTGCAATAAAAGAAGTATTGAAAGAAACGGCCACGCATTACAATAATAAAATTAAGAGATGATGATATAAATAGAAAATGTTATGTTATGCTATGTTTACTGTTTTTGTGAAAGAAAGTTTCGGTCACATGTGATGAGTACTGGGAAACGGAGTGAGTATATTCTCTCCTATGATATACAATATCAAAATATCACATTGAATTCTGCATTGATATATTTTTTTAAAAAATAAAATCACGTATGTATTACCAAGTAGTGGCGAAGGCAGGATAAAAATAAATGGATGGCTTAAAAGACTGAGCTATTTTTTTTTACCAAAAACCAAGCAAACTGAGCTAAATTGAGACAAATATAGCAAATATAGTATTGTGTAATCCAAATTCATAAACAAACATAGCAAACAGTCTTATGCAATCCAAATTCATATATAAATTGAAGAAAAACAAAGAAAAAGGAAAGAAAGGAATACAATGAATATACCTCACGCAGGGTTACTAACGTCGGCGGAGGGTAGGCTCGAGCCCAATAAAGCCTCCCTTATGGCTACGCCACTGTTACCAAGTCATTTAAACATGCTTCAAGAATAATGCAAGCGCAAATTCGCCACCTTGCTAGTTACAGAAGAAATTTATGTGTTTTCGAGAGTTTTGCTTAGGCTCTTAACATTTTCTTATGTGCCTTTATTGTTCTTGAATAGATCGAAGAGATACATTTGGTGAAGACAGTCAAGTGAAATTGCTTAACCTGTGTTGATACTGTAGAGCTGCTGGGACAGAGACAATCCATTTCGGTTCATGCTTCTTTAAACAAGGGATTTGTGCTTCAAAAGTCGACATTCGACGTGGGCTGAATGATAGTTCTGTAGGATCAAGAGACTTTCTAACATCCTTGAGAAGTATCAAACTCTCTATTAAGAGGTACAAAAGTTTAAATTAAACAGTGAAAGTACCAAGAGGTACCAAGATTTTAAAGAATTTTGGTGCGAGTTACTGGTACCTAAAAACTCTCGTAGGATCAAATTTAAGACATCTTCAGCAGATGACAGCTCAAAATTGCCATTGTTCAGAATAAGATCAACAGGTCATCACTGAAATGAATCATAAACAAATAAATAAGAGACATGCCAGAATTCCTGCCGTTGCAGGAAAAAGAAGTAATTTGGCCGGTAATGAAGGAAAAGAGGCTAACACAAAGTCAGAGACATGAGTGCACGATCACTTGAATCAATTTGCAATACTTACGCAATTCTGCACAAATATCTTGTTCCAGCTACAGCTGTGTCTGCTTTACAACCCTGTTATTACCATACTTCGAAGTAACGCAGCACCATGTAAAACAGCATATCTTTGGGGTTCATCCTTGTCTGAATAACTGACAGTATGCACTGGGTGTTTATTTTTCACTTAATTCTGCCTACCATGAGCAGCCAAATTTGCAGCGGCCTTGGCAGCCCTATGGAGAGCGTCCGACACCATCATAGCTCCAGCAGAGAAGTAGCTACTGGTCACGATGCTGTTCACAACCTTAGCTGTTGTTCTTCTTGTGGTGTTTGCAACGGTCTTGGTTGTCTCGGATACATGGTATGTCTCGTCCACTGATTTGATTGCACCGACACCAGCGTTGACCCTGTCGGTTAGGCCAATTTTCTTGCTCAGCTCCGCAGCCTTGCCTGCTGCAGTCGCTGATACCTGATGGGACTCGTCAAAAGCTCTAGCCCTGGCCAATGCATCCTTGCTCAGTATGTACCCCTTTGCTAGCATTGTCTTGACGACATCTTGGGCAATTGTCAAAGCATCCTGCGGAGTAGTGTTGAACTGGCATGTTTGGTAGCTCTGTTCAAGTTTCAGAAATAAAGATCAAATGTCAGCTACTGATATTAGGGAGACAGAACTAGAGTTCAAATCTTAAAGAGGGCAATATGTGGATTAGTTTATCCGAAAGTGATCGTGCTGGCAAAGATATATGTTTTCTTGTTTTCCTTTTCCATAGTTATTACTGAATTACAGTGTGACAACCACATTCCAACTCATCATCATGGAAAAAGTTAGTAGCATGAATGAAACATACCCTGTATACGATTTCCTCCTCTAGCTGCCAAGTTGGCCTGTCCCAGAAATTACAAGGCTCATCAGGTTGTCCCCAGCGAGTTATGCATACCGGCTGATCCACAATAGTAGCCCCCTGTCATGATGATAAAATGTTGTCAAGAGCACAACAAGAAAGTTTGTGTTTCCAATGCCCAGGAGATATGTTGACAAATCAGTCATCAAAGTGGTTCAGTAGAGAAGTATGTCAACATATGGCAGCTTCCAGATAACTCAAACACTGTGTTACACGGACACCCGTGTCCAAAAAAATTTGCCGAATAGGACACCTCAAATTTGAGTCAGATTCCGACACCCGTGTCTGATTCTGAGTAGTATTTTCCGTGTCCAATTTTTTTGCCAAATCAAACATCCGAATCCTAGTCGGATTCCGACTCCCGTGTCCATGTCCGTGTCCAAGTAACACCCAAAATAACAAATAGGAATATCAAATTGAAATAGTAGGTTCAGAACAATACTAAAAACTAGAATACTGGCCTGTACTACTTGTTAAGTTGCATTTTCAAGGACTTCACCTCTATGGAATCAGAGTTGAACCATGTAGTTGCGATAATTGTATAAAGGAGACTAGCTAGGACAACAAAGTACCATTATTTGTGTACATAAACTCGTAGTGTAGGGAAGTTAATCTCTCAGTGTATGAACAGACCATAGAATGTTAGGAATTAGTCATAGGAATCAGACACATAAAGAAAAAAAATGGTGCAGGATCTTTTTTGAAGAATATTGCTGCACAATAAACTTACACTAAGCAATACTGCAGTTTCCAAGGCATAGGGTTCCTTGAATGTCACATAAGCAGTAGAACCATAATCTCCTGATCTGTTAAAGAAAATGTAAAATTCGTCACAAAATGGATGACAAGAAGACCCAGACATGCAAGTAAAACGAAATTTTGGATTGTTAGATCATGTTATCCTTAAATAAAAAAAATGTTTAAACATATAAGGATCACATAAGCTAAAATACAACAAGCAGGCATGGTGCAGTTCGAAACATGTTCAGCAGGCATGTATATCATAAAATGTTAATTATCTATAACTTCTGAATGAATATGCATGGAAGAATAAGTTGCAGATAAAATTTATCTTGCAGGGAAAATAAGTGAAATACAGAAAAGTGCTAGCACAAAAGTAAAAAAAACAAGTAAACAACATCACCTGATAAGCTCTATATGCTCAATAGCCCCAGAGAATGAAAAGAACTCATGAAGGTCATTTTCCGATGCCCTGCTTGAGAGGTTAGTGACTTCTACTGTGTATCCCGTTCCACTCATGATTCTGGAAGTCATCAAACATAGAAACTTGATGAGTTACACGTGCCTTGAAATTAGATGAGTACTGTCGAGTGTCGAAGAATGGCACATGCTAACTCTCAATTTGAGAAATTTTATGATGCATTATACCGGTAGTATATAATGTTTAGTAGAAATTAAATCTAAATATTGATTTGTTAAATATATTTCTAGAGCATTTTTATGGTGCATTATACTGGTAGTCTATAGTGATAATAGAAATTAAATCCGCTCAGAGCCTCATGGACTTTTGCCAATCGAAATATTAAACTTTGCAAAGGGTATAAACATATTTTCGCATCATGTTGCATGTTCTCTTCATCCCCTCTCTACCGTCTGCTCTCCATGCTCGCCTTCCTCGCGCTCTTCGTCGCCTGGCTCGCGCTCTACTTCTGCCGCAGCAACGGCAAGCCTCCTGGACCTCGTCTGCATCGGCACGCTCTTCGTCTTCTACATAGTGGCCAACGCCGTCGTGTACCGCCGCTACATTGCTGCCGGCAACTGCGCCTGGCCGACGCTCGCGTTCATCCTCCACTTCTCCCTAATCGAGCTCTCCTTCACGCACGCTAGTGTGGAAGCGAGGTGCGTCTTGCAAGCCACACGACCGTGGACGGCAGGATAAGCATGCTCGGTGGCCTGTATGGCCGGCGGATGGTGCGCGTGGCGATGAGGTGCCGCGTCGTGCTGCGTGTGTTGGCCGTCGTCGTCGTAGCTAGATACCTGGCGTGCGTCTCGGACTTCTGGCACTGACGCCCAAGTTGCGAGCTTGGTGCGAAGTGTTGCTTTGCGCATACGCGCATGTGTTGGTATAATTTTTGAATGAAACCAGAGAAAGGTGTTCCTGCCTGAGATGAGAGGATCCTTGGTGTGGTTCTAATCTGTTTTTGTGGTGGTGTTTTTGAAAGATGTAGTAATGCTCTTCGGATAATTACACAACTATCCCTCGTATGATTTCTACTATCAATACTACCAGCAGAAGTATAACTAAATCCTAACTAATATGATCGGTTAGATTAAACAGAGCGGACGGCTAATATTCAATATTGTGTACCGTAAAAGTGCTCTATTTCTACTACTCTACTGCCATATGAAGTATAAAGAAACTCAGTTAATATGATCCATTGGATCAAAAGGAATGACCGGTTCATATTCAATTTAGTGTGCTGTAAAAGAGCTCTTCAATTTACATAAGTAGATTATACTGTATAACAGCATAAGTAATAGGAAGTGTTTGCAACTCATGTATTTATAGGTACTTAACTGCTTTTAAGAAAACTAGGGCATGTTGTTGATTCTCCTTATTGTATTTTATCCATTTGTCCTACAAGAATGGTATAGGTGTAAGGTCTCCATCAAAATGAATTTAGAATTTATGCTGTTTTCTGTCAGAGCCAGAAAGTTGTTATATGGTAATCAATAGCAACGAAACAAAAATGATAGAGCCATCAGCTGGCCCAGCCAAAATTTCCTCTCTGGTTTATAGTCCTTATGAAACAAGGTATAGGGCAATTGCCTCACCACTACAATGACAACTAACGCAAATAACATGCCACCAACAAAAGGCGACCAGCAGCAAAATAATGCAACTAATATACAACCAACAGAAGGTGACCTCCAGCAAACCTATGGTACCATTCTCTCTCTCTCTCTCTCTCTCTCTCTCAGCACGGGGATTAATTTGCTAAAGAATAAAATTTTAGTAAGGTCGCCTAATACTATTTGGACATCCGGCAGAAAGGAAATCTACCTCTTTGTTCATTATTAGATGCCATGAGGTTGGACTTGTCATAAGAGGTCAGGAAGGGGAAATTTGTTCATCAGGTCAATGTTGGGTCAAGCTTTTATTATGCTATATGCCCCCACAGATTATTAGTCACATGTATCTGTATCGAGTGGTTCAGTAAATAGTAAATAGCCCAAAAATGAGGAAGGCATAGATACTAGCAGATTGTAAAAGTTACCTCTGATGACGAATTCACGCAACCTTGGCACCCTTCTTGGCACTCGCACTTACTGCTATGGCAATTCCCTCCTAAGTCCTAACAGAGCAAACCTTTGTTTTATTGATTAGTGGAATACCAATGCAGAAAAGTAGAGATCCAGAGAAATTGCTGTTATCAAGCGCAACAGTTCATGTTGTTCCCTTGATCCATTACCGATTTTTTTTCACAACCCAAACCACTCATCATTTTTTTTCTGCCCAAAGACAAGTTCTGATTTCCTTAATGAAATACGGGGAAGACTTTGTTATTAAAAATCGATTTTTTCTGCCCAAAGTCCTACAACAATCATCCTGCAGACTCCAGAACCGCAGCAAATAAACTACTTCATCTTAAACAATGAGACGAATGAACCTACGGGCTATGGCTATGATATTCATCGTTTGCCGTACATGCTGATATAGTACCGAAGTGATTCAATACGGAATGAAAACTACACCGAAGCAGGGAGCAAACCTTGTAGATTACACAATCTGGACCCCAAATCGAACAACACTGCATCAAATCAGGGCAAATATTAACCGAACGTGTGAAGTGCTCAACGCAACATCACAAAACAACTAAGGCAAGGACTGCCAAACTACCACACTCCAGTAATCCCAGTTCTCCATTAACACCAAACGGGCTAACCGAACGAACCAAGAAATCCTATTTCTTGGCGACAAATCATCGCGGAACAGGGACTGTCCGACCAAATCTAACAAAATTAGACACGGATGAAGAGAGAGAAAAAGCTCAAAGAAACCTTACCCTGCCTCTCTCTCTTCCCTCCGACTCCTTCCTCGCCCTGCTCTGCTGCAATCACACACGGGCTAGGTTTTTGACGACCACCACCCACCGCACAGGCGCATCCGCAGGCCAAGCCGAGCAAGTCCAAATCGCTCGAGGCCGTACCGGTGGCCTTTAGTGCGTGGGAGCAAGACTCTGAAATCCTACCTAATGGCAACTGACGGTCTTCTTCCTGTTGGTTATAGTGGACTGATTGTTCGGCTGTTGGTTCGTTCGCATTGAAGTACTACCACGGTACCACCATGGATGGACCATGGCTCGGGCTCCATGGTTCGGAGTTCGGACCAGATGTCGGTGGGTCAATGGTAGGGGTGGAATTTTAGCTCGAGGCTCGAGGCTCGGCTCGGGCTCGGTTCGGCTCGGCTCGGCTCGCATGGCCAACGAGCCGAGCCCGAGCCTACCGCCTGGCTCGCTTGGCCAACGAGCCGAGCCCGAGACAATACAGTAATCAGTATACCCAATGTTAGACATCTAATGAGCAATGCTTGTCTTACCTTACTTTTTGAGTTTACTCTTCTTAGTACTTCAAATGTCTTGTATTGGGTCTACTGATTACTTTTGCACAGATAAAAGTAAGCGGAGTATTCTTTTTTCAGATTACATGTTTGCAGTTTTATAAACTGAAAGAGCAGTCTAACCATCTGTGCTTAAAAATGCGTCCCATAAATGTGAAATTGCTTCTTAACCGAACCTTAGAGGAGGCTGGAGCCTGAGAACGGTGAGAATGTATGGAGGAGCTTCATTTTTTTGTGAGAATGAAGGGCATTTGGGCCCTTGCCAGTGCCCTTGTTGGCCGGCTCGCGAGCCACATCAAGCCGGCTCGAGGCTCGAGCGAGCCCGAGCCGAGCTCAAAATTGAGCTCGATGTATGCAGCGAGCCGGGCTCGGCTCGGCTCGAAAACTGGCGAGCTCGGCCGAGCCGACCCCTAGTCAATGGCCAAGCCTTCCAATCGACTCGTCAAAAAAATATGATAAAAAAAAAGATTTTTTTTTTGTTGGGCCAGCGTGTATACGGAGTTGGGCAGGGTTTCTAATGGGCCTGGAAAGAAGCCCGGTTGCATCGGCTACTCGAAACTACTCATACAGCGTTATGCTCCATTAACCACTGGAAACATGAAATTCCCCGAGAAAAGCTGAAAACATGATGTGACGAATTCTCAAGAGAGAAAAAAATTCTAAACGTGACGATTTCTCAAGAGAAGAAGAAGAAGAACAAGCTCAATAACACGATGATACTGACGTGATTTATCAGTCAGTTTTATTTATGTGTTTGTTTAGTACATCTCATTAAATAAACATGCTTTATTTGGTCCTAATCCTCTACCTGTTTTTTTTTCCTTCTTATTTTCTCGCTTGGTCGCAGGAGCTCGGAATTAATTGGAGGCACGACGATTCACGTGGCTGTAGCGTGCGCGCCTATGATCTACTACTACCCATCCCACGTTCTTGCTAATTAGATCTGGGCGCGATGGTAACGTGATGTACGTGTTCGTGCCACACGATATGGCGGAGAAGGCGTCGCCTGTCGCCAACAAACGCCGCGGAGGCCAACGTCGCCGGGACATGGACAGCCTCTGCATGTGGCTGCTTAATTACTTGCATGCATAGCGTAATCATGGCACTTCAACGAGTAATTTGCAGGGCTTCATCGGCCTTGGGGCCCCTAGATATCGATGATATATATATACTCGGTAATGTGGATTTTTCAGGTGATTTGATTTCGATAAGCGAATGGACAAGACGGTATATGCATGCATGTAAGGTGTGCGATGAGCCTAAAAGTTTGGGGATGTTGAGGTATAGTATAGTACTGTATAGATAGTTAGATACTGCAGGTAGGTTACTTAAACCTGTGGTTAATTCAGCATTGCTTTTGCGTGTTCTCTGCTCTTCGACCGGCTCACCTTTTTAACTCAGATCAATTCGACGTGGTCTTCCACACCAACGTGCATGCGTAAGATATCGGCATAGCTTGGCCACTTTCGCGAACATGCATGTGTCACATGCACGTTCTTGACGATTGAGCTAGGTTTGCGTGTGTGTCTCGATCGGCTGTCCTGAAAACCGTATGACCTAATTTTCCCACAGCATTCACGGTTATTAATTACAGCTTGTTGCAACGCATAACACATCCAGGAAAACTTCCGGCTAGCTATCCAGTAGTCTCTCCAACTCTATCAAGCACTTAAGGCAACCAAGTACGGATCTTATCGGACGAACTAGCTAGTACTCCAGGATTAACAAGCATATCATTTCTCCAACATTAGTAATTAACTAAGTACCCCCTTCATTCCTGAATAGATGTAATTCTAGATTATTGCACTTTCACCAAGATACATCTACAAAAAAAATTATATTACACCTCTTTATTATATCTTTGCATGATGTCTTACTTTAGTTTATAATAGTAAATGGTATTGAAAATAGCTAAAAGGGTATATAAAGAAAAATGGTAAAAGTCACGTCAAAATTGTAGAATAACATGTATTTAAAAACAAAAATAACTTAGTGCCACGTTTTTGGCGTGCAGATGCATGTGTGTCCCTGTTATTCCGACAGCCCTAATCCACAGAAGCTAGCCTGATGCATGAGAGGTGGTACGTACATTACCTGCAAGATGGCTGTAAAGCATGTACGTATTCATGTCTTGAGTCTTGACGCATATAAATTTTTCTCCAAGTGGGCTAACTAGCATTAGATGCATGGCATGGTGCGTGTATGCACGTAATTAATTAAATACGTACACATCTGAAAGGATTAAAATTAACACTAAAGAGATCAAGATATGTATCAGCGAATTGGCGGGAAGATATACGCCACTGACCGATCTGTTGAGCGGCGAGTGGACACCATGCATATACAAGCTAGTCCAAGCAGCCGCCTCAGCTGAAGCTTAATAAATAATAATCATGTTAATTAGTACGTTATTTGGGTTGGTAAGACTTTTGATGGATGAGTGCCTAAGACTGGAATAAAACTGGTCCGAACTGAAGTACGAACCGACCCATATGTTTGGTTCGGTTCGGTTCGGTTTGGTGGCATGTCAACTGAACGTGACGGGTCCATCGGTCGCAACTACCGCTAACGGCTAAATGAACTCGCTCGGCATCTTAGACCATCATCACGAGACTTCTACGCTAAATACATGCATGCATCACGTAGCTGCACGGTATGTAGACTAGACATAGTAGATGGCAACTTAATAAGCTAGCACCATAAGTCCATAACTCTTTTATCTTTAGTTAATATCAAGCACACCCCGGCCTGCTAGTCAAGACACCGCTCATTATCGATCTCTGCTTATCCGCTCCTAGAAA
This sequence comes from Rhipidocladum racemiflorum, assembly GCA_036346355.1. Taxonomy (NCBI): domain Eukaryota; kingdom Viridiplantae; phylum Streptophyta; class Magnoliopsida; order Poales; family Poaceae; genus Rhipidocladum; species Rhipidocladum racemiflorum. The sequence goes on along the minus strand of CM070575.1, from coordinate 4,497,358 downwards.
TGATAACTCCTCGATGCGTGATTTACCATGAATCCAAGATATGTACGCAGCACGGTCGAGTTTGAGAGGTTTGCCGGCCGTTTGCCTCAGTTGATCGCCGGTGTAATCGAATCGTCGAAACAAAGCTAGACGGCGGACACGAGCACGCGCGGCACGGTGTTATCTCATGTACGTTGCGAATAGGGAGGCCGTCTCCTCGACTGCGTGCGCGTACCCACAATTTAATTAGGGGGGTTAGTGGTGGTCTTGACATGGACTAAAACTAACTCCGAAAATCCCGGATTTAAGGGCCACCATGATCATCTCATAGCGTTCTGATCAGGAGTGCACCAAAAATCTAATTAGTTTCGGTCCCAGTTGCCGGCGCTAGCCGCTAACAACAAAAGGGAGAGACCGGACTCATGATATTAGTGATTGCACTTTGAGTCTTGCTACTCCCGACATCCCTTCCGATCTAGGGTTTTCTAGCGCAAGGCTACCGAAGGCTACCGCCATCACCGTGAAGATAACGGTACCATCCCTCACTACCTCCTCCTTCACCGACGTTCAGCCGCTACTAACAAGACTAATGGGTTCTTCTTCACCGGGTTAATCTATCTAATGATTTATTTCTCATCATTTCTCGTGACATGATTTAGACTAAATAATAACCTAGACTTAGTTCATGTTATAACTAACAAGGGGCTGTTATAGCCGCTTTGAAGCAAAGCACCACAAAAGCTAGCCTTAAAGCTGCAGCGCCCTTGATGTTTTTTTTACGCTGTGGCTTCGGCGTTTTGCCCGCTGCATCGCCTCTCGTGCGCTGTCTTCTCCCTGCTCGCTCAACCGCGACCCGCCTCCTAGTCCTCGCTCGGCGTCTCCTCCCCGTTCGGTCGACTCCTCCTTCACATGACCATCTCCTCCTCACTCGACCGACTCCTCTTATTTGATTGTTCCTCAAAAGATACAGCTACAGCTAGTTTACCAGACGATATATCAAGAAAAGCCATAGCTATCAGCTACCGCTGCTTTACATCCCAGCAAGCAAAAATCAGCTTTTCAACCTAACCGCAACCGCCTGAAAAGAACCTTAGCTGTGCGATGCATCGTCCGTCCTTGCATGCTTTGCTAGCTTGTTATGCACATGGTTGGAGGAGATTATCTTTACTAATATACAAATAATAATATGTGGTGGTCGTTTATCCTTCCACTCCTATTCTCTAAGAAAAATAGCGTGCTGACATATGAGCCGCGAGCCATGATATGTTCCCCACTTCTCGCGAATAAAAAGAAAACTAACAGCATCTCTCTTTCCGTCCACGCTCATTCATCACTTATTCCTCCGCGTGGCAATTCAAGAGCATAAATTTATTTTTTAAATACGTGGTATGATTTGATTGTTTAGTTAAAAATATTTTTCCATTACAGCTCATGGATACTTAATTAGTCTGATTAATGCATGATTTACGTTCCGACTTAAGGATTTTGGAGTGGTGGTGGTGGTGGTGGTAGTGTGGAGCATGCTAAGGTCGCATTCGTGTGGACCGAATTAATGAAAAGTCCAAGAGACAACGAGATCGACCCGATTAAGGCCCCGGCGGATCTTGTGGCCCAATAAGGTACACATGGTTGTCCACATACAGGAATTCGTCTGGATTCTCCCTTCTTTTCCTCAAAAGAGCAAAAAGGCTTTACACTTTTAGAAAAATAGCGCCTCAAAAGAAAATATTTTTTTCTGTCTACCTGGAGGCGGCCTAAGCAATTATGTATCTTCCATATTTTTTTTGTTTTCTACACGATGCGGTGTATATATATTTACTTCCTCTACTTCAAAATAGGGGCCATTTTAAATTGCATGCAGTAGTCAAACTTCTAAAACATTTAACGCTGATGTGTGTAAAATTATTTGCACTTTTCATACAAAAATTGCATTACTATATTCACCAACAAAAGCAGTTCCAAATATATGGATAGCTTTTACTGATATATAACTAGAAAAGGTACGAAATAGCCAAATAAAAGTATCATAGCATGTGCAAATGTCCAAAAACAAGTCTATTTTGGAAGGTACGTACTATATGCTCGATTTCATCATACACCAATAAACACAATCCAAAAACTCAACTAGCGTGATAGGAAAAACCAGGAAGAGTAGGCAACTACAGCACCTAATTAAGGGCACTTTAATTACCATCAAGTTGCATAACATGGTCTTTCCCAAAGTATAAACAGCTCCTATTCATTAATTCTATCACACCGAAATATATCAAGCTCGAAACTCCTTTTGTGCTTCCGGGTGTTGTCGACCAACATAGTTCAGAGTCCTCGACACCGGAAAACCAGTCGTTCTCCAATCGCTGCATAGGCAGTACGTATATATACTGTTGTCTATAGCTAGTGTAATTACCAGAGACGAACACATGACCAGCACAACGGATTTGATTTCGCGACTGATCTGCATGGCCCTAACCACGCATAACTAGGGCCTAATTGAGCAGGGCGCGAGATTAGTTGCAGGGTTATAGTCACGAGCGTACGGTGTATCTTTGATTTCCTGCCTCTTGCCGCCCCACTTAGATATATATCATTACATGGTCCATGCGTTCCACACCTCTGCATCATTCGCAGTACGTACTCGCCTCCAAATATTTCTCCACTGAATTAACCATAAATGAAAACGCGGTACGACATTTGATTAAGCTCGAATTCGAGTGTGTGCGCCCACCTTAATCTCTGATCGATTGAATTCAAGAATATTGCACCGGAGTTTAGATCATATATATAGCTGAATTTATATGTTCATATTGCGTATACCACCAAATATATATGTCAAGTTAGTCGGTGCACGCGTACGTGTGCTTTGTGAATTAATCTCTTTTGCATATATCTTTCATAATTGTTCGTTTGCCTATTTTAGATATTTGATTTTTCAAATTTAGGTGGGTATACGCACCTAAATCCCAGGGAGGTGAGGAGACAGAAAAGAAAAGGAACATGATTCCTTATGCACGTGTATGCATGGTATCGTACTGAAATGGACACCAAAAAAATTGTACTAGGGAAAGCCACAACCACAATAGTACATGGTACGTACTAGTAGTATATTTTATCAGCAAAAGATATCCAGCCATTTACTTGGGTAGATTCAACTAAACGATTTGATCGTCGCCTCTAAATTCCAGATTTAGCTAGCTCAGATTAATCACAGGATACAACAACAGATCCACGAGCCAGCTGCAATTATCACACGTACGTGGCCCATCAAGAAAAGAACCGATCTTGGAGTCAAGTAGCAAATTAATAAAGCATCGATCCATGCATTGAACAACACGCATTAGCCTTTCGAAGTACAGAAACATGAAGCTCTCACTAGACTAGCTAGTAGTAGTACACTATTGTGTTCTATAATCAAAGCCACTGATCGTGTTGTCCAACCATGCATCCGCAAAATGCAAACCTCTCGCGATCCGACTTGGATGAAGCAACCAAACCGATCACAATGCAAACTTACAAGAAGGTACAAGCATTGTACGTACGTACTACTAGCTTGCTAGCTACACAGTAAAAGAACGGATAAATTCGTTACTTGAATTCCTCCGGTAATTTAGTAGCCAGCAGCCAGGCAACTAGCTAGTAAGCTGCAGGCACGCTCAGCTCAATTGATGTAACAGCCACGCATGCCTCGAGCTCGCGAGATGATCACATGAGGAGGCTTCTGATGACGGCCGCCTGGTCGCTGGAGAGGTCGGCGGAGGCGAGCAGCTCGGCGAGCGTCTCGCTGAGGTTGTCCACTTCCTGGTGCAGGCTCCTGATGTAGCTGCACGTCTCCTGCAGCACCCTCGCCACCGAGCCGGCCTGCATCCATACAGCATAATATGTACATATATAAGCTTAATTCAGTGACATGAGCTAGCTATATATACATGAAAGTACGTACGTACGTAGCTAATAGCTGGCGATGAAGTACTTACCCTATGTGCGCCATTGCGAGTTTGAGACTCGGGGAGCAGCGCCTGCAACTTGGACAGCAGCTCGGCGATCTGGTCCTCCGATATCGACCTCGACGACGATGACGACGGCGAGCTCCCAGCGCGCCGTGGGCGTGACCTCTGGCTGCTCGACATGCTTGCAACTTGCTTGTACGTACGTACTGTGAGCTAGCTGCTGCTAAGGGTGCAGCTGTAGTGGTAGTAGAACCAGGTGAGTACCTGCTAGCTTTGGTGCTGGAGAGTGGCGGTTGCAGGTGAGGTATATATACTGGGCGCGGTCTGAGGATCGGTCGAGCAAAAGCTAGCGGACTGAGAGAGAGCCGCAAGATCAGAGAGCAGAGGGAGGGAAGGAGGAGGAGGGAGAAAGCGAGAGTTGTAATTGTGTGACAGCGATAGACCGATGTGGCGAGGTATGGAGGGGTAGTAGTGGAGGTGGTGTATGAGGGGCAAGCAGCCGATGTGTGCATGGACTGATAACGCGCTAGCATTGAGTTGGGCTGGCTGAGCAACGCTTAATTTGTTTGTTTTTTTTAAATTTGGTCAGGAGCTCTGACATTTCATTAAAGAAGAAGAGAACAGCAACCGGACTACAAACGCACATACATCTCTCACACACACGCGCCTGCTTCCGGCTCTATGCGAGCACGTGGGTCGAGCGGGGCTCGAACCAGGATGGATGGGGCGCACAACCGCGCCCCCAACCAACTGAGCAATAGTTCTCTTTAAATTTTTTTGCCTCGGGTTCGGCTAGAAGGGGATCGATTAATTTGTTTGTTTTGGTTTGTACTTTAATTGCGGCCTCTGGGTTTGTCTGTACCACCTGTGGTTTTCCTATGCGCGTTTGTGGTTTTCCTGGATCTGCATCCCGAGCAAGCATGCATGCAGGGCATCCGCGAATAGATTAATCATCAGCGCATCTTGCAGTATATGATTAAAGGAGGAGACGTGCTTCACCTCTCCGGTATATATATACATATACACGCGCGCGCATATATATACAAATAAAAAGATGAAAACCACACGAATAAAATAATCGACCCTCTCCGGTGCTGTTGACGGCCAATTACCAATTAAAACCGACCAAATTTCATCAAACACAAAATTTGAATGTATATACATACATATAGGACGGTGGAATGGGGCACCATAATTTAAATGTGTTAATTCAAACCAAATTGGAGTATGTTTTTGAAACTTTTAGGTTTTGGGTATATACACATTTATAACAATTCAAATGAAACACATACTTTTGAAGAAAAAAAATACTCGAATTGAAAGATTTGAATGAATTTAGATCACATATTTTGCTAATTTATATATAAAATCAGCACATACCTACAATCAAACTATCATCCAAAAAAGAAACTCTAGTTTGAATTTCAGTTCAAACTTGTTTGATCTAGTTAGCAAACTGGTTAAACTCAACATCCTAAAAAATTTCGAATGTAAATACATAGAAGAAATACCCGTTTTGGAACATGGTGCTTAGGCACTATAGTGCTTCAGGTAATTATAATATATATATATATATATATATATATATATATATATATGTATGTATGTAGCAATCTAGGGGTGATGGTGCAAGTTATAGTTCTAGAGAGTGACAGTGAAGATGCATACTAATCTCTACTATTCTAAAGCAGCACTTGGTGGCAGTGGTCCGTTCTTCCCACGTCATTAATTGCCGCTTAATTGCCCTGCTTAATTGCCCTACTTAATTGCCCTGCTTAATTGCCCTACGCAAGAAACGAAGCGTTGCTTTAATTAGCCAGCTTTCGCAAGAAACGAAGTGTTAAAGATAGATGTTTGATTTTGTGAAATAATTTTTTTTATTTTTTAATCTTTATTTTTTGTTATCAATTTTGTTTTTCGTAGCAACGCACGGGCATGTAACTAGTTAATTAACAAGCTTCTGCAATAGCACCGTAGCAGTGCCAAAGTTTTTTAGAGAAATTTTACAGTACATTATACTGGTAGTATCTAGCTATTCATTCGTTAAAGGTATTTCTACTATTATACTACCGAAGAAACTATAAATAAATACAAACTAATCTGATACATTGGATCGAAAAGAATGAACGATCTATATTGAATTTAGGCCCCATTCGTTTCAGCTTCTACACAGTTTCTGCTTCAAAAAATAGATTGTTTGTCGAACTGGAGGATTCTGTATAGCTTCTCTCACAATCAGAATTCGGCTGAAACTTGATTCTTGCTGATTTTAGCCGGCCCGATCCGAAACCTAGAAGTCGCAGCCGGTCTAGTCTAATTTTCTCACAATCAAAATCAATTTCTCTCATAACCCAGAATTTAGGGGGGGGGGGGGGTTAGCAGAGCTCCAGCTCCACCAAATTCGTGGAGTTGGTGGAGCTAGGTATTCCTAGCTCCACCGGATTCGTGGAGCTGTAGCTGTGGGTATATTAAGAGTATTTAGGTGGGTCATATCTTGTTTATATTTTAGAATAAAATTATAAACTTAAGTCACTTTATTTCAGCCTACAAATTTCAGTTCCGAGGTGGAGCTGAGATCTGAAACTCTGCCAAACAGGACCTTATAATCTAAAAGTTAAAACGAACTCAGCCTTACTGTACCGTAAAGAGCTCCTTTTTTAAGAGTTGGGAGAATTGGTCAGCCCGTCCGAACCTATACCTGAAAAATGTAGCCGCCAATGATATGTTACATGATCAAGCGCCAAGGACAGCTAACTATAACTAGGAGGAAGATAAGCCATAGCAACTCTTACCAGTTCGGGCTAATAGGTGGCCTAGGACGTAGGAGTTTCAATACTGTTCACATATTATTTGCTTGGTTAATAAGCTAGGCTCCTACTCGTGCAGGGAACATTTAGGGATGCCGGAAGATTTGTACCCTAGGGTTGTCTGATTGTCTCAAACTGTGTGGAGGTAATTAAAACGATCTTAATTTGCTAGTCCTGTCATCCTGTGTGGTGCCATGAACTGACTCCACGTAGGCCATGTTGTCGCCTTGTTTGGTCCTGTCCTGCTTAATCAACAAACCTTCCATGCACAGGGACGCACCACTTACTGGTAGCGTGGGCATGCATGGCCACTGAGGATCACAACAAAATCAGCGAACGAGAAAACTATAATCATTTCAACTGTCTGGATACAGTACGGGCCAACAGTTCGCGTTATAGAAATCTACCAACCACCACCATTGGATCCGTCCACCGATTCATGATACATCCGGTTATGTAGGTTTGACCGGTTTTTGACACGTAATGATTCTTCGCTGGAGTTTGCATGCAGGATTGCAGCGTGAAGTTCTCCTTTAGCCTTCTTTGGTATACATGTACAGAGACAAAGAGAGAGACGGGCAAGCAATACAAGGAACACGTCATGCATAGTGGGCAGCCAGCATTCGGCGGCCATGAAATTATTGGAGTCAACATATTTCGTGATCTCGAAGGACGACGAAGGGGCCTGATGCTATGTGTTCAATGCACCCAACAGCACCTTATGGGGTAGTCCTAAACTTATTTTCTTCTTCTGAAATGGTGACCCAAAACCATTACACAACAGTGACATGTGTGCAACAATCTCGCAATATCAACATCTTGGTCAAGGGCCAAGCTAGGTGAACCGTATCGGTTATCAAATTGAAGCTCTGCAAGATAACTAGAAGTTGCTCTGTTTCCTTTCCTCTCTTCAGTTCTTGGGCAGGCATGTCTGAAGTCTGAACTGTATGTGACAACCCCCGCCTGACATTTTAACATCAGGGGAAGAAACTAGAAAGTGACCGTGTGACTCCACACTGGTACTTAGCCCATGTTGCCAACACGGCAGAGCCCGCCCTGTTGAGACCGATTGCGGTGACATTTTCTTGGGCAGATCTGTTTATGCTTAACCTCTAGGATCGTATCCGTTAAAATAATTAAATCGGGAGTCGCACGTACTGATTGGACTACCGACTATATACGTACGCTTGGCCATTAAAAACCACCGATCAGTTCTCGAATACATTTTGTTTTAAATTTTGTTTCTAAGTAGATAAGTAGAGATGTCATTCTATAATTTTAATATGATTTATTTACCTTGTTTCCTTTTATACATATTCATTTTATCTATTTTCAATATCATTTACTATCATGAAATAGAGTAAGATGCATCATCCAACGATATAATAAAGAAGGTAAATACAGTCTTTTATAGATATAAACTAGAATAACATGAACCGGGGTGAGTATTACCCGTGATTAGAGCATGTACAATGGTACACGTCAACTGTCTGTAAGCTAATGCCATGTAGGATTTCGGGTGATGTGGAAGAGAAAGGAGTAGAGAAAAATGTTCTGTTATTTAAACTGTTTGTATTATAGATGGCTTTAGACTGTTTGTAGCATTGTATAGACAGTCTATTAGTTATATGAGAGATTATTATAGACTACTATATAGACAACTCATTATATTAATTGTTAGCTGACTAATTTTAGATGGACTAATTATATGAGTTGTCTTTACGTCTGTCTATAAATGATATGGAAGTATATTAAGGCCATGTTTGGATGGGCTAAAACTAATTGTTAGCTGACTAATGGCTAGAGCTAATTGTTAGCCAGCTAATAATTAGTCCATCTAAAATTAGCCTAGTGCTGTTTGGATACATGGCTAATGGTTGGGCTAATTTCTTAAGAAAATCATGTTTGCCCCTCATAACGGACTTGGGAGTGGACGCACGGGTGAGGAGGTGAGGATAAAGCCAGCGCGAGGGTATTTCAGACTTTTTTCAGCGTGTTACCTACTATTAGCCCAAATTAGCTCCCCTCCACCAGCTAATGGACTAATTGTTAGCTGAGGGGTTAGCTAAAAATTAGCACACCTATTAGTCTTCCTATTTGGATAGACTATGACTAATTTTTAGCCAGCTAACAATTAGTCCGAGATCCAAACATGGTCTAAGACAATTATTGTCTATACCATACCACTATGATCACCAATCATGCGCTTGTTTGAGACTGCATGCAAGTTCACCCCTCTTGCGCTAACGACGAAATTAAACAAGTCTTGGGCTCAGCAGCAGAGAGCACCCAACAATGCATGGCACAAGACATTTTGTCCCCAGCTCGGTCAAAGCGAAGGCCCACAAACCAGAATCTCTCTCTCTCTCTCTCTCAAAGAGGGGAGACCGGGAGAGATCTCTGGAGTAGCGAGCCTGGACCACGTCGGTTCGACAAACCGCTAGGTAGTAGCTCCCGGCAAATCATCTCCCCCGGCGGGCGGGATTGGATGGGATTGGATGGCATCTGGCGATCTGATCCGCGGAGCATAATTTGGGTTGTCTTAACGCAAGCAAGCGCATGATTAGCCCGCCGCTAAATCTCAGCGAACGATGGAGCCGATTCGCAAGCGAGGTGCGCGACACAGCGTACGCAGCGGCGCGGCGCGAGATATTTCCGTCGGTGCGGTGGCATGGGGACCTCGGAACGCGCGCTGTTCGATCGAATGCGGATGCCGTCGTATCGTGCGTACCGCGCTGATCGAGCGCGCCGTTAATTTATAATCGAGCGCCCTGCGCGCGGATGCGCCATGTGCGCGTGAAACCATGGCCGGCGGCCCGTCACAGGCTCCCGTAACGCGAGCGGTCGTACTTTTTTTTATGAGGCCGTTATTTTCTATCTATCAAGTGGTGTACCCAGCGGGGCGGATCTAGGCCGGGCTGGTGCTGGGCACGCTTGGCCGATCTAAAAATTTTAAAAAACACAGCAGGACTATCTTTTTAATACATTAAATTTATTGATTGATTTGATTTCGATTTCGATAGTTTGGAAATTTTAAAACCTTATAAATATTTTTACTGTCCTTTCAACAAACTTCAAATATATGTGTTGTATTTATAATGTTACGAAATTACTGTACATGATTATAAAGTTATACGTGTGAAGTATACAATCCCATAGAAAAGTTTTCTTGTTCCGCCGTTGCACGGAGGAGCCAGAACACTAGCTCTAGCCGTTGTGTCTCTAGTTTATCGTTAGTCCTAAGCCTTTTTCTAGTACTAGTATTCTTCAAAGCACCGTGTCAACTTTTTTTTTGCGTGAATACAAAGAAGTACAGAACATTAATCATCCCTCTATTTTCGTGTTACCTAGGCCACTGTATCTATCCATGCACGGACAGAAAAGATTGGCTCTGACCGGTGAGTTAATTTGGCTGCCCTCCAGCTAGCTGCCCTGATTAAACTGGTCCCATGTTAGTTACTGTTGCTTTTATGATGGGAAATTGCAGAAGAAGCCGTCAGTGTACAGGGATTGGGATCTGGTGGTGCTGCAGTGGTAGCCGTACGGCGAATTACTCCAACTGCATATCGGACGTACGTACCGGCCCTCCCCAGAAATCGATGCCTTGATTTTTAGCTGCTCTTGATCGAGGAATTTTCGCTAAGCTATGCATGACTCGGTCCGCCTGACTGTAGGAATCGATCGATTAACAAGCACGTACGCTGTTTCGATTAGCATTGCGATGGGAACCAGACAGGCGCTCACTGGTTGGGGTTTTGGCCGGTAAGGCTATTCTCAGTGCAAAGTGTCATACTCTAATATCTAAAAATACCACATAAGATGAAAAGTATGATACTAGATTGAAGAAACACTCTCTACAATGCATAGTATTATACTTATATGTTTAAAATAATTAATTGGTGTGATGTTGTGTCTATGAAAGTGAACCCAGGACATTAGATTCTGTGCCATGGCCTAAGATATCGTGCCAAAGCTGTATCTTGTTCAACATACAGCTTTCTTCTCCCTCCTATATATTGCTTTGCCACATCAGCAAAAAAAAATTCTATGTGACATCTAATTAATAAGTATGATACTACCCATTGAGAATAGTCTAAGGAGCACGCCACGAGGACCGCGCCGATTGAGAGAGCAGCTCGCCTCGCGGACGATGCTACGCTACTACGCTTTGCAGGAATCCAGGGAGGGGCATTCGCGAGCGCTCGTTAGCCAGCCCCGACCGGCCGGTGTCTCTCGGTTGATCTCCGGTGATCTCCCTCTCTTCCCGGCGTATGCGTTGTCACGAATCACCTCACAGTAGGCGCCCCAGATTTACTGCTACTCCCACCTTCCATAAAGACGAAGGGACATGAACAACTCCTCCCCCCATCGCGTTTGGTGGACGGCTGCTCCCTCTCCTCAGGATCAATAAAGAAGGCAGCTAGGGACCGGCTGATTCCTCCTCCCGGGAAACGGAAGCGATGCAACCTCTGTGCCAAGGCGAGGAGACAGGGAAACGAATGCCCAAATTACGGTGGCAAAAACCTTTGGTGGCTCCTCTGTACGTGTTGGATATTAATTGCGCTTTATTATAGTTAGGACCCATCCGAGAGACATAGATTTTACAAATATTTCACACAGGGGCGGAATCATCTCGAATCTATGTCTCGTGTCAGGCCTCACCTTCTTGAGCCAAGTTACAATTTTACTGATTTTCTTAACACATTTTATATGAACTTGTCATGCCAGATCTTGGATCCGGGTGACCCGAGGTATATATGCCTCCGCCAAAAAGTTCACATATAGTTTAATTCCCACGTCAATAGAGAAAATGGGGTGTCTGTATGAAACATCAAAGCTAAATTAATTGCTAGTGCTAACCCATTTACTACTCACACGTAAAAATAAACTATAAGATATGTATAGCACTTAGCACTCGTAGATGGTGCTAGTAAGGGTTACAGCAAAAATAGCTATAACAATTAATGTTGGTTTAGAAAGAGAGTGGTGGATGATTCACCCTAGCATCTACTTTAGAGGCTAAAGATGTATATGCAGTTAAAAAAAGTGATTTGACGTGAGAAACACTAAGATGTGTGGACTTGGACCGACATATACTAAGATCAGTTGAGAGTGTACCCTTGACGTATCTCAAAATACGCTTAACTGCCTCCCAGTGCACATCTGTAGACTTGGACAAAAACTGACAAACCTTGTTTACAGCAATTCGATGGATACCTTATTTGGATATCATCGGATCGTTAGATCAAATCATAGAATCAGATGTTATCGATACTCTCGATCGAATCTCAATAATGATCCAATGATTTTAGATTTGGATGATTTTAGCAAAAAAAAATATCCGGAAGATATTTATCAAATCACAACGAGATATCTGGACGAGTCAGTGAAGTATTGCAACCCACCTACCATGTTGTGGTACTTAAGAGCATCATCTTCACCGAGTGCATGTCCAAGCGCACTCGACAGCTTACCAGTGGCAAACATGGGAGTTGAAACAGCCTTACAATTCTCCATGTGTGCACGACGAAGAAGATCCGTAGCATATTTTTGTTGTGTCGGAGACATTCCCCTTGAATTGTAGGCAACATCAACTCCTAGAAAATAGATCAACCGGCCAAGATCTTTAATAGGAAAAACTACAGATAAATGATGCAATAGGCGATCAACAGCCCGGGGACAAGAGCCTACAATGACAATGTCATCGACTTACACGAGCATGTAAATAGTTACCCCCAAATGACTAAATATGAAGAGGGAAGTGTCGTCCTTGGATTGTTGAAAACCCAAGCTTGTCACTAAGACGAGAGTGCCATGCCAGAGGGGGCTGTTTAAGTCCATACAATGTCTTTTGAAGTTTGCAGACATGAGAAGGATAGCGATCGACTATCCTCAAAACCAGGAGGTTGTTGCATGTACGTACACATCTTCAGCAAGAAAACCATGCAAGAAAGCATTACTAACATCAACTTGATGCAAGTTCCAGCCTTGAGAGACTGCTAGAGACAAGGCAAGGCATATTGTAGCTGGTTGGACAACGGGACTGAAAATGTCGAGATAATCAAATACCATACCGTTGAGTAAATCCATGAGCAACAAGCTGCGCTTTGTACTTGTCGACCGAACCATCAGGCTTCTGTTTTAGCTTGAAGACCCACTTGCACCCAACAATATTGCGACCATGTGGTTTAGGAACCAAACACCATGTGTTGTTTCTGCTATAATGCACGAACCTCAGCCTCCATGAGGTTCAGATAGCGTTGTTCTGTGAGAAGATGGTTCAACAAGGAAAACTCAACGACTAGAATTGTACCGAATAGTGCTATCAGTTAGCTGCTTGAGTTGGACCACATTACTCTTTGGGATTTGATAAACATCATCCGGATGTTTATTTTTGCTGAAATCATCCAAATCTGAGAGTATTGGATCATTGTTGAGATTCGGGAGTATCGATTACATCCGATTATATGATTTGATCTAACGGTTAGATTTTTAATTCTAACCGTTACCAAGGAGACCCGGCACCAACGTCAGTGCTACCAGCTGCAGGCATACGAGCAGCGTCATGGGTGCCAGCCGATGAAGAACCTAGTCGGGCCCTACTCCAGCCAAGATGTAGCCCATCACCTCCTCATCGGACAAGGGCTACCCGATCGTTCCATTGTGTCAGCATATATAATTCTTCATCTTCTAGAAATACTCGGCTGCTGGCAGGGGCGGATATAGGCCCCGGACCGTGCTGCAGCCCGGGGCTTAGTACCGAAAGCACACTTTGGTCCTGCTGGAACCAACGGAGATACGCCGATCGAGTTCGGCACTTGGCGGGTGTCGTTGTCCGTCCCTTCGGTCAGCATCTTGGGCAATGCGGAGATCGATGGTACCGTCGAGGTAGCCGAAAGGTTGCTGCATGCCCATATAGAACGGGCACAACCAGTGCCTTCCAAAGAAGAAAATTTGTGCGGTTCAGCTGACGGTGACGAAGCTGCTGAAGGTGGGAGACGGCATGGTAGCGCTCGATGTGGCGTCGGCGGAGCCGGAGGTGATATCGGACGAGGTGTTCATCGTGGTGTTGTGATTGTGGCGGCTCTGATACCAAGTGAAACAAGTGATTTGCCGTGAGAAACCCAGGGTGTGTTCGAGTTATATTTACACAATTATACATGTAAGGCAAGGATTACAAATATGGCAACAAACCATTCGTGTTTACACTGATTGCTAACCGATCATATCAAGAATATTTACCATGTTTACACTGATGTAAATATGCCCTAAACAGCTGGTAGTTCGGCTGATGTGGCATCTGCAATCTAGCCAAGTATTAGTACGTGAGTCTTGTTAGGTGATCTCTGAATCTGATGCACAAAGACCCGTGATCATTTTTACACGTTCGTTCGAACAAGTGAAGGATGGATACCAGTACGTACCACTGAAGGGTAATGGCCGACCTGACGGAGAAGCTGGGCACGTGGAGATCGCCATCTCGCGAAAAAGGAAACAGCCATGGAGGAGACAGGCATAGCACAGGTTGGTTGGCATCCAGGGCAGGCCATGGGACAACAGCTGCATGGCTCGTCCTGTCAATTGCTCGCCACTGTGGCCGCTCTACATGTACCCCAAATACACTTGCGGTTAAAATGCGTGCGTGCGTGCGTGCGTGCTAGATATAGTGATCGATCGAGATGACTGAAAGCTCCGGCGATCGATGCAAGGATGCGTTTGGTTTTCGGTGTGTACTATCACAAACAAACGGTTCTAATTTCAAAAATCGATCGTAATGACCACATCACTATCGGTTTTGACCTCATAATGTTATTCCTCGACCTTGTCTTTTTATACACAAAAAAAAAAATCTCTAGTACGGCTTGGCTCAGGGCCGTCGATGGCCATGTGCCATCTAGGCACCGGCACAGGGCACCCAAAATTACTAGGCACCAAATCAGAATTCAAAGCCATTATTAACGTCCGCAGTCTGATCCACCTTGATTAATTTATGAGAGTGACTAGGGAACGGTATACCGTTGCAACGGTATAGTCATGAAACTTATGAAACTTATCAGTTTCAGTACTGGTTTCATGAGTTTCGGTGTTTAGTTTCATCAGTTTCATGTTTTATCAGTTTTTAGTGCTAAGTTTCATGAGTTTCAGTGCAAAAAATCATAAGTTTCATGAGTTTCAGAGGTATACCGTTGCAACGGTATACCGTTTTTTAGTTTTTCTGTTAATTTATTTGATCGCATAGTACTTGAAAATGAGAGCACTTGAAAGACACAAGAAAGATTCAATAGGTTGACAATGATAGCACTTGAAAATGATGTTTTCGGGTAGATTAATTATGAAGATATATTGAAGATTTTATTTCAAGAAATACTAGGTGGATGATGCTTTTTAGTAGAACATGAGGTCGGTACTATTTTGACTCTTTTAGCATTGATATTTGATATGTTCCTAAATTTTATAAGAAAAAACACATATTAAAGTTCTATAATTGTCTAAAAGTATGTCTTATTTATAGTACACATGAATTTTTTAAATTTTAGAACCTTAATTTTCATTTCGCTCTAAAGCCTCAAATTTCCAGACGACCCTGGCTTGGCTCTGTTCTTCAACACGGCATGCCGCTGAACGGCTTCGACTGGGAAGCGAACACACCAGACTTGGATTCGACCATATGGAAAGGGCCGGGAGGCCGACTCTGATGTCTGATCTGCACTGATCCAAAGTTTTTCTTTTTTTAACGAATCTTATGTGTTCGCATACTGCTTATCGTAAATAATGTATAGAAAAATAGTGGCATGAGACAAATTTTACTTAAAAAACCATTTCATATAAAAAATCATGAACACACGGAAGATATGTTGCTATAGAAAAAATATTTATAATGAAAATATCTTTTCTCTTAAAAAGATATTTATGACAAAAATATTTTCTTACTCTATCCTATAGACTACGTGTATATATATTTAAAACGGTACATAAAGGATTTTATATAGGAATAAAACTGAGTTAAGAGCATATCTAACATTTTTCTATAATTTAACTTCCAATAATTTTGAATTGGGAGCTTCCTAAAGTTTTTAAGCTTTTTAAAAAAAGGCCATTATCTAACAATTTCTATTTTTTCCCCCAAAAATAGTGATTGAAAAAGCACACGAGCGTCCAATATCTGACCACTTCGGCCGGAGTTTTTAGGCGTGCAGAGAGATTGAGATTCCGATAGGGTAACTGTTGAAGCAGTAATTTTTTCATTTGTTCCTAAAAAATGATTTTGGAAATAAGTTTTAGAAACTATTGTTGATGCTTAGAGTAGGAAAACAATCGTTTCACTGGAAATCAACAAAAAAACATATCCGTTCAAAAGAGGATTTGCCTCTTACATTAAAGGGAGAAGATACACATCGCGTGTTCCAGCTTAAACTTGAGTAGATAACACAAGACCACAACACTGTTTCCCTAGCATGTACATCCACTTAACCACCAACCGCAAGAACAGGAAGAAAAAGAAGCAACCGTTCCAATCGCCAAAACAAAGGTGTCATCAGGCGTGGTGGTGCTGCAACTGCAGCAGCCGCGAGTACGCCCCCTCCGGCCGTGTCACGAGCTCCGAATGGCAGCCGTGCTCCACGATCCGCCCGTCCTGCACGACGGCGATGCGGTCCACCCCTCGGATCGTCGAGAGGCGGTGTGCCACCAGGACGGTGGTCCGCCCCTTCATCAGACGCTCCAGCGCCTCCTGCAGCACGCACTCGGACTCGGCGTCCAGCGCGCTCGTCGCCTCGTCGAGCAGCAGGATGGACGGGTCCTTCAGCACCGCTCTTGCAATGGCGATCCGCTGCTTCTGGCCGCCTGACAGCTGCACTCCTCGCTCGCCGACGGCCGTCTCGTAGCCGTCAGGCAGCTGGCTGACGAAGCCGTGCACGTTTGCGGTCTTCGCCGCCTCGATCACCTCCTCCTCCGTTGCTCCGTCCTTGCCATACGCAATATTTTCAAGAATGCTCGCCGCGAAAAGGATAGGCTCCTGCTGCACAAGGCCAATCTTGAGCCGCAGGGACTTCAAGTTCAACCTCCTGATGTCCTTGCCATCGATCGCGACTTTGCCCGCGGTCGGATCATAGAACCGTTCGATGAGGGCAATGACGGTGCTCTTCCCGGAACCACTGGCTCCAACTAGCGCCTGGCTTCGCCCAGCTTGGATTTTCAGGTTGAAGTCCTTGAAGATTTGAATGTCAAGGCGGGACGGATAAGCGAAGTCAACATGGCGCAGCTCGATGTCCCCGCGGACAGTGGTGACATGTTCTGCCTCTGGATCATCGGGCTCGATTCTTGTTGCTCTGTTGAGGATGCCGAAGATGGAGCTGATAGATTCACCTCCTCGGACGATCTCTGGGGCGAGGCTGACCGTCTCCGCGACGGAGTTGGCGGTGACAACAAGGACGACAAAAACCTTGATGACCTTGGAGAAGGTGGAACCGTGTGACCTTACGAGACGAGAGCCATACCAGAGAATGAGTGCCTCCGAGGAGTACAGGCAAAGCTGTGAGAGGCCAAACAGAAGACCTGAGGTCTGGCTGCGGCGGAGGATCTGCTGCTCTGGTACGCGCAGCTCATGGCTGAAGAGGGATAGGATCTTGTTTTGAGCGTTGAAGGCCGCCACGGTGCGGATGTTGCTCACACCTTCGCCGGCAACCATGCTGCTCTTGGCATGAGCCTTCGCCGTGTCACCAGCAAAGCCCTTCATCGAGAGTTGCTGGAAGAAAACAAAGAAACGACATCCACATTTCAGACCATGGAGTTACAATCATTGTATTTTCTACGGAAACAACACTGAAGAAATAAAACCAAGCATTTTTCTGATTTTGACGAGTGACACGAAATTTACCTAAAGATCATCTACATTCTTAGAGATGAACTTATAGCATACCTGAAAAAGCAAGGGCAACAAATTACCTGGGCAAAATTGGCAAGCACAAGAAGGGGGAAAGTGGCCAGAATAAGGAGTGCTACTCTCCACTCGATGATAAAGCCAACGACGAATGATGTCATAAGTGAGGTCATGTTCTGCAGGATCACTGATATCCTCTCGGCTATCGCCGACTTCACATCAGCTGCATCAACTGCTACACGAGCAGCCACAAGACTTGAGTTGTTCTCCTCTTCGTCGAACCAACCGACTTCATTCCTAAGTATTGCTGCAGTAAATGTCATAGAGATTAACTCTAAATTCAAGATGATACCATATAAATAGATTGATCATGGCATAGCTAGAAATGCATACCTGACAGCATCATCCTCCTAACCCTGGTTGTAAGATTTTCTCCCATGATGCTAAAGAAGTAATGTTGCACAAGATAAGCAACTACAGCATACAGGCCTGTGCCAATGTAGATGAACACATACAGCTTAGTTTTCTTCTCCATTTCATTGGGGTCCCTGTAGTAGAACACATCAAGCATTTCACCCATAACAATGGCAAAAGTTGGACCAATGAATCCAGAGAGGATGGAACCAATAGCACCCAACACCGCGTAAGGCCATTCAGGAGCATTCAGTTTCAGGAGCTTGAAGAAGTAACTGCGTGGGGCTGGGTATTTACGGTCATTATCTGCATTGGAAATCATCTCAATGCGCCCATCTGCTCCAGTACTGTACTGATAGCTCAGATTCCTTAAACTTCCTGACCTGAGGCTGAGAGATTTGGTGGAAAGTGAACTTGTCAAGTGCATCGAACGTGACCTGCGGGTGGATGCACCACCAAGATCTCTGTTTCGTGCCATTTCCTGAAAACGGATCAGGGATGCATATGCTCCAGAGTTCCCTTTCGCTAGAAGTTCATCATGTGTCCCAGTCTCAACAACTTGACCTTGCTGGATAACAGCAATCATGTTCACATTTCTTATAGTGGACAGACGGTGGGCAACAACTACCGTCGTCCTTCCAACCATCAGGCGATCTAGAGCTTCTTGCACAACGCTTTCTGAGTCTGCATCCAAAGCACTGGTAGCTTCATCTAGGAGCAGTATCTTGGGGTTCTTCAGCATAGCACGAGCTATTGCAATACGCTGTTTCTGACCACCAGACAGCTGAATTCCTCGCTCCCCGACCTGTGAAAAAAAGAAACAAATCAGTGTTTGGTTGATTAGAACTGACTGCATGTACATCTAAAAAATGTATGCGCACCATGGTGTGGTAACCATTCGGAAGAAGAGATATAAAACTATGGGCATTGGATGCAGTTGCTGTGGCCTCAACTTCTGCAATTGTAGCATCAGGCTTTCCATACAGTATATTCTCCAGGATAGTTGTTGCAAAAAGGGCAGGTTCTTGGTTTACTAGACCAATCTGATCTCTCAGCCACCTCAATTGGAGTGTCTTTATGTCAACATTGTCCAGCAAAACTTGACCTGCAATGCAAGGGAATTTAAGATAATAATCTAAGAAGCCCTTGTGACAAGCTGTAAATCGAGAGCCCTTTGTTACAATGCAATTCCTACCTTCATTAGGATCATAGAACCTTTCTATCAAAGACACAACAGTGCTCTTTCCAGACCCACTGCCTCCAACAACTGCAACGGTTTTCCCTGCAGGGAAGAAAAGAGAGAAATCCCGAAAGATTGTAACATCAGGCCTTGATGGATAGCTGAAAGTAACATCCTTGAATTCTATGTTTCCGTGGACCTCTGCCAACAACTTTCCATTCTTATGATCGTGAACTATGGAGGGTTTCTGGTGAATAACCTCCAACAGTTTGAAACCAGCAATCTTCCCTTTGCTGAATGCTCCAAGGTTTGAGAATGCCTGGCCAAGACTCCTGCAGCAACAAAAATTCAAGCAGATATTACACGAGGGGCATCAAGGTACCAACTAACAGGCAGGAAAATAGGCTAAACAGAACAATAATAACTTTTGCAATTCTTTCACTTACATGCCACCAACAATTGCAGAAAAGATAGCTGTAAAAGCCTTGCCACCATCCGTCTGCCCATTCCTGATGAAGACACCAGCATACCAGAATACCAGTGCCCATGACATGCATGCTATCCCATAAGTACACCCAATCCCAAGTCCTTTCGCCATCCCAGCTTTGTAACCAAGTTTCAGTGTGTTCTGAATTGCTTCAGAGTAGGAATTGAGTGTTTTGCTCTCTCCAACAAATGAGTAAACTGTTCGAACTTGTGCAATTGCCTGAGAGGAATGTTTACCCCATTTGCAGTCAGCATGCAAGTATGAGGTTGCAAGCAAACAATATTCTATAAAAAAAATTGCATCACTTGGGACACTATCGAAAGCAATACTTTACATTTTTAATATAAAAAATAATTATTTACATTCTTAAGACCACTTATTCAGGAAGTGATGCTTAGGAAGTGCTTACATACTTAAAAATGAAAGTTGCACAAATTTTAAAGAACCAGGAGCTTAATTTGCACATGACCATTACTAAACATTTCCATTAGAATATGTGCAGTTTTCTTTTGGAAAAGTACAAAAGCACTCATCAACTTTGTGTTATCAAAAGTTGACTGCCTGCATCCTATGCCGAAAAATTGTTATAACCCAAGCACCAACCACCCATATTCCTCTTAACACCACATACAGTACATCTTTTCCAGTGACTGTGTATGTTAGCCACAAAGATTTTTTTTCTAACAAAAATTACATAATTAAAATGTATTCAAATCATGTATCATAATTCAAATCCAACGTAGTAAGAAATAGTATCACTGTTCAAGTGTAGACGAGTGTGGATAGAATTACTGTATGGTCACGAAAGTCGCAATGTGTTTTCCACATATAACTTAGTAGTAATCTCATAGGAATAATATGCCCAACCCAGTTAATTAAGAAAAAAGTTGGGACAGTAGCTTTTTATTATTTTTATTGAGTATATAATATCTCTCTACTGGAAATAGGCACTCTTGAACCAAATCCAAATGTAGTCTCAATGGGCCACTGCACCAAAAGTTGAGCACATAAGTCTGCTTGAAAGCACAAACACAACAATTCTGGCACAATGCAGAGCTGCCCCCACCTAGTTATGGAATTGCTCATAGGATTCCCAAAGAATATAAGTCGAAAGGCACCAAATCGCATGTTGGTAGTCGTCATGCAGCATAAGAGAACAAGATTTTTGGCTCCTAATCAGCAGGCAACTCCAAAAATTACTACCTACCCACCAACCCAATTGAAGCACAAGTCCAAGCGCGCACTACAGAAATGCATAGATTAATTTGACACAAATACTAATCCGAATTCATGAGAAATATCTTCTGACACTACGCTACAGTCGACAGTACAGCAGCAGCCAAGCTCCTCACGTGGAATAGCCCGAGTCATTATTACCTGCTCTGCGACGATGCCGGCATTGGCATAGGACTCCCGGCTCCTGGACGTGAGCCCGGTGAGTGTGTAGGCGTACAGGCCGCCGGCGAAGGCGATGGCGGGGATGACGGCGACGCTGAGCAACGCGAGCCGCCACGCCGCGACGAACCCGACAACAAGCCCGGCGAGGAAGGTAGCGATGTAGTGGATGAAGTTGCCGACCTTCTCGCCGATGGCGTCCTGCACCAGCAGCGTGTCGGTGGACACCCCGAACACGATGTCTCCCGTGCGCGCGTCCGTGTCGAAGAATCCGACGTCCTGGCGCAGCACGGCGTCCAGATACGCCTTCCGGAGCGCGATCACCTGCCGCTCGCCGGTGTACATCCAGCACGCGATCTCTGAAGAACAAAAGATTGCAGCTTTAGTTTGCAAGACTACAACTTCATCAGTATGAAGATTGCAACTTTGGTACGCAAGATTACAACTTCGGTGTGCATTGATGCAGTCACGACAACGACATGGACTCCGGCGAGCGAGCTCGCCGGATTCGACGACACCAGAACGAGAAAAACATCATTATTGTTAATTTTTTCCCGTTTGGTGTGACGGTGACGGGACTTGTGTTAGTGAGTGGGGTGGTCTTCGAGATGCCCCACCGGCCCAGACCAGATCCTATATTGCCGATAGGCCCTTTATTTGTCCGTCGTGTTTGAAAAGTGCCTCGGTGAGTGCGAGAAAACGAGAAAAGAGGGGCCTTCGAGATTTTACGGACCTTTTGGGGGTGTAAATGGAAACGAGAAGCTCACCGGCGTATGAGGAGACGCAGACCACCAGTCCGAGGTAGACGAAGTAGAGGGCATACTGCAAGAGAAGAACAAAGAAATTGGTGATCTTGGCGAAATAAACCTCATGACAGAAACAAAAACATCCAAAAGAATCGAAGCCGAGCATATCGAAGTAGAAAAGGGCGGCATCGCAGCAATAGGTGAGTAATGGCAAGCTTGAGTGAGGGGGAATGGAAGTACGGACCTTGGAGACCTCATCGGTCATGGTGCGGAGGTCGGTCTGGTTCTTGCCGAAGCCGTTGATGAGGTCCCCGAAGAGCAAGAAGAAGAGCGGCATGGCGGCGCCGTGTGCCAGCGCGCCGAGGCTCCCTGCCGCCATAAGCACCAGGTCCCACCTGTCCGCGAACGCGAACAGCTCGTGGAACGGCACCACCTGGTCAGCCCTCTTCTTGCCCTCCCCCGCCGCATCGCACCCGCCTCCGCCTCCTCCGTTCGCCGCCTTCTTCACCTTCCCGTCCGCCGCCGCAGAGTCCGCCATTGCGATGCGCTACCCTCCGGACCCGCACAGCTAGCGCGGCTCGCTCGCACTCTCACACGCCGCCGCGCCCTGCGGCATTGGAGATGGTGTCTCGCTTTCTCCGGGTTTTGCTTTGCTCTAGCTTTCTTGGCTTAGGTGGTGGGGTTAGACTGTTAGACCATCTCCAACCCATTCCCGTCCCCTCCCTCATTCCCTTCGCGAAGGGATTCCCATTCCCTTCGCCCCAACTGCTCCTTCAAAGATTCCCTTCACTGATTCTCTCTCCCATTCCCTTCAGGAAGGGATTCTCTCTCCTTTCCCTATACAATTCCCTTTAAAGGGAATCTGTTGGAGATGAGTGGAAATAAAAGGAATGGGAATGGGGAAGGGAACAGGGAAGGGAATGAAATGAAGGGAATATGGTTGGAGATAGTCTTAGAGCAGGGGAGAGGGGCTTTGGCTCACCTCGGATTTCGTGACGTGCAGGAGAGGTTTGTGGGGTGGGTGGTGGAGAGGTGGTGCTTCGTGTTCCACGCTGCGGTGGTCAGAACTCAGAAGTAGGCGCGGGGGCGGGCGGTTCGAGATATAAAGAGGGAAAATAAATTATACGACGTCGTGCTGCACAAAGTGACCTGTGCAGCACTATTTAGATAGACACCACGTGTTATGTCAGTGAATCTGCACCGTCTGCATGCAATTAATGCGTCAGTTAATTAATCCTCTTAATTAATGCAATTAATCCCCTTAATTAATGCAACGGTGAAGATTCACTGACGTAACACGTGGCGTCCATCCGAGTGGTACTGCACAAGTCCCTTTATGCAGCACGACACCATAGAATTTATTTCCATAAAGAGGAGGCCCAGGAGGGCAGTGCGGGCGCCGGGAGAGGGTCAAATGGTAACCACGATTTCAGTAGGAACCTACATGAAAGGTTAGCGCGCCGCGTGAACGAAAAATGATTTTGTATTATTTTGAGAAAAAAAATAGATTTAAATGTATTTTTAGAATTTTGTAGGCTCACAAAACCTTAGAGATCGTGTTAGGGGAAAAAGTATGCGGCGCACACCGCGCATGAACGAAAAATTATTTCTGCATTTTTTTTCCGGAGGGAAAAAAATTTTGCAGAGGAAAAATAGATCTATGCGTATTTTTAAATGCGCACGTCGTGCGCGCGAACGAAAAATAACTCTTCTGTTATTTTTCCGGAGAAAAAGTAGGTCCAGACGTATTTTCTAAATTTTTTGAGGCTCGAGAAACCTTAGAGACCGAGCCGGGAAAAAAGTGCACATCTTTCTGATGACGAAAATATTTTTTTCGAGGAAAATGGAGAAAGAACCTGGACGTAAAAACCGGAGACCTGATTGTTATACTTTTAGACATGATCGCTATCCCGAAAAATGAGAAAAGGACTCGCTCACTATTCGTATTTAATGGGAGACACTTTTCGTAAAATAATGAACGAGGGACCTAAACGCAATTTGGGAAAAAAAAATTCCTCACAAAAAATCGCAAAGGACCTTTGCGCAAATTAGAAGAATATATCCATAATTTAAAGAACTGAAGGGGTTTTGTGCAAATAGCGAAGAGAGAATGGGGTGGACACATAGACATGGTGGCCTTCCGAGGACTCTTTCAAAAGTGTTTTATTGAGTATATGGAACACTAAAATTTTACATAAAATAGCTTAATTTATACAGGAATCAGAAAAAAAAATTCTCACGATTTCAAAGAGTGCCTAATAGTATCCACAATGATAGCAGTACGTGTTTGCGTGTTATGGTAAATCAAGGATAACCATGGCAGTGGTGAGTCCAAGTTGGTAGAGGAGCATGAATGAGAATACAATACTAGGTACGCTATACAATGCATTATCCTTCATATAAATCCGGGAGCTTCTGAGCTCAGAGAGACCATCCACCTGTCACTCCACCAAATTTTTTAAAAAACCCCTCCGTTCATCCAAATCGCGGATAGGTCCATGAGCGATTTTTTGTGAAACGAAAATATTTTTTCCGGTTTACGTTTAGGTCCCTCATTCAGTATTTTACAAAAAAAACATCCCATTAAATATGAATCGCGAACGAGTCCTTTTCTAATTTTTCAAAATAGCGAACATGTCCAAAATTATAACAAATAGGTCCCCGCACTTTACATTCAGGTCCTTTCTCCGTTTTGCCCGAAAAAAATATTTTTGTGGTCTGTTTTTCTCCAGAACATAGGAAAAATATTTTCGTTGATCGTTTTTCCTAAAAAAACATAGAAATTCGTTTTTTCGTCTGTCGTTTCTCCGTTTTTGTTGGAAAAAAATGTTTTCGTTGTCCGTTTTTTCTCCAGATCATGAGGAAAATGTTTTTCGACGTCTATCCCGTTTTTTCGTTTTCCCCCGGAAAAAAAAATTCCATGGTTCGTTCTTATCCGAAAAAAATTGCGCAAATCCACTTTTCGTTCATGCATGCCGCGGTTTTTACCCGAGAAAATGTTTTTGTGGTCCACTTTTTCTCATTTTCCCGAAAAAAAGGTTCCGTGCTCCGTTTTTTCTCCGAAAAAAAACTTTTTGCTTTCCTTAGAAAAAATGTTTCCGTATCCCGTTTTTTCTCGTTTTACCCGGAAAAAAAATGTTTTTCTGGTCCATTTTTTCTCCGAAAAAAAACACAAATTCGTTTTTCCGTTCACGCGCACGGCGTGCGCCGCGCGTATTTTCCTAGTTGATATGGTTTTTGCATGGATATGGCCATCTGACGTAAAGCATTCCGTCCCATGCAATACCTTTTTGACTTCTTCCATCTTCTTGGTAATCGTCGTCCAAGCAAAGATTTGTCTATATCGTCTCCTTCTTCCTCTTACTCTTCCTTCACTTTAAGGCCCCGTTCGGTGTTGAGAATAGTCACATTGATTATTGAGAGAGTTTAAGCATGGTTTATAAAGGTCACGCTGTCCTGGTTGTGCCTGCAAGTGTACTGCAACCCAACGATCTAGGATCCGGACACGCTATGTATGGCGATCCGGCTAACAAGTGGTATCAGAGCCTTGTATGCAAGATCCTGCGCTACTACCTCGACTCCATGGCGTTGGTTCCACAAGGTGCCGTGCGTAGCAGCGGCGTCACGTTCCAATATCTGCAGCTTACTACGACGACCTACACCAGATGTGCCATCAAGGTGGAGGCCCTGCTGGACGCGCGAGGTCTGTGGGAGGCTATAGCTCCAGTGGAGGGCGCGGTGGTGGAGTCGCCAAAAGACAACATGGCAAGGGTGCATCTTCTCCAAACCCTTTCCGAGGATATCTTGCTGCAGGTGGCGGCGAAGAAAACTGCAAAGGAGGTTTGGGATAGCCTCAAGACAAGGTTCATCGGAGCGGATCATGTCAAGACGGCGCGTCTAGCAACCTTGAAGGGAGAGTTCGATGATCTCCTCATGAAGGATGGCGAGGCATTGGACGACTACGTCGGCATGCTCAGCGACATGAAGGTGCGGTATGCCAATCTTGAGGCTACCTTGGAGGATTCGGCACTGGTGAAGAAGCTCCTCGACACCATGCCGGGCCGCTTCTACCTCGGCATCGTCGGCATCGAGCAATTATGCGATATCAACACAATGGCGTATGAGGAGGCTTTGGGGCGATTGAAGACCTTTGATGAGCGGCTGTGTCTTCGTGGGTCTGGCTCCAATGGAGACGGCCAGCTTCTCACGGCGGCCGAGTGGTGGGCTCGGTAGAAGCAAAATGGTGACTATTCCGGTGACAAGAAGAAGAACCGCGACCGTGAAAAGGCTAGTGGTGGCTGTAGCAGCAGCCATGACGATGATGACAATGGCGACACTGGGGTCGACTCGGACACCAGCTAGTGCAAGTCAGCAGGGAAGAGAGGCAAATGCTACAACTGTGGTGTTCGTGGGCGTTTTGCCAGGGATTGCCACAAGCCAAGGAAGGAAGAAGCGCTCCTTGCGATGACGGATGATGAACCGGCGTTACTCTAAAGTTCATCTAGGAGGTAAAATAATCAAAGTCAAGATTAAGGGGGGATTTGTTAGCAGTAATCTTGACTAAGTTTGTGTGGGTCTGCACGTTGTGTGCGTGTGTTAGCTAGTTGGTTTTTGCATGTGTGTGTACGGGTTAGTAGACCCAAATCATGTACGTAGTTAGCCATGGGTGTCTTGAGTGTCGAGCGATCGAGTGCTGGCCAAGTCTCCAGGAGATGAGGACGTTGTCGCATGTGATCGTGGCTGAAGTGATGGCAACGCAAGACTCGGATCAAGATGGAGTTGCAAGCTGCATGCATGGATGGGTGGCCAGTAGGTGTCCAGGAGACTACGTAGTAGCCAACTTGTTTGCTTCTCTCATTCGTGCGAAGAGGCAGGGGAGTCCGAGTCTGGTGGATCGTGGGCTACGTGTGTGGTGCATGCAATAGTGTTAGTCTGTTAGACTCAGCAAGTCGTTGTTTGGCTATATTTGTGTCTATGGAGGAGGAATACAGATAGTGTGTTGCTTCGTGCATGTGTTGGAGTATGTTTGTTTCTGTTGTAGCAAGTGTGTTCGAGTGAGTTCCCACATCTACTGTGTTCGGTGTATTTGCACGTGTTGTGGCCAGAGTGTTCCAGGTGATCGCGTGAGTCTTCGTGTTCGTGTGCGTTCTAGCTGGAGTTCATCGTGGTTGCGTGTGTTCGATCCACGGCGGCTCCAACAAGTGGTATCAGAGCCCAGATGGTCCAGGTAGTTCCTAGATAATCTCGGCCTGATGTGTGAGGGGGAAATTGTTGGGAATAGTCCTACATTGGTTGTTGGGAGGGATTGAGTATGGTTTATAAGGGTGAGGGAGCACCGCCTCATTGAGCTAGCTTTTTTTGGGGGGGGGAGATGGCTCAAGAGACCGTAGTTCTGATTAGGCATGCGAGTGTACTGCAGCCCAACAATCTGGAATCCGGATACGCTAGGTGTGGGGGTCCGGCTAACATTCGGTAGAGCTCCAGCTCCCGGATTCTCGTCTAGAGGAGCCGCAGCTCTACCAAACGCCTTCAGCTCCCCATACAAGAAGCAGAAGCACTTTGGAGTGATTCTTATTTTTCCACTGGGAGCAAGAATAAGCCAATAGGTAGCTCCCGCGGAGAATCAGTTTAGAGATTTGTAGTAGTTTGTGTATAATTGTGGTTCTTAATTTCTTGCTCCTGATTCTTCAGGAGATCAGAATCAGGAGGAGTCAGAGCAGAATAAAAAAGGAGCTAGAGCTGGAGCCCTACCGAACGGACCCTAACTTGCTGCACATAGTTGTTGCTAGCTAGAGCTCACACACGTCTCCATGCCCCCTATCTCATCAAGAAGTCGTGCTCAGGGGAACCATCTATCATGTGTGGGTGCTTGGACCGTGCTTTGGTGGGCCAACCAGCGGCACGACAGGCATAGCAGGGCCTAAAGTCTGGCCCGACACTTTAGCGCGGACCACATTGGGCTCAAGAACCGGGCACGATGGGCAGTACGGCCTGACACGACCGTTTGGGACGTCCGGATCTGTGCCGATCCAGCAAGACAAACGGCATGCCGGGCACAGCGCTAATGACATGCCCTGTGGCAGGGCACGGCGCCTAGGGATGGCAACGGGTTTATACCCGGCGGGTATCACCACCCCGTACCCGTACCCGTGTTAGCAAAATTCACCCGTTCCAATACCCATACCCGCACGCGGGTACAAAATTTACCCATACCCGTACCCATGCGGGTAACGGGTACCCAGCGGGTAATCCACACCCGGTTGATAATGTAAATTAAGAAACAAACCAACATGCACAACACTGGATACAGGCACATATAAGATAGGCAGCTAGCTAGGTTGCTTACATAAAAAACACGAACAGATAGTATACATATTTTTACAAATTAACACGACATATATGTACGCACTGCCGGCCGATAGACATATACTTGCTACTCCTCGACCAGTTGAGTTCCTCATAGTACAATCACCTTGTGCTTGCTGCGGAACGGAGACAGTAGGGAGAAGGATCGTGAAGTCAGAATAAAGACACAAACAAACAAACAAACGTATAATATTTTACCTGTGGAATATATAGTGGCGGTGGTTATAATATTCAAGTGATCATGCGACGCTTTACCGTAAACAAACTAGCTAATAGATTCAAAGTAATAATAACAGTGGCGTTCTAACTTTTAACCTTTAGATGAAGAACCAGCCGAGTCATCTTGCGAAATGAGGTTTTTCAGCATTGAACCTGAAAACATTAAGCACAATTAAGGTGATGATCGAACAAAGGGAAGCACATAAAGCTCCACAATAGAAATCGATCGTACTGCTTTCCCCACCAATAGTTATGGTAGTATGCATAGACAAACAAGAAAACAGTTATGAGAAAACCGGCCGTAATTCTACACCAACAGTAAACCTGAAAGCAACTTAGCAGACTTGCAATAGCCCATAATTTTCTATGTTGAATCAACCGGGTTGATTCAACCCACGGGTGAACGGGTACGGGTAATAGCAGAACGGACCCGTACCCGCTCTACCCGCGGGTACTAAATTTTGCCCGTTAATAGACCCACGGGTATGAAAAATAGTCCATACCCGGCCCCTAATGGAGTAAATACCCGTCGGGTTTCGGGTTTCGGGTCCCCGTTGCCATCTCTAACGGTGCCACTACCGCCTGCCCACGGCAGAGCACAATGGCCACCTTGCCTCATCGTCTCCAGTGCCGGGGGAGAACTCAAAATCAAGAGAACTCAAAAGCAGTTTTCGAATGTCTGGCAGCGTGAAGCATCCAAAGGAGGCCTCTTGACCTATATTTATACTTTTTGCCATAGCTTCGGTTACTGAGGAAATCAAAAATATTTTCTTCAGACACAACCGACGGCATAATTACCGCGACATCCTAAGCGTCTTAGAAGTTGAAAAGCCATAAGAGAATACATGTATTCTCTCAAGCCTTGGGGGATAGCTGACGTAATTAATTTGTATGAGTCCTATAAATTGTTACAGCTTTTTAAAAGCCAGTTGTATCCTCGTAAATGCGGCCTATAAAATGAAAAGATACATTAAATGTCTCACAATTATTCGGTCGAAGTTACAATTGACCACGCAAACAACTCCCCAACCTGCAATATAGGTCGGACGAAAATTTACCTTGTGTCTCTGATCTAAGCCTCTACCAGGTCGAGAACGGGCCGACCTATGAACCTTTTTAGGTTAGATATAACTCCCTTTATCACACCGACCTAGATAAGATCTTATAAAGGATAACCCTCACCCCAACCTGATTTAGGTTGGTGAGGAATCTTTACGCAAGGATAACGTGCGGAATATACTTTCTATGACAGATACAGATGACCGTTTGGAAGTTACTCCCTATGAAAAGACGTCTCTCTGACGAAAAGACACCTCTTTGGCGAGAAGACGCATTTTGATCAAAAGACACCTTTTGATGGGAAGAGACTTCTCCGAAGATGACAGCTGACATCCCTTCAAGCTTCAACGCTATAAATATGATACTCCCGCAAGGATTCAGAAGTATGGTTGCATAGATAGAGAGTCAAAGATTAAGAATAGTATGTACTCTATAAAAACACCTGTTATACAATACAATCAACATTTCTTTTCTACTCCTTTTAATCTTGTTTTCTAGAAAAAAAGGCTACTTAAATTATATTCGAAAGCTCGATCTAGGGACCTACAAGTCTTAAACATCGACAAACGCAATAAGCACGAGGTAGTTCGACCGCTTCAAACATATGGAAGAAACTGAAAGGCAAGGCATTTGGCTCGTTTTCCCAATTGCCGAGCAGGTCGACATGGAATCCACAAGTAGAGATCAACCACTACCTCGAATACACATTTCATGGAGACCGACCTTGATATGGACGAGAAAAATGAACTCAACTTGCTCCTGTGGTGGAAGAATAACCAACGTATTTTCCCCGTTCTATCCAATTTTGCACGGAACGTACTTACGATTCTAGTGTCCACTGTCTCGTTGGAAGTCACTTTCAGCTTGGTGGGTTGAGTACTTGAGCCGAGGAGGTCATTTCTCATACATTAGATGGTTGAGGCAATTACATGCCTCACAAACTAGGAGCGTGCAGAAGACATGACACAACATCAGCCCGAGGATCCGGAGATCACAGAAGCGGTAGCCGACTTTAACAATCTCGGCATCGGGTAGTCTATGTATTAATGTATATATACGTAGTTACTGTACTCTTTTACTTACCGGGGGTACCCCACACCGTGCCTAGGCTGACATAAAATTGAATAAAATTTACTTCTTTTTCCTCAATATTTGTATCCATTGCATCACCTTAGTGCGCCTCGGGTTCTTTTCTCTCATCGCAATAGTGTAAATGTGCCGGGCCTGGGCCGACATAGCACAAAGCAGGCACGAAGTGCAAATGGGTCATACTTGGGCTCACCGAAGGCGAGCATGGCTGGCACATCACGACACGGCGGGCACAAAGGGCCGTCATGGGCTGGCACAGTTCTGGCCCGAAGCACGATGGGCCCGTGCCTGGCAGGCCCATCACGTCACGATGCTCACCTCTGCCATCTAAAATAGGGTCGCAGTGCTATTTCCGTGGAGCGGCCGTAGTTTGTTGGATCAATGACCACCGTGGCCAGAACTTGACAAATTTGGTGTCAAGGCTAGAGGAGATGGGGCAATAGACATGAAGCAGAGAACGACACGATTGGGGGTGAGGAGGACAGTAATGCCATGTAGAGGTCATTGTGACCGTGAGGCTTCGACCAAATCTTGTTTTGTTGTGTGTGTGTGTGTGCGCGCGCGCGCGTGTGCGCAAACTTTGTTGCGGGCCTTTATTTATCAATTATCGCTAGTAGTGTATGATTTTGTTGCAACATGTAATCTTTAAAATGTTGTAGCAAGTTTTTTGTTACAGTCGAGGTCTTGATTTGTTGCACTCGAATCATTTTACGTTGCAATAGTTTCGTGGTTTTGTTGTTGCCTTTTTTGTCAACATGGGTTGTTGTAACTTAATTTTTTTGTTGCAAGCTTTATTAACCCTTCTTACAATTGGATCTTTTTGTTGCAAGCTTTGTAAATCCTTGTTACATCTGGATATTTTTTATTACAAGCTTTATTAATCATTGTTGCAACTAGATTTTTTGGAACCCTCCAAAATGGATTGTTGTGTAGAGATCTTATTTAGGTGTGCATCCTCTCTCTATATCTCATCGGAACAATGAGGTTCGGTGATCCACCTGTGCGGCCGGTGAGCTCCAACTCTTTATACCTCTCACAGTTTTTTGTTGAAAGCATGATTTTTGTCAAATATCTAAATATGAGATATGAGTATTGTCGGGGATTGGTATTTCTATAAGGACCATTCTACCCCGACGGCCGAACAACTCCCGACCATCAGCTTAGATGTGATACCAATGCACGAGTCTCGAGCATTCCCATGCTCGGACATGAGTTTGCCCGCGATACCGAAGCAAGGCATGATCAGCTATAGGCCTCAAAGAAATGCCCGGGCAACCATGCTCGGCGAGGATGCGGGATGGTCGAATCCAGACCAAAGGCATGCTCGGAGATCGCCGAAGGACGTGGTCAAACTACAAAACAGGAAGGTGCTGTCGGGGATTGGATAATTCCCACAATTGCCATAATGCCACGACGACCGAGCTCGTCCGGACCTGTGCACCCCGGAGGTCGTTCCCGAGGATGACCACTGTCGAGCACCGCTATCGGCTTGCCCGTACGGTACGAGCTCCCTTGTGCGAGCTCCTTGCCTATTCGGCGTGAGCTCGTTGCTCGTCCAGTGCCCGAGCACGTTACTTGGGCGAACTAGCTCGGGTTGGTGTCGAATTAGCTCAGCCCGACCCCGAACTCTGGCTGCATGGTCAGGGGTTATAACTAACGGTCACGACGATAATTGTGCCACCCCAAAGTACTGTTGCGCCCAGGACGCGGGTGTGGCGTAGAAGTAGGATTCGGTTGCGACCACGTTGGACACGGTCAGACGTGGACAGAGTGGGCCGTAACCGACATGGTGCATTTGTAACTTATAAATACTTCCTAGACAGTGAGGTAAGGGACAACTTTTTCCCTTAACAAGAAGACGATACACATCACACTGGAGTAGGGTTATTATCTCCCCGGTGAGAGGCCCGAACCAGGATAAATTCCCGTGTCATCCTTTGGTGTGTGAGATCCGGTGAAACCAGACCTCCTTCAGAAGCAGCCCTTCAGGCAAGAAGGGGACCGAGTTGATCCCTCATTCAACTAAGTAAGCTCGGCGGGGGTCCGCTCCCCAATCGTCGACAAGTATGTACGAAAAAAAAATCAACAATCATACCATATATGATCACGCAAACATTTTGGAAGCTCCAGATATCTCAGACCCGATTCCGCGTGATAAGATATACATGGAGGGGATATCTTCACAGTTGGAAAGGATTCGGTCATGTTCCCGTCACGAGGAAAAAGGATGTTTAGATACAAAGATCTCGGAGTGGTGGACTCTTCATCGGATATGACCTGGTATCTCAAACCGACTATGACCAACGGAGGGGTGACCTCAACTATATAAGAAAAGAGGCACAGGAGGACTTGGGGAGAGAGAGGAGCAACGCTTTCATAATCCGCAGCCTAGATCTTAGCCATATTCTATCAACCATCCTCATTGTAACGAGATCTAGGCATCCGGCTTTGTACTCTGTTTTCATTGACTTCATACTACATACATACATGAGTAGGATATTACTCTACCCGGAGGCCTGAAGCTGTCTATATCATGTGCCATCATTCTTGTGTTTGACTCTGCATATTCGAAGGTCCCGAGTATATAAGTTTATTGTCGATTCACTAACATTCGATAATTTTGATTTGTTGCATCTAAAGTTTTAAGATGTTGAATCGTTGTGCCATCATTTTATAAATGGGATCGATTGTTTTAAGATGTTGTGCTAGTTGTTTTGGTTGTCGATGATTTTGCCAAGTACCCCGCAGGAGCTTCGCTTCTGCGGTAGGGGACCGTAGAAGCTTGCTTCTGCTCTCGCTCTTCGGGCATGATAGGTGTGAACCCAAGAGCTATTTTGTTAAATTTGTTCGCACAAGTTAGCTTTATAGAAAAAATTCTAATGGACTACTACATTAAACATTCCGCCATCCCATGCTCAACTGTAGCGTACAACCTGTTAGGGCATCTGCAATGGTGTAGTCAACTACTAGCTATAAAAAATGTACATGTCATCTATAGATAGCTAATAGATAACATCTCCAATGGACTAGCTATAGCATTGTCTACAAAATTAAATATGGGCCCATATGTAAGAGGTGATAAATGCCTTGGAATCAGCTATAGCCTGACTATAAATTAGTAGTCAGTCTATATCTCTCTTCTTTTTCTCGTATCCACCTAAGCAAAATACTGAGTTGACACTTTTATAGTAAGCTAAAGTGACACCATTGCAGATGCACTTATAGGGTACTTTCGACGGTAACCAGTGCCAGGGAACAATCAGACAAGCTGCATTTGCTCACTGCGTTGACCATCCGCACCGGCGAGTGAGATCGAATCACCTTGGCAGAGGTGCAGAGCAGAGTATGGCTGTAAGAGACGTATGGTAGGCACTAGGCCATGTGACCTGTGAAATTCGTGAATGATGGCACATGATGGCACATGAACACCATCGGGAATCACGACACACACAGGTAACAAATTCGTAATTGA
Organism: Rhipidocladum racemiflorum; assembly: GCA_036346355.1. Classification (NCBI taxonomy): domain Eukaryota; kingdom Viridiplantae; phylum Streptophyta; class Magnoliopsida; order Poales; family Poaceae; genus Rhipidocladum; species Rhipidocladum racemiflorum. The sequence continues at coordinate 4,463,322 of CM070575.1, read as the reverse complement.
AAAAAAAATACCCGGTAGATAACATGTTCACAAATATACGGGATTATAGGGTTATTTTAATAACCGGTGAAAGGATCTAACTGTAATTTTAGGATTTGGTCAAAGGATCTATACGTAATTTTATAATTCGCAAAAAAAAAATACCACGTGGGTACCATGGCCGCTTTGGAAAGCTAGGCGGCATATGAATAAGTATATATAGTCTGCATCTTCCAAAATTTGAAAAACTCTAGGAGATTACATCTTCGTTAGACTAAATTAATTTTGGTGGTTTGGTGTTTGTAAGATCTTACATGTACTATTTACATATAAGATTAATAAATTTTGAATATATGATATGTATTAAATTTATAATGTTATGAAACTATTATATAAAACTATAGAGTTATATACGTGTAAAATATGAAGTTTTCATATTCCACTCGGTGTCCGCGGTACATACAAGTACAGCATGCCATTCATGTTTCACGTCATCAGCGACCTTTCAGGAGTAACCGAGTAGCTATCTTTTGGAGTGGGTTTGTGGCTTTGTGTATGGTTAAGGGCAAACGATATTTGATTATTTATCATATTAAAGTTGGTGTAGTTGATAATTTATTATATCTGTTTTAACATATGATTTTAGGCTGAATCTAAGGATGACCTGGAAATCCAGGCCTCTATGAGCCTTGAATAGTGCGACATGCATTTAATTTAGGTCTTTATATTGGGTCTATTTCTAACCATGGCATGAACTCTCCTTCACACATAGCACACGCGAGGACAGCCTCTCTAAAAAGGGATGAACCCCTCCGGCCTCTTCAATAGAGACGCACATAGCACACTCCATTGGGATGACTACAGGCCTAAATAGACATTCAAATATCCAAAAAGGTCATTTTAGAGGCCATCGTTGGAGAGAGTCTTAGTATTCAAATATCAATGAGATAAGATCATAACAAATCATCAATTACCACCAACTTTGTAGTAAATCAACAGTTATCCCTAAGAGCAAGTACAATAAGGCCACGTCAGCTGGCTCTTAGCTTGTATATGTCAGTATTTGTCTATGTGGAAGAGTAAAAAACGATGAGAGAGAAGATAGCTGTCTCTTATTTAGTAGCCAGCTTTGCACGGATGCATAGGTAAATCATTTATGTACAAGAGAGAAGCGATAGTTATTGCACAATGTTTAGAGACAACTTTTAGAGACAGTTATTGTATAAGCTGATTTTTAGCTTACTATTAGCCTGCAGTGGGCTTTACTATTGTACTTGCTCTAAGGGCAACGTCAAGAATGTACTAACCTAGGCTGCCTATGAGCCGTTTTGTTAGCGTAGGAGAGGCGATGATGAATCTCGTTCACATGATCGAAGCGGTGGTGCACCAACAACATCACGTCGACCAGTGAAAGCGTGAACACCCACTTTGAGAACGATGTTGCAGTACTAGTGTTTCAAACTGAAAGATTCGCATCCACAAACAGCAGTTTCAGTGAAGAAAAACAGTCATACATCGTACACTGGTTTCAGTGGACAAGAAATCAGGTTCCGGCAAGCGCATGCGTCAATCTTACCGTGGAATTGTTTCTATTTCTATTACCCCGGCCCGTTAAAACATCTAGTGACGGTGAATCTCTCCCCCTACACTATTCTAACCAGTACCAGCCACTCCTCAAATCCATCTTTCACCTATAAAAATATGTAACAAAAATAAAATACCTGAGAGGTGCTTATATGCCTTTTTTTTTTTAAGTTACATAAATATTAAAACATGACTGAAGAGTAAATAGTGATTACTTATATTTTCACTTGCTTCAAGATTTATGCAATTTATATTAGAAGGGCAATCATAGAAACACTGCTCCAAACATCCACTACTACAGATCTAGCCTTCCATACCGACCCATCAGTACCGATTGGATTTGAACCGACATCGACATCGACATCGATGCGGTTCATTGGCTCTGACTTGATCTGACGGTTCATTGGCGCTACAAACCGATGCGATGGCCAGATCTGTAGTAGTGATCTCATAAGAAACAAATTAACCACTAAAAAATACAATATTTATTTCAACAATCTCGCTTCACTCATTTTGTGGTATGCGACGGATATACGACGCAAACAACGGTGATAAATCCAATAATGTGATATAAGCTAAACTGTCGAAGTATTGTGTGGGTCGAAACGGAGCTCCACCAAGCATTGCGACAGAGCTTGGAGTGTATCGCGAGTTAAACCCAATGACAACAGCTTAATATGCAAGATAATAATATTTTTATTTGTTATTTGGCTGGGTTTTTTTTTTTAAAAAAAATATATCTTAGCGTGAAAGAAAGGAACGGCTGAAAAATGATTCCTCTTTAATTGGTCGCTTCCGTCCGATCGCGGAATCTTGTTACGTCGATCAATCATGCACTTACCGACACCAAACGTCGAACCAACTGTTAGCGCTGAACGGACACGATGATACCTGACTGCACGCGACCCGGGTGTTTCACCACAGGCCAAGACTCGCAGCTGGTACTGGTACACTGCATTATCCAAGGTGTATGTATATCAAATTATTGGTTCAATCACACCTAAATGAAAACATAACTAAGAGAAGGGATTGTTTCCGACTTAGGAATATATATAAAAAAAAAAAAGTTTTCAGATAAATTTATAGGATTGTCTCGTTCCAAATGGGACCTAAACTTTTCTAGTAAAAATGGAAAATAAGTTTGCTGCAGAACTAGTGATGTTGTTAGCAATGCAATTAAGGGTTACAAGTGAGCTTCCTAGTGAACCTAGCGCTAATGATGGCGGCTCAGAAAAACTGTGCTCCACTAGTATGCATGCAAGCTACCCACTCCGTTCATTTTTAAAATATTTATTTTTTTTAATGATTTTATTTACAAATACTATAAAGTTTACGTATAGATTTAATGAGGTCTTTCCTTCTATATCCCTATTTATTCTCTCTACCATATGCATTTATTCATTACCACCTATACAAAGTATATTTTTCATCTTCTAAGACAATTAAGTTATGGCAACTAAGTCATTTTTTTTTTTTTGATATTTTTCTCGATTTCAATGCAAGATTAATCCTTGTACAAAATCAAAATATATCTTATAAAAATGAACAGAGTGAGTAAAATAATGTTGGCACCACGTGGGCATCAGAGCTCTTTAGACTAGATTAATCAACATCTTCTACGTCAAATGTGAACCTAGACTTTGGCGGACATGAAAAGGTAACAGATTGTATGCTAGTAGTAGAAAACATCTCAAGTGTTCGAAATATATAATGGCAGAAATGACTAGTAATCAAGAAGAGCATACGTGTATATATACATTGTTCAGATAACCGGACAAAATAAGCACCCGCTTTCGTGATAATGGGGATCTTTGAAACAGACGAGGAAGCAAAATTTGACACAACACTAGGCCTACTGATTGACGGCCTTTTTGACCACCCATGTATGTCTGATCGATGGATCGACGTCCGTCGGGTGACGCATCGGATCTGGCTTGTCGATCAAGATGTTGACGAGCATTTTCCAACTGCTAGTATTCCTTGGAAACTAGTGCTCAACTCGGCGAGTTGCATCGATTGCTTCAAAGCCTGAAGGCTGATGAAACCTTGTTTCTTCAATCATAACTAGGTAGAATTGCTGTCTACAGATTCTTTTTCAAAAAAGTAGGAGAATCTCAAAGTAATTTTGGTTTTCTTGGGGGATTTTTTTCTTCTTCAAAAATTGGCTGACTAGGAGTTATCGGTGAATTTGCGGAACCACGAGTCTTTTTTGCAAGAAACGATGGATGATCTATCGGTGAAAATGCGAAATAACGGGTCGTTTTTTATAAAAAAAGAAACGATAAAAGAATTTGTCCACAGTTTTGAGATTCTCAAAGAGCTTTTTTGTAAAAAAAAAGTGACGCGGAGGACCTTCCTACGCGTGATTTCCTTTGGCATTAGAGATACTCCATCCAATCTTTAAAAAGATGACGTTTTGGACATAGTGATGATCAAAATTCTGAAACTTTGACTATCGATATATTTTTAAATATTTAAATTGGAAATATGAAAATTATATGTGTAAACTTGTTCAGTTTTATAAATATATTATAATAAAAATTAGCGGTCAAAATTTTGTTTTGAAGACAATAACAAACTAATCTCGAAAAAAAGAAGGAATAGAAGATCGAGCTCCAACTAGATCTATATCTATCTTTTTGAAGACCGAATGGAGTAGTACAGTAGCATGAACTGCACAACTGAGCGGGAAATTACGAGTCTAATTTGTAGCTGCCCAGTGCCCACTCTTATCTGTCACCTACTCTTATCTGTCACTATGATCCAGAACGTGCTAATGGACGCAGCTGTTCTTGCCTTGTTGTCCTGTAATTAGTTCGAGTTTCATGGATAGACAGCGTTGCAGGGTTCTAATCCATCAAATCGAAGGCCAAACGCGGTGTATCAATAAACAATAACCCACACTGCTGTGCAGCAGTGGAGGTACCTCGAGGATGGCTTCGGCAAGCATGGCCAGATTGCAGACATGATTGGCGCGGCCGCATCAAACGATGTTTTCACAGAATTTCCAACTCAGAAAGAGAATACAATACAATAAACAGACAAGTACTAGTATAATCATATTGTGCCTGCGGCACCATGCCCGTCAGCAGGGGCGGAGGACCACATATGGCGGGGTATGGCACCTGCCGTACTGCTTACCACGCCAGATTCTTAAGACGCTTAAAGACACGCCCCGCCACGCGTGTATCTTTGGTCCATAAAAATAATGATTTCGTCGTATTCTTGGTCCATAGAAATAATGTCCCGCCACGTGTATCCTTAGTACTAGTGGTGGTATATAATCATATTGTGCTTGCGGCACCATGCCCGTCAGTCAGTGCCTCGCATGTTGATGTTTTCGAGCTGCTCCTCCTCGTCGTCGGCGTGCTTTACAGGGAAAAACAGATGCCTGCTAAAGCTCTCTCTCTCTCTCTCTTTCGGCTCAACGACGGGGTGGAGTCATGGAGATGGAGTCAAGAAAAGGCTGTGCCACTTCCGTCTGCGCCATGGACGATCGACACACGACACCATGTCTGCTGCCGTCGAAACCAGGCGATGTGATGGTTGTCGCGCTGCGTTTCGAGGAATCAGACACCGCCTGACCCTCCCCGTGCTACGTTTCAGGACGTTTTCTGTGTAGGCGTCGGGCCTAGGTAGCCTACTGGGAGGAGCTCAAATCCATTGGGATAGTAGAAGCATAAAGGACTGTGGAAAGGAGAAGGATTTTGGAAGGGGACGTCCAATGGGAATGGCTAGATCGAGCACAAGAATGATTAATTAGGTAGATTATGCACAGGTTGCAGAATGTTTTTTTTTTAAAAAAAAAGATTTGGTGTATACATACAGCTATGATTTGATCTAAGGCAAAAAGGATGGCAGCAAGCCGGTTTGCTTTCGTAGCCTAGCTTTAAGGTAAATCGATCCATGATTAGGGTTTGTGGGAGGTATGATTCATCACCGGCCCTTAATGCTTATAATATACTCGTAGCCGGTCCCTGCAATGCATGATTAAGGTTAGCTAGCTAAGGGATATATACTGCTTAGGAAGCTGGCCCACGCTCCTGTGTGTACCTGGCTCTTGCATGCAACACTCCAACTACTACCTCGCATATGCTTAACAAGCAGAAAAAGTTAGGGAAAAGCAAACAAAGCTCCGAACTGTGACACCGCTTAGCGCACGCTTCCCCCATCACCAGCTAATCGTACGTAGCATCGCAATTAATCAAATGCTTAAAGATAAGAGCAGCATTATTGCGCTATCGCAGTTAGCCATACATCGCATGGGGTGAAGTGAAGAGACCAGAACAAGAACCCTAGATTAAGGATGAGAGTTGAGAAACGTCGCGACAATTAGTACTAGTACAAAAATCTCATTTTACCCTAGCTACGACTGTATTATATCAAGATCAGCTCTCAGCCTCTCACTGATAGACAGGCCTAAGACACGAGGCGAAATTCAGAATTCAGGGGACCTAACTGCCAGCGAGTGTTACACTGTTTTATTACAAATCACAAGCATACTAGATTTCATCCTAGCATGCAGTAGCACTGTAGCGGTGTCTGTTTTCACTGTGCTCGAGACTATTGAGACGAGTCAAATGCGTGCGTCCAATTCGTTGGTTGCTGTTTCGGGCTTGCGACGACCGCACTTTTTTTTTTCAATTGGATCATAAGGACTTCTCAACCTCAAAAGCTAGTTTTTGGGTTGAGAATGTCCTTACGATCTAACAATTGGTATCAGAGTCCGGTTCTAACATCTTTGGTCCGATGTACACTAGGGTGTGAAGGTCTGATGGACCGTGGCCCTGAGGGATCGTCGGTGTACGGTGAAGGGGCGGTGAACGGCTGAGAGATACCAATGTGTGAAGGGGGGATTGTTAGAATAGTCCTATATTGGTTGTGGAAGAACAAATGATCTAACTTATAAGTAGGGGAGTCCCTCACCTCTAAAGCTAGTTTTTGGAGTTGAGAAAGCCCTTACGATCCAACATTTTCTTTTTCGGATGGGGCGAGCAGAGAAAAGAGGAGAGGAGAAGAAGCATCAGCAAATGATCGACGCTGTTTGACGCAACATGTCACTCTGTTTGTCGAGACTCGCCGTCCTCGGATTCATGATCGTGCTCTATCTGCTCCTGCAGAAGCACAATGCGCAACCACTCGGATCTTTTGGGCGCTGCGAGCGAGAAGCAGCAAACAACGATTCTACTGATCAGGATAAAGATCAGCTAGCTGCAGACGCTGGCTCACCGCCGGTCACCACCCTTGTCGGTGAAACCGGGCAAAAGCGTAGTTGCAATAGCAGTGCCATTGGCAGCAGCCGTAGTAGTTCTTTTTGGTGTCTCGATCTCCATTCGGCTTTTAGATCGATCTTTCTACTATTTCTTACACAGGTGATGCCAGATCGATGGCTTACGGATGCATGCATATGCCTGTAACGTGAGATGTTTTTTTAGATACAAGACGCACACGCTGCTACCGACCCAACTGGACTACTGCCCATCCTCTGTAATAACGTGAGATGTTCTACTGGAATAGCTCACACTTGCGTGGCACAGCACCGAACGCGAGGTGCATTTCTTTAGATTAAAAGAAGCGTTGTGTTAAGAATGAAAGCAGAGTTTCAGAGAGAGAGAGAGAGAGAGAGAGAGAGAGAGAGAGAGAGAGAGTTTCATCAAATTAAAAGAAGAAGAAACATATCATGCATGCAGAAGAAATCATGAACACTCATTTACGGTGACAAGCGTGGCGTCTGCACTCGCATGATCTTGTCATTCTTTCCATCCATACTATTTAGCACGTACAACTGTACCACATGATATCTCTTTCATCCGTACCCGTGGACTGTTACCGAGCAGCGAAACCTATCAAGTTTCAGAAGCCAAAACAGAAGGTACAACCACAAGTCTCCAAAGCAAGTTATTGATGCACAGTCTCGCTGTTTCTGCTTGTAGCAGATGCAAGCCGAACCCCACGAAAAGATTGGAAAAAATAAGGTATTATCAATGGCTAAACCAAGATGAAAATAGAGGTAAGTCTTAAAGGACTAGGCTATTTTTTTTAAACCAAAAACAGAAGAAAATTAAACTAAATTCATATACAAACTTAATCTTATATAATTCAGATACAAACATAGTCTTATATAATTTAAATCCATATGTGAATTGAAGAGAAACAAAGAAAAAGAAAGAATAAATACAAAGAAAATATCTCAAACAGAGTTATCGATGTCGACAGAGGATTAATTCGAGCCCAATAAAACCTCTGATGGGCAGGACGAAGGCCCAGTACTTCATGCTCCTGCCCACTCTGCATTTCCATGTGGGTACCCACTCCTAACTCCTCCAAGCCCGGCCCACTAGCATAAATGCAACCCTGCGGTACGGCAACTTAGCCGAATTAATGCCCGCGCACTCCTCCACGCATCGCAGGTGGCCCCGAAAAAATATGTCCCACCACCCAGTTAAACAACGTCGGTGGGGAAATCGCCGGCGCTCACTGCAGGTGGGTCCGGGAATATATGGACCCACCTGTCGGTGGGAAAGTACGCATCGATATGGTCGCCGGAGTGGACGGGAGCCAGTAAAGGCCGCTGGGCCCACGGCGCCATTTCGAATTTGCGAGTCGGGTCACCTCCTCATCAACTAACTCCAACGTTACGCTCCGAGAAGTTGCCAATGATCCCCCTCCTAAACGCGCGCGTTAGACGGTCTGCGGTAACCTTACTTAGACGGTGACCAGACGCGGGGGGTAAATTCCAAAACGCAAACGCCTGCGCGTGCGTGTGCGCTGTTTCAGCTTTGCTTTGCCTTTCGCGTGGAGGCATTTCGAAAAGTTTGTTTCGCACCCCACGGCTCTCCCGATCGAGGCAAGGGTGGGCGCGGGACCTCGCCGGAGGAGATGGCGGCGGCGAACATCGGGCTGATGGACGGCGCGTACTTCGTGGGGAGGGGAGAGATCCTCAGTTGGATCAATGCCACCCTCCAGCTCTCCCTCGCCAAGGTCGAGGAGGTCGGGACCCCACATCTTATCCCCGCATTCGATTCGATTCTTCCGGGTGAAGGTTTAGGTTTTGATCTGTTTGCGCGTTAGGAGTTTTTGTGGGCATATTTGCGGGTGTGGCTTGGTCCGGAATTTTTTGTTGATTTTGAGACTATGCTCTTGTTTTTCCCTGCAGGCGGCGTCGGGGGCGGTGCAGTGCCAGTTGATGGATATGGTTCACCCTGGAGTGGTGCCGATGCACAAGGTTAAGAGGCTTCCGATGCATTCTTGTTCGTTTGGACTTAGCTGATCTGTTTTGGGGTGCTGCATTAGATGGTTGTGAGTTGTGATATCTATTTTTTGGGGGGTCTGCAGGTCAATTTTGATGCGAAGACCGAGTATGACATGATCCAGAACTACAAGATTCTTCAGGATGTCTTCAACAAGCTGCGGATAGGCAAGGTACTGGCCAGCGTGCGCTTGATCCATGGACTTCTTCATGATTCTGTCTTGCGTTTCTCATGTGTGAAAGGAAGGTCTGTATGTACAACGGTTGGGTTTCTATGGTATCTTGAGATTCAATGTGGACCAGATTTCTGTAAGTGAGGTTATCATAGTGCTACAACAAAGCGATTTGAGATTAAGTTTGCTATGCAATATTCAGTCGTACTGAAGTTATGTTCGTTGTTGTGCACGGCGAGGAGTGGAAATGAAATTCACATTGAAATGTGCTCAAGCCTTTTGTGTGTTCTCGAAAAAGAAATGAAATTCAGATTTGTGGTTTTGTGTAAAATTATGGAGGCTATAGGGGAAAGTTTGGTTGTGAGAGGGAGAGGTTCAAAGTAGTTCATGCTAGTGTATGATGACAGTGGTCATTTCTTCGTTTAGGCAAGGCAGAGTTGAGTGTTCTGTGACTGTTTATGCTTAGGACTTGACACCGTGATTAGGCTATACTAGATAGAATGGTGGTGGTGGACTGGTGGTTGTTTTCATGGTTAATTTCATATGTCACCATAAGTGTACTTTTGAACATGTACTGTTCTATTTACCTTGTATACCTCCACACAATGTAACAAGATCAGTGTTGTGCTATGGGGATCTTAGCTGATTTTTCTGGCCTGTGTTCTAACTTCGAACAGACTACTGTCTTGGTGATTTGATGCATACAAATTCTTTGTTGTGCTAATCAATGAGTGGATGCTCCTTGCAGAATATTGAGGTCAACAAGCTTGTCAAAGGACGCCCGTTGGACAACTTGGAGTTTCTGCAATGGTTGAAAAGATATTGTGATTCTGTGAATGGTGGAATCATGAATGAGTATGTGCCTTGGCTGTGCTAAATGAATGAAGTGCAGTTTGTCACTAACTATAGAATTGAGAAGGCCATGCTCTTTTTTCAGAAATTACAGTCCTGTAGAAAGGAGGTCTAAGGGTTGCAAAGAGCGCAGCCTCAAGGGTTCCAGCAAGTCATCCAAATCACTTCAAGCCAATAGATTGTCTAGTGCTAATTCAGCAGATGAAGGTAAACCAAAATCATCTCATCTGATATTTGTTTAATGCTTGCGTATAACTAAATAATGATACTGCAATTGTCTTTATTTTAATTTATTAATTTATACAAGACTAGTTTGCTCCTGTACTATTCTGAATAAAATGGTGATAATCCTCACTGCAGTTATGATTAAATCAACACAAGGCCTTAATTAAAGCTGGTGCCATCAGTCCCTAGTTTATGCTCATTTTTATTTGGAATGGCTTAGAAACACACCCACTTATTTCTTATGACTTCATTTAGTAACTCTATGCTAACCCGATTACGCAGGTCCCGGAATTGGAAAAGTCTGTAACACCGTCACCGAAGAACATTACATAGAACAGATACAACAATTATCTGAGAAGGTATGGACTGTATAATTCAAATTGCTACTTCATTTTATAATGAATTCCATCTGTTAGTGTCTTTTACTTTGGAAAAAACCCTGCTAACTATTTATAGACTGTTGTGTGACTGTCCAATTTTATTTCAAACATACATTGTTGTGGTTGTTTTTGTTGATAGATGTAGCCTTTAATCGTATTCTGCTCATCCTACCGGTGAAACATGTGAAGTTCATATTTTGCAGCTAAAGTTTCATACTTGTGGGTTTTTATGATACATTCATCTAATTGTTGATGTTACTATCTCTACTGGATCGCAGATTGCAGATCTGAAGATTTCTGCGGACAGTACTGAGAAAGAGAGAGACTTCTACTTCTCGAAGCTGCGTGACATTGAGATACTGTGTCAAAGACCTGAGCTGGAGCATCTACCGGTATAACAAATTTCTGTTACAGATCTTCTAATCTTGCACATGTTTGCTACTTTTAGTGTACTGAGCTGCATTCAGCAGCAATAGTTTCTGAATTTGTATTCAGTTGACCGAGAATCTTCTCAGGACCACCAACCTCCCAATTCCATGCGGTGTGGTTAATTCCCAATCAATGCCACCTGCTATTATGTTTCTCTATGAAAACTGGCATGTTCCTTTGGATAGTACCACGCATTGGTACTAAAATTACAGTAAATTGTTGACAAAAGATTGTGCCCTTTTCAGAATACGTTTCACAGCTTCAGCAAAAACATAATGTGTGGTCTGCTACTACTGCAATCATTACGTGGCTTCGCAATTTTTTCTGCTGGAGCCACATGATTGTACGTGTATGGCTATTATCTTATATTCTGATTTTCAACTCACATATGATTCAAAAACTGAATACTTGGGGATGGTCACTTGGTTCTTTTGACTTTTGAGTTGTGGAATGACGTGGTATTCTAGTTCATGCTTTTCTTTCTCTTTGGGTTAGTACTTACCTGAGCGTTAATTTTTTTTAATAGATGTCTAAAGCAATTCGGAAGATACTTTACGCAGCTGATGCAAGGGATTCACCCTTACCTGAAGCTAATGAAATAATCACCAGGTCACCAGGCTTGTTCACGGATGAAGCAGAGTGAGATGTGCCGTTAAAGGCTTCATGCACTCAAGTTATAGATGATAATTCCGCGGTTATCCTCTATTATGGACCAGCGTAGTTCTGAATCTGTAAATGAGTTAATAACATCTGACATTTTCCGATGTTGCATGTCAAAAGACAGTTTCACTCTAATAACTTGCGAGTAGTTGTGATGTATTCATGTTTCACGTACCTGTTCACGTGTGTTTTTCCTGTAGAAATTTGTTACACTTTTTTTTTACCGCTCGTTGCTTCTTTATATATTTTGCTGTTTTGAGTGCAAAGAGATTCCATTGGAGGTGAAAAGCATTGGCCATTGGCTGATGGGATCCCGTGGCTAATCCACGCGTGAATCAAAATTACTTTTGCCACAATTCCACGAGTTTTTTTTTTTTTTTTTTTTTGGCCAGGCCTACTTGACAAGGCCCGTCTCCAATTTTGTTCTCACCGCCTATAATTGCCTAGCGAAATATATAGTTGACTGAATATAAAGTTGGAGAGATTTCGCTTCTTAATAAAAGTTGGAGAGGACTGCACATATCCTGGAGCGGATCAATGTCAGAAGGACACATAATAATTTAGCAGCAGAAAATTACACACTGGTTGTATATCAAATCAAAAGAAAAGCTAAACCTAGTTTGTGCAGTGGCCTTCAATAAAAATCGGGCATCATGCTTGTTGCCTAAAAATCACAAGAACGAACATTGTTTTTTTCCTCTTAAGAATCAAGGAAATTTCACTTTATCGATTCGGAGCAGGGTTGGAGTTGGCATGCCGACATTTCTGTAGAAAACACTGGTGCATCGTTAAGCCACACGCATCTCAGATTACTAGCGGCCACATGTGCCGTTCTACTCACACAAAAGAAATCAAAAGAAATAAAACATCTGCTTATATCTTATCGACAAAGATAGTGCACATATCGCTGGGCGGGGAGACACACACATACATGTTCACAAAGGTTTGCGAGCCCATCTCCTCAAGGAGATGTCCAGATGTTGTTGCAGCCTAACCGTTCTGTGACTTGAAGCCCAGTAGCCCACGCAGCCTGCAAGCATGCAGAAGGCTTCAGTAGCCAGCGCCCCCCGAGCTAGACGCCAACGACATTGCTTCAAGCCTTCAGCGGCATAATTTAGCAGTCAGACTCAGAACTCATCCTCCGAGGGGTCCAAGTCCAACTCGACGAGACAACTACGCTCAGGACATGACAACACACATCAATTACGAGGAACTCTACGGGTTAGTTGATTGCCTCCCTCCCCATCCCTTCTGATTATTTCGTCCGGTCTTTTCTGCTAAGTCGATAGTAGTAGTACTTGGGTACTGTCAGTCATACGTGCCGCCAGGCTTGCTTACGGTGCGGTCCTCCGTGACCGTAAGCATGGCGAAGAACTGTACTCCGCGGTGGAGGCCGCCATGGCTTCGGAGGTGCAAGGTCTCGGCAGGTCGCTCGGCGCCGCTCCGGAAGGCGCATTGTTCTTGCAGGAGCTGCTGGCCAGGTGGCAGCAGCACACCAAAGCTGTGCCTGCCATCAACGATGCACGACTCATTGTCTAAGTTTGTAGGACCTATGTTTTTAATGATCGTATATATAAATATTAGATGTTTCAATACAGAAATTAGGGTGATGTATACTTTATACTCCTAATAAATATTCAATTTTAATTAATATTCTCTGCATACGTGTATTTAATATAGTATAGTGCTTAGAGATAATAATTAGAGATAGCGTAGTCTTTTTTAATATATTTTTGGTCTATATATAAAAGAAGAGAAATTTTATGGTGCATTATACTGGTAGTATATAATCTATAGTAAAAATCAAATCCAACTGTTGATTTGTTAAGGATATTTCTATTGCTCTACTACCATATGAAATATAAATAAACACAGTTAATTTGATATATTGAAATGAAAATAATAAATAGTTTATATTCAATTTAGTGTACCGTAAAAGGGCTAAAAAATACTCATTATAAACTTGAACGGCGGGAGTACATTTACTGTACGTTGTTCTAGCCACCCAGAAAACGCCCGTTCGTGAGCTGGGCCTTAACTAACAGCGTGACGACGTGGTCTGGTCTGGTAAGGTTTGGGCTAGGCTGATCGAGGTGGTGAGGTGATAGCGCTGCCACCGTCCCTGGTGACCTGGTGGCCGATGCGGCCAAGATGTTCACGGAGCTTGGCGATGAGGTGTACCAGGAAGTCATGGACGCGTCGCCGTCTCCTGGCAACTAACCGCATAGTGTCAGTGAGACTATTACAATTGACAAACCATGGTTTTAGAGAAAATTTGCAGTACATTATACCCATAATATATGGTGAGTAGTAGAAATTAAATCTATGCATTGGTTTATTAAGGGTATTCTCACTACTCTACTACTAAAAAGGAAGTACAATACTAACTAATCTGATCTATTATCAAAAAGAATGAACAAGTTTTGTATACCGTAAAAAAGCACTCCTTTTAAGATCACTTCACACTTGATTGTTTTTAGAAGTAAGTAACTGCTTTGCCCACTATGTTATGATACTTCATATTTGTCTCAGTTTGTGTTCGTTTGCCGGTTAATTTGAATTATTAACCTTGGTGTAAGTAGGGGCGGAGCCGGTCTAAACCTCGAGCTGGACAGCTGTTCTTACATTGGTTTATGATTTTTGTAATTTTTTAAGAGATTTTATGTGGATTTTTTTATCCTAGACCGCAGGCCATGATCCGGATGGCTTGAATTCTAACTTCGCCCCTGGGTGTAAGATTTTTTTGTTGCACGTGTTTCAATGTGCTCAAAAGCTATTGCTAAACAGAGGAGTGTGTATGGCTTGTACACTTCAGCTTCAGGCACTGATGCCATTGTAAAAGATGGATCTCGTCAGCCTTCAGTTAAGTCATCCAGCAAACGCTCTAAAAAATTTGAGTTGAAATTGTTTTCTAGTAGATGGATCTTGTTCACACGTGTGAAAGACTGACAAAACACGCTCTGATAGCACAAACATTACCTTTTATCTTCAAAGGAAAATAAGCATACACTCCTAGCTTTTAGCACACATGAACTAGTGAGTGGTGAGAGATGAATCTGACACAAAAGGTTGTTGGCACTTGGCAGTACTGACCTAGTGGGTGGCAGTGTTGAAGTTAGAAAGGTTAAACATCACAGACTCGCCATCGCCAAATTAATTCCCAACGAGCAAATATTACTGTAAATCTATCAAATTAAGTGTAGGTACGCTTTTTCTTGCAAGATGGCTCAAGATGAATGAATCACACCATCAGCAAAGAAGATCATACAATTGAGCAGCATACATCAAAGGAGAAAGAATGTGAACAACCATCCATAGACAGAACGAGTGAAGTTATATCATCTTCTATCAAAGTTCGCCACTCTGCAAAGCAACGGTTTAGTCAGAAGTTGAACGTGCATTTGCAACGTTTGTTTAGGACAAGAGGATTTCATTCCATTTCATTGGGTCATTTTTGATGTGTGAACACTGTAATAGACCAATGATAGTTGATGTGCTTGCCAGGAGATTTATATGAACTTTGTAGGCATGCAGTTAGAGATGTCACAATGTTGCTTTTCCAGTTAGAAGAGTGCATATTCCAACATCAACAGTTTTTCCGAGTAGTTAGTGCCCTGGAGTTTTTGTGTAGTTATGTTTGATCACACATATGCTTTACTTGTACTATGGTGCAAGTTCCGGTTTCGTTCTACTTACTCCAGTCTTAAAGAAATAGAAAATAGAGAAATTAACGCAAAGGTTTGATCGACCGAATAAGGTTGCATATTTGTTGAGAGTTGTACATATGACATGAGCGACCAGAAAACAGGTTGAGACTTGAGAAGTTGAGAGTACATGAACTTTTTACATGACAACCCACCCACAATTGTTTTTCATATGTTATGTTCTGATTCTTGTGAATATCTGTGTGTGCATAGTGATTTGGGATGTAAATATTACAGAATTCTACTTCCATCCAAAAATAATCAACACCAGGATTAGACGAATGCCATCATCAAATAGAAAGTAAACCTGATCTACACATGTAACACATATACCATTTTACGCTCCATCGTCGGTTTGGAATGGGGAAATATTATATACTTTGGATTTTCCTTAGCACAAAATCCTTTGTATGAACTGCTATTGTTAAGGTAGGTAAACTGCAACATGTGCATTAGCAAAAGTTTTAATTTATAATGTATCCATCTCTTGTAAAGTTTCAAGATAAAAGCTTTTTTAAACAAGCTAAACAAGGAAAACTTGGATAAATGCCACCGAATAGTGATTAAATCGTAAAAATGCCACCGCAAAGTGTTGAATCCTAAAAATGCCGTTGCGAACTTCAAATAGTAATTGATATACCACTCTTCTACGTATTTGACTGTGTATTTTCGTATTTGACCACAATGCCCACATCTTCTTCCTCTCCTTTGATGGCCGGGAAGTCGAAAGAGGAAGCTCCAGTGTTCATGACAGAGGTAGTAGCTAGAGAAAACAGATTGTGATGACACCTGCTTGCAAATTTGCAATGTAGGAACGAATTGTGGCTCACCTAGTCACATTGGGTGAGTAGGGGAAAACAATGCCACAGATCTGTCGAGAAGGGCATTTATAAAGAATTAATATCATAATAAAATTATTACAAAATGAGTACAAGAGATAAAATTGCAACACTTGAGTATTCAATTACAACTCGGGTCGCAAATTACATAAATAAATAATTACATCTCAAAAATAAAAATTACAAGAATATAATTACAAACACCGGTAATCTTCTAATCTTCAATTATCAACCTGCAAATTCAATTGCACGCATATAACACTGAGAATAGAATCATCGCATTAAATTATCCAAATGAAATAAAGAATTATAATTGCCGTCAGATCCATATATTTGGTATCGTGCACTAATATACTAGATTCGTCTAGGGCCAAATCGGCACCTCTCACGAAATTGGATATCATCACCCGACAATTATACAAACATGTCATTATTTGTAGGTGCGCGTATATTAAAAAGATCGTACGGTAGAACCAGCATTTCCCTCAGTAAAAGGGTAAAAATCGCATAGTACATAGGATAAGCTTAGAGCACTGTAGGTAAGGATAGCCACAACCGAAACAGTCATAGGAGCAAGCCTTAGGGCATAAGGCAAATTGCCCTCTTATAAGGAGGTCTCCAGCACAAGCCCAAGTCACAGGAGACATTCTTCAAGGTAAGAACCAAACAAACAGCACCTCCCACAACCACAAGACAACCTTGTGAGTCGCCCACACAGCCAAGCAACAGCCAAGCTTCCAAAATCAGCCACACAGACAACATCACCACCAAGCCTAAGTAAGATCAAGACCTAGAAGGCTAGAAGGATCACAAGACAGGAGCACCATAACCAAGAGGAGAAGGAGCTGGGAGAGCAAAGGCAAGGGAGGACACCACCTCTACATCCTTACCAACAACAACACCACCTCACCTATTTCCCTTCCATTTTAGTCATCACATCCCAGTTAATCTCCACCCTCAACCATAGCCATTTAAGAATAGCAGTAGTACCAACACAAGTATAACAATAGCAAAAATAAAACCATAGACTAAAATCGATAACCAGAGTAGTGGTCTCAGTTCATCGGCACAGGGGGAGTTGCGCTGTGCATTCTCGATAACCTATAAATGCTCCCCGTCACATGATGGATTATGAGCATCATTGCGGTGCCATCCAACCCGAGCATCAATGATAAAAATTCATCACAGACCATTTCACCCCTCTCATAGCATGATCAAATTAATCAAAAGATTAAACCATCCATTATCGGTAGCATAGTAAGAAAGAAAGAGGGGATGAACAGAGGGCTAGGGTCTACCAAACCCTAGCTGGAGCAGAGGCACGGCCATGGGAGAGGTTGGCGCAGTGGCCAAGGGTGGCAGAGGATAAGATGGCTGGAGGAAGGCCGGGCAGTAGGGCGGCGGCTTGGGTCAGATGACGTGGGTGCGTGCGCAGGGGCAAGCCAAGGACCTAGGCGGCACGGGACCTGCCTGTGACAAAGGAATGGGGTCAAGCGTGGCCCAGGGCGCGGGGTAATGCCAAGGCGTGGCGAGCCAAGGCTTGCGGCCAAGGCTAGCAATTGGCGAGGGCGCGACCTTAGCAGGGCGGCAGCCGCGCTCGCGAGAGGGAGGGGCAGGGAGCCGGTGCACAGGGGGAGGTGAGCGACCAGCGGCAGGAGTAGGCCGGCTGAGATTGGGGGAGAGAGAGAGAGAGAGAGAGAGAGAGAAGTAGAGAGGGAGGAAGAGCCAGAGAAGAAGCCACAAGGAGAGTTCGGTTGAATGGATAAGGATAGAGAAAGGAGAAAATAAAAAGAAAGAAAGAAAAAAGAAGAAGATAAGAGAAAAGAAAAGAGAAGAGAAAAACAAGAAAAATATATTCCCAGATATACTAATAAAATTTTGAACCAATTGGATCATGTGAACAATTCGCCTTTAAGCCGAATCGGTTAAAAGTCTATTAAATTAACTAATCCAATCGGTCGAACATTCCACTAAAACACGACGGAAGAAAATATTATAAAGTTCTAAAAATCACAATATAAAATTTATAAATCTCAGAACAATAAGAGGAAAGGGTTGGACACCTTAAAATATATAAAAACTTATTCGCCACTAGAATATGTCATTTATGTAATTTCAGAAATTAACTCTAATTGGACCGCGTATCTGCAATTGGACGAAGATGCGTATTTTGATCAAAACCCAGGTAAGCTCTCTCTGGTCATATTTATAAAATTGTTGTTAAATGTTTTCATAATTCTCCACTACATGGAAAAATATTATTTGAAGAAAAAACTAAATTGGGTTGTCGGAAGAATATTGTTGGAACGATTGCCGATGCAGTATATGAAAATGTGAATATATTGAATTGAATCATCTAATAGATGAAATCGGTGTGGTTTATATATATGTGAGGTGGGTAGAGGGTGCCATGTTTGAGTATTGCCAGAGGGGCTCTCTACATAGGGTGTGATATATGGATAAAATAAACTATATTCGGGTAATGAGCTGTATTAAATCGTATCAACCATAGTGTGTGGAAACGACTAGAAAATGTTGTCCTATTAAAGTGTTTGATCTCCACAATGGGTAAGAGTAGTTAACTAAGAGTGGTATGAAACTAAGATATGCGGGAGGCCTAGTGAGGGACACATTTGATACCCAAAGTTGGTTGGTTTATTTGGCGCTATATTAAACGCCAGGAGAGGAACAACTCCGATTTCGGGGAGAAGTTCAACTAGCCACCCCACGTGTTAATACCACCAATTTCGAGATTGAGTACAACTGGTAGGTGGTCAGGGCAGATGAGTACTACTGATTTTGAGAAGTGGTATAACTGACAATGCCATGTAATAGTACCATCGAATTCGGAGTAGGGTACAACTGGCAGGTGGTTAGGGCTGGAGATCTAATATGAAAATTAGCAATAAACATTATGTATTCTCAATTGAGGTTGAGTACACTATGGATAAAGTGGTACAAACTGGCGCGGGGTTAAATCATGAATTCATGCTTATCTCTTGGATTGGAGGCTACGGAAGCTAAGTCTGGCTAGTGCTAGCAGAATATTTAATAATTAATTTTTTTTTTGAAAATATAGATCTTTCTAATAAAAATCCATTTTTGAAAATAGGATTTGAGGAGGGTGAAAAGTGGTTGAAAGTGAATTGAGGAGGTTGAGATGATTTGGGAGGAAAAATTCATATATATATATATTGCATTTTGTTACTAATGCTTGCTGAGTACATTTTTGAACTCATCCTTGTATAAATCCCTCTTTGTTTAGACTTTGAGCACTATGGATTTAGCGAAGATGATGGGTTGGAGAGCCAACCGCAGGACTAGAATGTTGAGGAGGCGGAGTACTACCCAGAGGAGTGGATGGAGTAGTAGCCCCTATGGAGGAGGGCACAGATCACTAGGGTATTGCATAGTGTAGATATTATATTTAAGCTTTTTATTGTAAATACTACTGTAGACCTATGAACTTTAAATTAGTATCATACGTGGCAGAAAATGTAATAAAATTTCTTGCTAGTCCCTAATTATTGTTCTGTTGCAACACTCTGAATTCGGCGTATCAATTGATAAAGTGTCGGATCCGCTCAATGTTTCATTAGCTAATATGTCCACATCAGCGTAATTACCTCAGAGTTATTGACAAGGTTACTATTGTTACTCTAAGTTAATTATGCGGGTTGTTACAAGTGCGGATTCGGGTCAAAAGGGTTGACGGCGTAAGTCTAGCGAGCAAGGCCTTTTGGCGGCATAGTGCAGATCTGCGGTGGATTGAGACGGTGTCATGTGGGTCTCCAGCAGCCTAGCCAGCTTGAACATGAGCACCTGCGTTGGCAAGCTGGGGGATTTTTTTGAATACAGTACAAAAGAGACACTGTATTTTCGATTGAACACAACAGTTCTGCGTATTTATAAAAAAAATCAGGTGTATTCGCTTTATTGTATCGCGAAAACATATAAAACCAAAATGAAAACGCGAATACAGGTTAAATGATAGACGAAATAGCGGTTACAGGTATTTGCCACATGACATAGCAAATACATGGTGTATTCACTTGAGGGAGCGAATACACCCTCTGTTATCACTCAGCTCACCACCGAAAGAGCCGACCGAATTTGGTTATATTCGCTATGTGATATAGCGAATACACTGAATTCGCTATGTGGTGTAGCGAATACACCTTGTATCCGCTATGTCATGTGGCAAATACATGTAATCGCTATTTCGTCTATCATTTAACCTGTATTCGCATTCTCATTTTGGTTTTATATGTTTTCGCGATACCACATAGCGAATACATCTGATTTTTTTTTACAAATACGATAACAGTTATGTTCAATCGAAAATACAGGGTCTCTTTTGTACCGTATTTAAAAATCCCTCTCTTTCGTACCGTATTTAAAAATCCCCCAAAGGTATTGTGTTAGCCATCATTAATACTCGGTAGCCAACTACGATGTTGCTGCGGCATTTCTATTGTCTAGTTTCGCGTGCTATGGTTCTTTCCTACTGATTGCTTCCGAGCGCCAGCGGCTCGCCGCTCGCCGCCACCAGTACCTATGGCAGGACTGAACAAGAACAAGAACAGGCGAGGGCAATATGGTCTAATTTGGGTGGGGTCGGGGGTTGTGATACCAGAATGGTATTTGTATCATTTATCTAAATTTTCTAAACATTTTATTAAAAAGTTAAACAATACTACTACAAACCCAAGCCAAAACTGTCCGAAGAAAAAAATGAAAATACAAACATAACCCGAACCCGTAGGGCCGAATATAGATAGAGCAGGCCCGGATACCCATCAAAACCAGAAACCAGAAAAAGAAACAAGACACACAATATACCGACGCGACGCGACGCGACCAATCTCTTCCTGTCCTATCCTACCCCTCGCTTTCGCACCCTCGCCGCCTCGCGTCCACCACCTGGCCGGAACCCTGGGGGATCGCCGGCGCACGGCGGCGTCGTACGGGGCGTGGCGGAGATGAGCCAGCAGAAGAAGCGCATCCCCAGGATCGAGCCCTTCAAGCACCGGGTCGAGGTGGACCCCAAGTTCTTCGACAAGTCGTGGAAGAAGCTCGATGACGCCATCCGCGAGATTTACAACCACAACGCGAGCGGCCTCTCCTTCGAGGAGCTCTACAGGTTGACAACTCTACGCCGCATCCCCTACTTATTTTTTGATTTTTCTTGGGGGTGATTTTTAGGGTTAATTTTGGTGTAGCATATCGCGCGCGCGCGCGGAGTTGGGAACGTACTGTGATTGAATTCGTTACGGATCGGGCTTTATTGCTAGATTTGGCTTTGTCATACTATCCTTCACGGGGGTGTCAACAATTTTTCTGTTTTTCTTAGGTTTTGTTGCGTGATCGCGAATTGGATGCGGGGATATCCGAAATTTGTAAACGTTTTTTTTTATTGATCGAGGATATGCGTGTCTATTAGGTTATACTATGTGTCGATATTTAAGATTTGTGGTATATTGTTCGGAAATCTGGGTTGTATTGCTCTTATTATAGTTTTGGAGTTGTGGCCGTAGCGCTTCATTCTGGTAGTAATTAGTTGCATTGATTTTCCCGCGCGGTTGTGGCTGTGATGTTGTGTGAGGATTAAAATTGATTTAAATTATGCTGTAATTAATCTATGCTTGTAGAATTACAAGGGTTATACCATTAAGTAGTTCTAAATATTTTCTCTTTGATGTGTGGTGTGATTGCAATGTTGGATGTCAATTGGAACATATTTAAGATGCATGTGTTGTTGCATGGGTGATAGTTTGCGGCGCATCTAGTCTTACAAGGTTTAGCTTTTATCAAAATTTGTGGTTGGTGATGTACTTATCACCATAGTTTCATGAATTTGTACCCAATGTTACACAGTAGAAATACTTGTAATTCACTTGTCTATGAACGATCATATTAGTCCTCTCGGAATTGTGGGGGGTCCAGGGGCATGAAAGCTGTGAGGAGATACTGTCCAACATATGCATATGACTTTTATTTCAAAGGCCGCATCTATTTAATCCTCTGTGGTAGTATTTTCTTCCCAAGTTCCCATGTTCCCATGTTGCTTTACCTCCTGCACTTCCCTAGTGAGCCTTTTTTCCAAGAAGTTGCATAAGATTTTTTTTAAAACTGAAAGTGTCACATATGAAGTTCTTGCTCGCGATACATGCCATAGCCATGCCGTTCTTATGAAGTTCTTGCTCGCGATACATGCCATTGGCACTGGCACTGCCTGGCCATTGATCATGCCACTAGAATACAGAGATCGAAAGCCTCATGTAGAAAAGCTAAGGACCCTTATTGCTCCCTGAAACTTTACACAAACAATAGGGAAGATTAAATCTTAGTTAAAACAAGGAATAAAAGAAAAAGGAACAATGCTGTACGGATTATGAATTTATATATTAGAGCAATAGAAACATAAACAAGATAACAGCCATTTACATTGTAGTTTAGTAGTTTACTACTGTTGAATGCTCACATTTTGTATTCCATGCATGCTCATGCACTCAAGTTGCTTGAGATTTTCCTTTCACCAAGCGGGAATAAACCCTGGCCCTTGAAGTCTGTCGGTATCCTTTGTATCTCCAGTGTAGCCATGCTAGTCGTGGATGTCTATACTCTACAGTCATCTTCCATTCTTCATCCAATTCTGTGTCTAGCTTGCTGATGCTCTTCCATCATGTGCCTCTGTACCCTGCAGCAATCTTATTATCTTAGTACATTGTTCTTATTGACGATGATTGACGTACCCTATTCTATTCTTTGGGCCTAAAGTCTCATAAAGAAAAAGACCCCAAAATAAAAACAAGGCCCGAGGTTCATTACTTGGTTACGACTTTAACCATAGTTAATTTTAGTCACGTGAAAATATCCTTGACCAGTATAAATAATATTGATCGGATGATATAATATGCCCTAAAAATCCCGAACTGATAGATACACGCTGGTCGAATAACCTCGACCGGCGTGCATGTCAGACGTGGATAAGTTTACACCTTGACGTAGTTGAGGTCGGGGAAGAGGTTACCTCCGTATAAGGCTTGCGTGCGGGAGACGATCTCTCTGATAGGTACAAATGGACATTTGGAAGTTACTCTCCGCCACTTTATTAAAAGACACCTTTTCGTGAGAAGACACCTCTTAGATGACGACAAACTGCCATCCCTTCGATGCTATAAATAGGAGGCTGCTGCAATGATTCAGAGAAGAAGAGGGCGATTAGAGAAGCTAATTAAAATTAGGCATTAGCGGTCTTAATTTTCCACTTAAGTCTGTAATCTGTAAACCATTCGTGACTCAATAAAGAAGCAATCTCATTTTCTACTCCTTTCAATCTTTGTTTTATAGACAAAAGGCAAAATGAATTATATTCATAAGTTCGATCTAGGGACGTAGAAATCGACGGTTGGCGCTAGGAGAAGGGCCCCTCTGTCATAATTCAAGATTGAAAAAGGTAATATGTTGTTGACGGAATCAATGGATGAAGAGAATTCATTTGATCTCGCCGACTATGCTCACCTCACAGCAAATGACTTCGTAGAGGAAGAAACAGTTAAGTGTGACTTTTACTCCAGTATGTTACTAAGGCGGAATTGGCAGCTTCATCCAAACTGGATGATGTCACGTCAGGAACACCATTTCCTAAGGAAAAATCAGGAAAATAGAGTGACTCTGTACCTACCCATGTTTCAGAGGCAGAGGACCAGGGCACATGCCCTATGGAATTCGACAATGTGCGAACTCATCGGAACGACAATGGATTCCATGAGAGTTCATCTTCAGAAGATTTTTTTGAAATCTTGAGCTCGATTATACCCATCATTGTCCTCCGATGAGGGAGTACTCACCCCTTCCGTCAATTTCGGATTTCGCGTTTGCGCAGTCATGGAGGAGACAAAGGCACAACGAGTGGAACGTGAATAGCGTGAAGGTCAAGAAAAAGCCGTATAAGAGCAACACGCGAGTCTCGCAGTTGCCAAACATAAGACTGTGGAAGAGGCGAGACACCTTTACCACAACAGCCAATCAGAAACTTCGCAGAGGGCAGATCCCTCGGGGAGTAATCCCCGACATATCCTCCTAATCACGTTGCAGGTTCCAAGTTTGGTGGTAAGAGACATAAACATGATTCTTAATAACTGGTGCAATTTTAAACCAACCCATGGATGTAGATAATATGCCACTTATAAGATCTCTAGCTGTTGATCTGCAAGAAGATAACTGGTGCAAAATACAAGGTTGCTGGTCAGATTGTGAGATGACTTCTAATAGGGACTTTTTCATGTGAGCCAGTACTTACTGTGTTGAAACTCATTAGACTGACCTCATCTCCGACTTACTGCTAGTTAGTACTAAGTATAAAGCAAAGAGAAACGTGGTCGGTTCTCCACAAAAAACTGATTCACTTCCGATCACGATGATGATCAGTTAACAAACAGTTGGGCGCTACTAGTGATACACTTAAGAAAATTCACAAGCAGACAAGTAGTATAAATTCAATACAAACGAGATTAACACAGAAGAAAACTTTCCATTTATTTATAAAGATTTTTTACATTGCCCATAGACAAGTCCACGGCAGATTTCATTTCTGCGCGTATCTGTTCATCTCTTCTTCGGTTGAGAATTGCAGGTTGGGCGCCATTTTTTCCTGATCAATGGCATCCTTATAAAATGCCTCAATTTCATGAAAAGGGCATTGATCTGGAAAGCAATTGACATCTGAAGTGCTGATTTGATGGTACTCAGCATAATGGGGATGTGATTGTTGATAATCTTCAATTGGTCCTTTGTCCCTGCAACTAGCTCATCAATCAACGAATTTGGATTTGTAGGTTCAACTTGTTTCCCTTTCAGATGCACGGATATTTTCTTCAACTGAATAAAAACAAAACTCAGGGTAGATTTACTTACTCCCCGAACTCTTATTATTTCTTCATTGAAGGTCTTCATCTGTTCCTTTAATTTATTAATTTCTTCTTGTGCCTTAGAACTCAGCTGTGCCAATTTTTTCTTTTCTACTTCCCCTGTGAGAGTTGGTGTTCCTAAGCCTTTATTATATTTTTAAACTCTGGCAACAATGCTTAAATTGTTATTTTAGAAATAAGTAACAAACTGTAATCAAGTCGGGAAAAGTTACTTACTTTCCACTTCGGCCTCGGCCTCAAGAATGATGACTTGGAGCTCTTTATCGAGCTGCTTCAACCGATCATCATTCTCCTTGAAAGCTTGTTCGAGCCTGAAGTTCTTTTCTTCACTAAATTGAAGTTTTTTCCTTCAATTCAATGAGGTTAAACTCATAGCCTTTGGCAGTATTTTGAGCCACCAAGAGCTGCTTCTCCAGCTCGGTTATTCTTTCTTTTGATCAGTTTCCAAACAGATAAAATTAAAATAAAATCATGAAAACACAAAAAAGGAGTTCTAATCAACTTACTTTTTTGTTATTTTTTCCATTTTGGATTTCACTGAAGTCTTAACCTGCCTACAAATATAAATCAAGAAGAGAAAATAAACCAAATATACTCTTTCTCTTAAGATTTAATAAAAGAGAAAAGAATACCTTGGAAAGGAAGTTATCAAAAACTTACCTGAAATCCTCATGATTAACAAACACTAGAAGAAGACGGAAGAGGATTGGCAACATCCACTGGTCGGCTACCTAGACCTCTTCCTCTACCGCCTTAGGAGATGGAGGTACCTCCTCGGTGGTAGTCGATGTTTGAACCTTTTCGGCGGCAAGTAAGGTATGTACCTCTTTTGCAGTAATAGATGCCTCGTCGATCTGCTGTTCATCTTCAATAGCTGGGGGATCTTGACCTTCAACATTGGTCGGCTCCTCCCCTGTACCTTGTGCGCCTGCCAGGATCTCTTCGGCAACCTCAACAGCAGCTGTCAAGAAGGCTCCACACTGATTGGCACAGCACCGACTAGAGGGTCCACCTCGGGATTCTCTTCAATTTGAGGTGTAGCTAGGGGGCTAAAAAAAGAGAGAGAAATTAATGTTAGTTCTAAAAGATTGAAAATGCTTAGAACTAAAAAGTAAAGAAATACTTACTTAAAGGACACTCCTAAGTCCATGCTCCAAGAAAAGAAATCCGACACAGGATTTTATCTCCTTTTTATGATGAGGAACATTGTCATTATCACTCTCTTCCTCCTCACCCTGTATATATGGAAACAAAGGATAATTCTTATAAGGAATATCCTATGTTCCTACATCCGACACAGGATTTTATCTCCTTTTTATGATGAGGAACGTTGTCATTATCACTCTCTTCCTCCTCACCTTGTATATATGGAAACAAAGGATAATTCTTATAAGGAGTATCCTATGCACCATATCTTCTCTTATTACGTATCTGCAAGGAGATCCTCCTCTGCATTCTTGCAGAAGTTTCAACCCTCTTCTCTTGGATTTGAGGTTACCTCCGCATAAGGCTTGCGTGCGGGAGGCAATCTCTCTCTCTGACAGGTACAGACTGACATTTGGAAGTTACTCTCTACAAAGAGACACCCTTTATTAAGAGACACCTTTTGACGGAAGACGTCTTTTGACGAGAAGATACCTTTTCGCGGAAAGACATCTCTTAGAAGACGACAAACTGCCATCCATTCGACGCTATAAATAGGAGGCTTCCACAAGGATTCAGAGAAGATGAGGGAGATTAGAGAAGCTAATTAAGATTAGGCATTAATATTCAACGCTATAAATAAGAGGCTTTCACTTAAGTCTGTATTCTGTAAACCATTCATAACTCAATAAAGAAGCAATCTCATTTTCTACTCCTTTCAATCTTTGTTTTATAGACAAAAGGCAACCCAAATTACATTCATAAGCTTGATCTAGGAACTCTCGGATCTTAAACATTGACACTTATCTTAACAAACACAATCTTATCTGGCTTCAATAAACACAATCTTTTCATAACAAGCTGGGGTGCAAAAAAATTAGTAAGTAGGAAACGTTGGATGCACTTCGTTTAGTGTGTTAAATTCTAACCAAATCTCCGTGATTGGCCCCACTAAAAATATTATTAGATCATTTGTTCAATTAATTTTAGTTCGGAGACATAAGACATATGCCAAAGGTCTTTCTTTGGGAATTACTGAAGAGTGCATTTGAAATTTGAAATTTACCTCTTTATAAGGTAGTATAGTTAAGGAAGTTGGTTGTACCGGATAATGCAATGTAGATTTCTCTTTACCAAATGGAGGAAGTTATCACTGATATAAATATCTCCTCTTCTTTTTTTGAGACACCAAATATTAGGGAGAGAAATTAACTGAAACACCTGTCATGTCTCCATGCCCTTGCTTTTGCTTTTTATAACCTTAGGAGCTTAGAATGTGATTGCTCAAGTGACATTACCTATTTATTAGTTGGGTGTCTCCATACGGACCATAACTACAATTTATTAGATTTTAGCTCTGGTTACACCTTGTATGTGGCTTTGTTTATGTTACAAAATCTTACTTTTCATTTTTATTTTTGCTAAGATCTGTTGTTAGTCGTTTAATTTGGGATGGAGAGAGATACATGGTTGGAAATATTTTATTGCTGAGTATGAAGGACCTGTTTGAAAATGTAATTCTTTGAAAGCATGGTTAGTTCTGGAATGTAGATCATATAAAGGACTTGTCTGAAAAGAAGTACTAAAGACACTTTTCAATAGAGCAAATTGTACATATGGCTTGTCTGAAAATTCAATTTTTGTGAACTATTTCAGAAAATGTGCCAGATATGTGTCAAATGGGTTTCATCTTCATTCTAATAGTGTAGGAGGATTTTGTCATGGCTAGCTTTATAATGTTTTGGGTCATAGTATTGTTGTTGCCCTTTTACTTTTGGGGGGTGGGTTGGGGTTTGTAGTGGAGCTCAATATAATGCAGAGTAGTCTAGTCTACGTTAGTGTGCTGTAGGAATTATGTGTGATGCTATGATGTGGTAGACTCAGAAGAGCATTACCCACTGTTTACCATTCTGACTACAGTTCAGAAAAACAGCATGGTACTGCAATTCTGTGTTCTTGTGTGCTGTTCTTGTCTATTGGATGACTTGCTTTATTAGCTGAATATTCTTTTTAGGTCATATATTGCTGGTTGGTCATGTTGCTTTTGGCTCTTAATTCAGATACATTCTTTTATTTTTATGGTCCAAAACATATTGTTTCCCCTTGGTTCTTAGTTCAAATACATATTTTTTTCTTCTAATTCCATGGCGTAATTCTCCCTTTGTGTTGACCAGAACTGCTTATAACTTGGTTCTTCACAAGCATGGTCCGAAGCTCTACGATAAACTGACAGAGAACTTGAAAGGACACCTGAGAGAAATGTGCAGATCTGTGGAGGCTGCCCAAGGTGGTTTGTTCTTGGAGGAGCTGCAGAGGAGATGGGCTGATCATAATAAGGCATTGCAAATGATTAGAGATATACTCATGTATATGGATAGGACATTTGTTCCGACTCAAAAAAAGACAGCTGTCTTTGACCTTGGTCTAGAATTATGGAGAGAGATCATTGTCCGCTCTACCAAAATTCATGGGAGATTGCTTGACACACTTCTGGAACTCATTCATAGAGAGAGGATGGGCGAAGTGATAAACAGAGGTTTGATGAGGAGTACAACTAAAATGTTGATGGATCTAGGGTCTTCTGTCTATCAGGATGACTTTGAGAAGCCATTCCTTGAGGTATCTGCAAGTTTCTATAGTGGTGAGTCGCAACAGTTCATTGAGTGCTGCGATTGTGGTGAGTATCTCAAGAAGGCTGAAAGGCGGCTCGCTGAGGAAGTGGAACGTGTTACACAGTATATGGATGCCAAAACTGCAGACAAAATAATTAGTGTTGTGGATAAAGAGATGCTCTCAAATCACATGCAGAGCTTGGTTCTTATGGAGAACTCTGGTCTTGTGAATATGCTCATTGATGACAAACACGATGATCTGGCCAGGATGTACGACTTATTTAAACGTATTCCTGATGGTCATTCAACAATTAGATCCGTGATGACTTCTCATGTTAAGGAAACTGGAAAGACTTTGGTGACTGACCCAGAGAGATTAAAGGACCCTGTTGATTTCGTCCAGCGTCTTCTAAATGAGAAGGACAAGTATGATGACATTATCAGTGTTTCATTCTGCAACGACAAGGCTTTCCAAAATGGTTTGAACTCCTCCTTTGAGAATTTCATCAACTTAAACAACCGATCCCCTGAATTCATATCACTGTATGTTGACGACAAGCTTCGGAAAGGAGTGAAAGGGGCCAATGAAGAGGATGTTGAGACTGTACTGGACAAGGTGATGATGATCTTTAGGTACTTGCAGGAGAAAGATGTTTTTGAGAAGTATTACAAGCAACACTTGGCAAAACGTCTTCTATCTGGGAAAGCTACTTCTGATGAAGCTGAGAGGAGTATGCTTGTGAAGCTGAAGACAGAATGTGGCTACCAGTTTACTTCAAAATTGGAAGGCATGTTCACTGATTTGAAGACGTCCCAGGATACTATGCAAAGTTTCTATGCTAATCTCTCTGCTGATACTGATGGCCCAACATTATCTGTCCAGATACTCACCACTGGGTCTTGGCCAACACAACCATGTGCCACCTGCAACCTTCCACCGGAGATCCTTGGTATATGTGAGAGGTTCCGGGCATACTACCTTGGCACTCACAATGGCAGGAGATTAACATGGCAAACAAATATGGGGAATGCAGACATTAAAGCAACATTTGGAGGCCGCAGACATGAGCTGAATGTCTCAACTTACCAGATGTGTGTCTTGATGCTATTTAACTCAGCAGATGGTTTGACTTGCAGTGAAATCGAGCAGGCCACAGCTATACCACATGTTGACCTGAAGCGCTGCCTCCAGTCTCTTGCTTGTGTGAAGGGTAAGAATGTGCTGCGGAAGGAACCCATGAGCAAGGATATATCTGAGGGCGACACTTTCTACTATAATGATAAGTTCACTAGCAAGCTGATCAAGGTGAAGATTGGCACTGTGGTTGCACAGAAGGAGACAGAACCAGAAAAGCTGGAGACTCGCCAGAGAGTAGAAGAGGACAGAAAACCTCAGATTGAGGCCGCCATTGTCAGAATAATGAAATCCAGAAGAGTCCTGGATCACAATAGCATAGTTACGGAGGTGACAAAGCAGCTCCAATCACGCTTCTTGCCGAATCCTGTTGTCATAAAGAAAAGGATCGAGTCCCTGATCGAGCGTGAGTTCTTGGAGAGGGACAAGGTAGATCGGAAGCTTTATCGTTATCTTGCGTAGATGCTCTCGTTGCCGAAACATTAGATTGTCCATGAACGGATCGCAACTTATGTACCTATGTTTGAATGGGATTGGGAGTTCTTTCATCCATTTTCGCTGTAGTTCTGCTGCAGTGTCCAGGTGGTTTACTTACTTCAGGTCTGCCATCTTTGGTACACATATAGAGAACCGTCTTATACCCTCGTGTTAATGAATAGAATGTTGCTACTCATTATTACGTGGTTTTGATTTTTCTGATCTGATGGGTTAACCACTGTTCGTAGAGTCACTGCTTCCAGTTACGTCGTATGCTTGATGTTAGATCTTAGCATTTGTTAGGCTTGCCCCTGTTCTGAGAGACAGAGGTGACACTTCCAGTCATCTAAGCCTAGGGATCGGCAATTTTAAACCCAAACCGAAAAACCAAATTAAATTAACCGAAAAAAATTAGTTTTATTTGGTTTTCGGTTTGGTATTTATTTTGATTTAATGCAGTTTTTATTTTTTGGTTTGGTTTTGTAATACTATAAACTGACTAACCGAATCATCACTCCTCTCCGACTCTTCCTCGTGTCAAAATTCCCCATTCGGAGTCAGGCACTCGAGTCATTCCTCGTGCGGGTGGCGCTGCGGCCATTCCTCCCTCCCTCGCCCTCTCGGCTGGCGGTCGCCTCTGCTCTTCGCACGTAGTTGGCCGACCGACTCCTCTCTCTGCGCGCCGCTCTGGCCTCTAGGCTCCCCGCAACAGACGCTATGGCGGGCCCGTGCGGAGGGTGGAGCCGAGCGGCAGCCCCACCAGCCGCGCGGGTGGGTTGATGCAGATCCGGGAGGGTCCGCAGTGCCCAGCGATGGCGGCCGCGGGGGCGCTTGCGCTTCAGTCTCCGATGTCGGCGATGATGCTCTCCATGTTCGCCACCATTGTCTATGGCCTCTTTCTACATCGTCGGCCGGTGAGTGCTGAGGCGGAGTGGAGCACGGACGGGGAGTGGATAGCGAGCACGGGCGATAAGCATGAGGCAACGCACGGGCGGCGATGGTGAGCACGGACGAGGAGTGGACGGCGAGCAGAGGCAACACACAGGGAATCGACCAGTCGGGGGACCTGTTGCTTGGTTTCGTTGAACCGAAACACCGAAATAACCGAACCGAATAAATTCGGTTTTATTGTTTCAATTTTCGAAATTGTTTGGTTCAGTTTGGTTAACACTTCTCAAATACTAGAAAAATTTTAAACCGAGAAAACCAAATTAATCGAATACCCACCTCTATCTATGCCGTATCTTTTTTGCATGCCGAGCTGCTAAATTGAATTCTCTTGAGTATTTTTGTGTGCGCGCGCGCGCGCAGAGGAGATTGTTTAAGGTAGTCGTAGAGTTCTTCGAATTGTCATGTGATTTGTTGATCTGGATGTAGAAGTTCTATTGTCTTCAGCACGGTGCGTGCCAAAGATACCTTGATTTACCCAGTTTGTACCAATCCTTGTGTTTTGGTTGGTCCTGCCCGTCCTGGAGTAAGGGTATAGAGGGTGTTTGGCAGAGCTCCAGCTCTATTTTTTCAGCTCTGCTCCACAACTCTAGTGTAGAGCAGCTCCACTGCAAAACTAGAGTTAGAGCTGTGGTGTTTGGCCATGAGATTAGCTCCAGATCCTAAAATGATGGTGAATGGTCAACATTACCCTTTTTCCTAATCCTGTCATTAATTTTTCTAATTTTTGATTTGACGCCTCAACTTTGGAATTCACGTATCTTCTATGCCTTTGGCATGGAGTTTTGTATTTGAGTCCAAGTACAGAAATTGACTTTTCGAAAATTAATTTTTCTAATTTTCGATTTGTGTTCACTTATAATTCACGTGTCTATGCATTTAGCATGGCGTTTTGGCATTGCATCTTCTGAACAGGAGAATGTTTGTGACATATGCTATCATTGGAAAAAGAAATTGATAAGTATATAAGTTTTGTTTTATACCATTACAAAAAGAAATTGATCCACACTATAAGATTAATTCCATGAAATATATAAGTGAAATGGTTCCATCAAATAACATATAGGAAAAAATAAGATTAATTCCATGAAAGCGCAATAGCAGTTGCCACTTCATCTCGAAATGCATCCATAGTCACAATATTTGGTTGAGTAGTTGTCCCATCTGACGCTTGATAAGGAACTGCATATTTGTTGTATCTTTCTGGGATGGTAGGTATGTAGTTAGGATCTCGATCATATTTTTCAAAGTCCCAGTCTCCACTAGCATGCTCACGTATGAAGTTATGAAGCACCATAGTAGCAGCAACAATCATTTTTTGTTTGTGCATCGGATAGCTTGGCATCTTGTACAGGATTTGCCACTTCATCTTCAATACTCCAAATGATCGCTCGATAACATTACGCACGGATGAGTGTATTCTATTGAACTTCTCCGTAGGAGTATTCGGTTCCATGCCTCTATGCCACTCAGGTAAATGATATCTTTCTCCCTTATATGGTGCTAGGTACCCAGGACGGTTAGGATAGCCCGCATCAACAACATAGTACTTGCCTTTCAAAATAAAAAAGTTAAAACAAGTTATTATTTCAATAGAACTCATTTATGTAAATTTCACGAATATTTGAAAGTGCATTACCTTGTGGAGGATGTGGAAAGAACTCTCGATCCACTCTAATCGCATGGTACAATACACTTGTGTCATGCATTGCTCCAGGTTGACCAGTTGACACATAAGTGAATCGCATATCAAAGTCACAAACTGCGAGCACATTTTGAGTTGGAATTCCAGTTTTTCCAATATACCTTATTTGCTCTTTTGGTGCAAGAGATACACGAATATGAGTTCCATCAAGAGCACCAATGCAATCTTTCAAGTGTGGATAAGCTCTCTTATCATCTCTAATCCTCTTATGGACAGTTTGGAAATTAGGATCTTGAGGTCTTAGGTAATCTTTTGCCATAGCAACCAAGCAGTTTAAAACCTCATCAAACTTCCTACTGATGGTTTCACCTGAATGCTTAAACCGATTTTGACCTCTCCTATTTGACTCACATCCACCACATGTAAATAGGAAAATTGCTAGCATTTCGTAAGTGCTCATGTGTATAGATGATTGCAATCCATACCTATTCACCAGCAAACCATGCAGATCCATGAAGATAGTCTGGTTCATACGTAGTTGGGTATGGCATTCTCCAGGAGTCTTAAGCGTCTCCATCAACCATCCCATGCCACTTGTTCGTGATGTCCTTGGTGGTGCCTTGTTTAGGTAAAACTCACAATAAATTTGAGCTATTTCAGCAGCACCCAGAACCATATCAAAAAATTTTTCCAGCTCTTCACTAGAATCATCACTATCACTTTCAGACATCTGTACAATAAACATCAATATGAGACAACAATAATAATAGTCTTCAAACATCAATGAGACAACAATAATAATAGTCTTCAAACATCAATATGAGACAACAATAATAATAGTCTTCAAACACAATGACAACAATTAATAGTCTTCAAACATAATGACATTATCCAAACATAACATACAAAAGTAGTCTTGATACACAAATAAGAAATCCCAGCTAAAGCTGTCTTGATACACAAATAAGAAATCAATACACATCTTATCACTGCCCATACTTGTCAACGTACTTTCTCCGTAGCCAATCAAATCTAATCTCATTACTGGGCAATGTCATGAACATCTCCCTCTGCTCCCTTTTAACAAACAAATCAGTAGCAATGTAATGTTCATTGCTTCCATAGTTTGCACCACAAGCAACAACAAGTTCCATGACTTGTGCAATGGAAGTACGATCTGCATGTTTAGCAGCCACAGATGAGGCCGAATCAGCTATCTTCATAATTTTTTCTTGAATGACAAGAGCTGTACTTGTCTTAACCTTCTTGCCTTTACCAAGAACAAGACTAGCACGTCTCTTGCCGTTACTAGTGCTGGGAGAATCATCAAGAATCACATCATCGTTCATGCCTTCATCCTCCCAGTCTTGTGTAGCTACATTTTGTGCATCACTATTTGCAGAAGGTGCTACTGGGGTGGCACCCATAGGAGTCCAATGGTCTCCACCATCATTGGAAATGTCACGATACATCTGTCGAAGAAGGTCTTCGTTTAGAATGCCTTTTTTCTTAAATTTGCCACAACCTGGAATGTCCTGGCAAATTGATAATAAACATATATTAGTTCATTAATCATGGAATGTCCTAGCACATTACAAATATGTGCACAAACGAACCTTCTTTGCCTTCTCCCACCATTCATCATCTTGATCGAGAGTACCTTTCTCATGGTCCCAACCCCCGCCTGTCTGCCTCAACAACAACTTATTCCATGTTGTAAATTCAACTTTCAACTTATCCCACTTATTCTTAGTTTGAGTCTTGTTGAGGTCTATGCCTGTTCTTTCTTTAAACCTTTTTCTAATCTCTACGTAACCAACAGAGTTCAAATGCGTGTTTGGTCGGTTTCCAATCTCCACTTGTTCAGCAAACAACTCACAAATGATTCTAGTGTTCAAATCATTCCACTCAACAGCCATCTGGATAGATTATCATCATATTTCAAAAAATTATCAGAGTATAAAAACCAATGTAAACCAATAACAAGTTCTGGTGTGAAAACATCCCCATTTTGCCTTCTTAGTTAGCATTGAGCCATATGAATTTCCATTAATATCAACAGAGAAAATCCAACCAACAAATTTGATTGCATTACGTTACTCCAGGGTGTGATTTACTCAAACAGTATTATATATTTAACATCTTCCATGCACTCAACCCATGTTTGCAAGTTAGCAACCTTGCACACAGCATCAAATAGCATAATATATCAGCAATGGAACATATGAACCAGGGTGTGATTTGCTTCAGAGGTTTAACAGCAACACTGCCCAAACATAATCTAATCCAGTGTGTAAACATTGCAAAATCAGAATGTCACATTACAACATTGATTGTATGCATTGTTCAAAACAAAAAATATAAGCACTGTCCTGATGAATGGAAGCAGTTCAACAATGGAAGCAGTTCAACAATGAGATTATCCAACAATGGAAGCAGTTCAACAATGAGATTATCCAACAATGGAAGCAGTTCAACAATGGCATTGCATCTATTGGATAATGACACATAATTAGCAAATTCACCTTGCACGCTGGGAGGAGGGTCGCCGGTGCTGGGAGGAAGGCACGCGCAGGGAGGGGCGGCGGCACTGGGCAGGCCTCTCGGAACGGGGGGCTGATGCAGAGGTCGAGGTTGAGGTCTGGGCACTTGAGCGGCTTGCCCTGGCCCCACTCAACCGGGTCCTGGTCGTGGCTAATCACCACCTTGGGCTCCTCTCGCCGGAACACGGCGCCCTTCTCCTCCCGCGGTGGCAGAAGGCGGAGGGAGGGGCGGCGGTTGAAGGCGCAGGGAGGGGCGGCGGCCGAAGGCGTAGGGAGGGAGGCGTAGCGGTATGGCAGTGAGGAGGGGCCGAGGCCGAAGGCGGAGGGAGGCGGCGTCGAAGGCGAGGGGAGGGCCGTGTATGGCGCAGGGAGGGAGGGGCTGAGGCCGAAGGCGGAGGGAGGGGCGGCGGCCGAAGGCGCAGGGAGTGGCGGCGGCCGCTAGGGCACGCGCAAGGGATCGGGTGGGGTGAGCCTGGATCGGGTGAGAGGGTGGGGAGATGGGGGGTATTACCCCGATGGCAAATGTGGGTAATTTTGCTCCAACTCCATGTCTACTCTAAAAAAACCCATATATGGAGCACCTTTTTCCTTGCTCCACAAAATTGTACTAGAACTCTACGAACTCCACAGAGTTGCCTGCTCCATAGTTTTGTGGAGTTAGGGTGTTTGGCAGGGCTCCACTCAGATCCGGGGTGGAGTTCGGAGTTGGAGCTCTGCCAAACAGCCCCATAAAGTGACTCTGATCCTAACGTGAGTACATGACCAACTTGCAGTCTCTCCGCATCTCCAGGCCAACACATGGTGAACCTTTCCTGAACGAAAACCAGATCATAGAAAAACATGTAGAATTAAGATAGTCGTGCTATGGATGGTATTGGTAACTATTATGTTAATGCTAATGCAATAGTTCAATTTGAATGCTGTATCAGTTCAATTTGACGCTTTTATTTGAAAAACTTAACAGTACAAAAGTTAGCAGTACCAAAATTTAGGCACCGTTAGAAGTGCAAGGATTTTTTTTTTCACCACTGTGCAAATCGAAACTTTCACTGCAGAATTTCTTTGAAATTTCCGCGTTTCGAATGGCCTTATACTTTAGCATTTGTATACAACAACTGTGTAGTCCCATACGAACTAACGCAATAAGAGCATCTCCAACAGCCTTTCTATCCGGCTCTGGTTCCCCAAAAACTAGCGAGCGGCACGAGTTCTCCAGCTCCAACAGCGTCGCTACCCCCTTCCCCAAACCTTGCGAGCGGAGAGAGAATCGCTACTTCTGGCGAGTCTCTCTCCGCCGCTTATCCTAAGACGACGCAACGGCTGGCTTCCATTCGCTGGCGTCGTTCGCGATGGCCGCCGACTGGTCGATCTCGCTGCCCTCTCTCTCGGCGTCCGCCACCGCACCTCTACTCCGCCACCATCCCCAGAGGGCACCGGCGGATCCCCACCCGACGTGGCGTTCGGCCGCCGATCCGTGCCGGTAAGTCTAGATCTGGCTTCTTTTGTGTTGATTTGTTGGTGGGGATTTGTGGATTGTTGGTGAAGTACCCTGTTTTCTTCTTGCATTCCTGCTATCGGGATCCGGCGGCAGATCCCCAAACACCCACGAGCACCTCCAACCTCCGAGCGGCTGCGACGTTGATCCGGTATGTGTAGATCTGGCTTCGTTTAGTATTGAATTGTTGGTGAGTATTGTTGGTAAACTACCAATTTTTGCTTCTGCATTCGTCTTTGCCGGGATCCTGGCCAGATCCCCACACAGCGACGAGCACTTCGAACCTCTTGGCTGCGACGTTGATTTGGTGCCGCTACTGGGTTGGAGCTCCAGACTTGTCGCTCTCGTCGTTCCCCCGGTATGGATTCGCACTAGCACCATTTTCCCCTTCCCCGGTTCTTATTGTTTGATTCCAATCGAGACCTTCTACGATCGATTGTTTGAAAGGATTGTTTGAAAGGATTGCAGTTCAATAGTATGAGGAGACCTTCTCTGATCTGATTAATACTATGAATGAATTAGGTCTCCTTTTGAGGATTGCAGTTCAATAGGCTTGGTAACCTGAATAATAACGAATTGTAGAAATTTGCATAGTTCAATTCTAAATATAAGATTGCAGTCTTGTTTACCATGAAGAAATGTGTATTGCCGTGCTTATAAATCAAAGAAAAAAAAGTCTATAGAAACACCCAAAATATTATGTCCAACTAACTGAAGGAAGAAACGAAATAAGATTATGTCCAACTAACATTATGTCCAACTAATCGAACGAAAAAGTCTATAGAAACACCCAAAAAAAGTCTATAGAAACACCCAAAACATTATGTTCATTCTCTGTGTTATATCTACCCTTTAGTGGGTAATAATAATAATAAGAATGTATTATGATCTCACAATACCGTGTGCTTTGTACCTAATAATATGATGTGTGCTATCAAGGAGAATTACAATCGAACAGATGTAAAACCCTCACCCAGTAGATGTAGGCTTGTATCTGAGGAATTTTGTTGTATAAAATTACCTTGGTCACTGTTCAGTGATCAAGCATCTCCTGCTGCTTGGTTTTACTACTAACACGTTTATGTAATTAATGATGAACAAGTAGCTTATTTTATTTTTGTTTAGCTTATGTTCAATTTTGATACATTTCAATCATGGCTGACCTTAAATAATTGTATGGGTAGCATGAAGCAACTCATGCCCTGTGGATCGACATCTTACGAAAGGAGATCCTTTTGTTTGAGGAGCACAGAACCTAAAAAACTAAATCAGCTCCATCAGTTTTCAGATAAGCTTAGGATTTAAGACTGTAGTCTGTATGTTGCATTGGTATTTGTATCGGTAACTCCAGGCATGCAAAGTTTCATGTTTCGGAGTCTTGCCAGGCAGTCCATAAGAAGGCATTCGTTCATTTGGTTTCAGTACAAAACTCGGAAGAATCTTTGATAAAAGCATTTCGAAATAAAAATTAGTACTTACCCAATTGCTAGGATTAAGTCTGGTTATTGAAGAACAGATATTGAGCTTCGTGTTGATTGTTGTTGCACCGACTGTGTTGATTTACTGTTAGTTGCAGAGCCTAAACAACAAAGTGGCTGTAGTTTAGTGGTAAGAATTCCACGTTGTGGCCGTGGAGACCTGGGCTCGAATCAGCAGCCACACTGATGTATATCTTTTTTTTTCACCCGTAAATTAGTACTTATCCATGCTAACAATACATTTTAAGAAGGTCTGCGGCAACGTTATCCAGCCACACAGAGCCTAACCAGATTTATTCCTCAAGTGATGCTAACAATACAATCATCTCAACTGATAAAGGTCTGCGGCATTGGATGCATCTTGCACACTTAGAACCTAAGAAGGTGACAAACCATGCGGAATCGATCATGATCTGTTTAGGTATTAAATCTGGTTAGGCTCTGTGTAGGAGGAACGAATGTTGTTATATATAGAATGGATGTTTAGGTATTAAATCTAAGGATCTCTGGTATTATCACAAATGAGGTCTAGTCTTTTCATGATCTGTTTAGGTAGTTTATATGGATTTTGCTACTATTATCATCATAAATGAATTAGTGTACTTCATGCTAAATCTGGTTATGCTCTCTTTATGCAGTACATTCGTTCATTTGGTACTGGCATTATCATAAATGCATGTGTAAACGAAGTAATTCATGTTATTTGTTTTGTTGCCCCCTGTTATGGTTATAGATGGATAAAGATTCGAAGAAAGTCCGTGAAGTGCATGCTTGGACAATTAAGTGTATAGAGGAAATCGCAAGTGATATTAAGAACATAGTGTATGATAATTTTTCCCCTTGCTCATGCGAGAGCGGAACTGAACTCAATCGACTCTTACTTGAGATCGAACACGCTGCTCACCGTCTTGATGACCTTGTCCTACAATCCGAAGACTTGGTGGGAACAAGTGGTGTTGATCCACTCGACGAGGAAGAAGGAGGTGAGGAGTTGCGCCCATATGACTACGAGAGTGATGATTCCGATAAAATTGACGATCTCCAACATCTAGAGG
Organism: Rhipidocladum racemiflorum; assembly: GCA_036346355.1. Taxonomy (NCBI): domain Eukaryota; kingdom Viridiplantae; phylum Streptophyta; class Magnoliopsida; order Poales; family Poaceae; genus Rhipidocladum; species Rhipidocladum racemiflorum. The sequence continues at coordinate 4,423,784 of CM070575.1, read as the reverse complement.
ATGAAAGTATTGAGTCCAGTGGCTAGTGTTATTATTCTTTTGAGAGCTACTTTTTGAGTTCAGTCAGTAGTATTATTCGTGTTAAGCGTGTTAAGACGTGTCGTACTTTTACACTTAATGTTATGCATGGTTGTTTATTTAAGACGTGTCGTACTTTTACAGTTAATGTTATGCATGATTGTTTAATTAAATATTGATGCCTACAGTTTGCACAGTATGGATGACTTCTATACTCGTCTATTGACTGAGGGGGGAAGTGAAATTCGTTGGGATGAAAGCCCAATTGGGGAGCAACCTTCTCCAGTTGACCATTCCAGTCCCCAATCTAGAGCTCAGAATAAAAGGTCAAAGAATTTTTCGGAGAATGAAGACAATATGTTGGTATCGGCATGGCTTAATGTTAGTTTGGATCCAGTGCAAGGGACCCAACAAACTCGTACCACATATTGGAGTAGAATACATGGTTACTTCCACGAGAACAAAACTTTCGACTCGGAGCGTAGTCAGAACTCACTTATGCACCGATGGTCATCCATTCAAGAGCATGTTAACAAGTTTTGCGGTTGTTACGATCGCATTGAGCGTAGACGGCAAAGCGGCATAACAGAGCAGGACAAGGTTGGTCCATATCCCTTTTTTCATTACAGCTATATATTTGATGTCCATGGTGATATTGTATATGTCCTTCTGTAGATTGTTCATGCCAAATCATTGTATCAAGAAGAAGAAGGGCGATTATTTGCATACTTGCATTGCTGGAATATCCTACAACACCATCCAAAGTGGACTAGTCATTTATCTCAAAAAAAGCAAAAAACATCTTCCAATGCGTCTCCAGGTAGTTCCAGTCCTATTAGCTCCAATGCAAGTCATTTTCATGAAGATGCTGCCAATGCAGAAGAGTGTGAAGTGCTTAGAAGGCCAACTGGTAGGAAGGCCGAGAAAGAGCGGATACGTCGCGGTAAGTCTGCTGTTGAGAGTGGTGCTACAGGATCACTCTACATGGAGGCATTAGAAAACTTTAGGAAAGAAATGAAGGAAATGGAGCTTATTAAAGAGCAAAAGAAAGAAGAGCGGTATGAACGAGCATTTGCGCAAGAACAGGAGAGGATTGCTCATGAGAAGGAAAAGATTGAGATAAGGAAGAATGAGTTTGAATTGAAGAGAATGGTTGAAGAAGAGAGAATTATGAGCGTTGACACTAGTCGCTTGAGTGGGCCACAACAACAATACTACTGTCCTTGCAGAATGATATCATCGCCGCAGATGTAATAGGTCCGATTGATGTATGAACTAATTATTGATGTAATAGGTGCAGTTACGTACTAGATGAATTCCTTATTTTGCTTAGACTTGAGTTAGTGATGGACTTGAAGTTTAGTTGTGCAAAATCCTTATTACGATCAATATGCATTTGAACTATTTTGCAATGCTTGGGAATTGAATACATCATAGTTGAAATGCATGAACTGCTACATCATAGTTGAAGGGGAAAAAGTAGTACATCATGGTTGAAGGAAAACATCATCTCATGCGCCGCCTACATCCCTCCATAACGGCGCCATAAGTGCTCGACTAGATCTTCTTGGAGCCGAGAGTGAGCTTTTCTATTTACGATGGATTGATGAGTTTGAATAAACTCAAAAGCTCAGTGTTCTTTCATGGGAAAGCGCAACATTCTCTCCCATTTAGCTTCGTAATTGTAGTCCATCGCAACTTCATCCCGCTCATCTTCAATTATCATGTTATGCATGATGATACAAGCTGTCATGATATCTCTTAGTGCTTCCTCGATACCAAAACGAGCTGGTCCACGAACAATTGCAAACCGAGCTTGTAAAACTCCAAATGCTCGCTCCACATCCTTCCTAGCCGCTTCTTGAGCTTCGCGAAATGTTTTTCTTATTCCCTTGGGGAGCTGGTATTGTCTTCACAAATGTTGCCCATGTAGGATATATTCCGTCTGCAAGATAGTATCCCATTGTATAATTGTGACCGCTCACGGTATAATTCACTCGGTGCTTGCCCTTCGGCTAGCTTTGCGAAGAGAGGGGATCGGTGAAGAACATTAATATCATTGTGAGACCCTGGTAAACCAAAAAAAGCATGCCATATCCAAAGATCTTGCGAAGCAACGGCTTCTAGAATGATTGTTGGCTCATGCACATGACCAGTATACATGCCTTGCCATCTTTGCAGGCAATTTTTCCACTTCCAGTGCATGCAATCTATGCTCCCTAGCATTCCCGGAAAACCTCTTTCCTCGCCAATTGCAACTAATCTAGCAGTGTCATTATCATTTGGAGATCTCAAGTACTCATCTCCGAAGAGTTCAATAATAGCTTTCACAAACCTTCGCAGGCTCTCTATAGCAGTACTTTCTCCAATCCTCACATAATCATCAATAGCATCTGCCGCTACTCCATACGCTAGCATCCGAAAGGCAGCGGTAACCTTTTGCAAAGAAGATAACCCAAGAATTCCAGCACAATTCCTCTTACGAATGAAATAGTTATCATGCCCTTCTACAAAGATGCAATATGCGAAGAAATAAAGAACGATTCATTCAAACCTACGCCAAAAGAAGGTTCACCACAGACAGATTTATCAAAGATAAAATGCGAACACATAAACAACGAATACTTCCATACCTGCGCCGAAAGAAGGTTGGGCCATAGATAGGAGGATCAGCAAAATAGTCTTCGAACAGTCTAGCATGTCCTTCTTGTCTATTGCGATGAACGACTTGATGGCCAGGAGTAGAACCGCCATGGCGTCGAACATTAACATCCCGAACTTCCATGTGTGCTAGGTATCCTGTTGTCAAAAGAAATACGTACTCATCATTTCTCTCAGACTCCTCATCTTCCGAGAGACATTCCGATACTAAATTTCGACGACTCATCTCGGTATTGTTAGTAGTGAACAACAAGAAACGTGCAATACTTTGAAGACCAAATGGGTATGTATATATAGACCAGAATAATATAGCCGTTGGAATTTACCCGTTGAAAAATATAGCCATTGAAATATAGCCGTTGGAATTTAGCCGTTGGAATTTCGAATTTTAAATTCCCGCATCGAAAGATAGCCGTTCGAATTTACCCGTTAAAAAATAGCCGTTGCAGCGTTGTCGTTACAATATATTCCGAATTTTAAATTCCCGCATTGAAATATAGCCGTTCCAATTTACCCGTTGAAAATAGCCGTTGCAGCGTGATGGTTAAATAAATTCTGAATTTTAAATCCCCGCATTGAAATATAGCCGTTCGAATTTACCCATTAAAAAATAGCCGTTGCAGCGTTGTCGTTACAATAAATTCTGAATTTTAAATCCCCGCATTGAAATATAGCCGTTCGAATTTACCCGTTGAAAAAAAACCGTTGCAGCGTGGTGGTTACAATAGCTGTTATGGCGGTTATGGAATATGATTAAAATATAGGGGAGAGAAAATAGAGAGTGTGATATGGAGAGTGCTGTTGGAGAGGAAGGAGATATAGAGAGTCAAATTTTTGGAGAACTCTCCAAATATGGCTTTTGGAGAGTGAGATTTGGAGAGTGCTGTTGGAGATGCTCTAAGCGTCCGATCCATGGCACGTGAGATGCCTAGCTAGTTGGTTCCTGTTTTTTCTTATAGTCCCTCGAATATTTCAAGGAGTATATAAACTGTTTATCTTTACTCTTTTAAAAAAAAACTAATGGTGATGATGATGATAGGTTATTCGCCTACCTTTTCACAAATCTCTTTTTCACCCCTAAAAAATTCTCAAACAAAAAATAAAAACAAAATATTCTATAACAAACAAGTAACTACTAAAAAAATATAGTAACGAAGTCAACAGTGTAGTGTAAGTCGAGCTCAACAGTTAAGGCATGATGTGGAATGGAACAGAGCTCAACCAAGCACTGCGGTGAAATTAAGAACATGATATTCAGCTATTTATTTTAAAAGAGGTTAAAATGCTAAACGGATTTTTGCTTATACTGCAGTTGGCTGGTGAAGTCGTGATTACGGCCCGGGCACGGTGACGTGTCCCGATCCAACTCACGAATTCGGTAGGAATTGGGGACCACAATTCCGATCCAGCTCAGATCGAACCTGTTTAAACGATGATGCTCTGTAGATCAATCATAGTGCATCAATTGAATCGTGTGAACAACCGTAGGAGCATACACTATATAGAGAGAGGCAAAATTATTCTCTCTTCATTAGGTTAATTCTATTATACAAGGGGTGCCAAATTTATAGTAGAGACTAACAAGAGATAGATTCGAATTTGCTCACATCGAGATAGAACCCAACAAATTTGGACAACTAGGAATACGAGTTCGTTCATATCTCAACACTCCCACTTGGGAAAATACCGCGTAATGCACATATCTCGTTAAAAACTTCCCCCCAAAATCTAATGGGGAAAAAGTACAGGAAAAAGAGTACATTGCACTCGCACTTCGTGTTACACTAATTGCATCATTAAAAACCTTTATGTGAGAAAACTTCAGGAAAACTCACTAAAGGAAAATGAGTACAACTTATAATCTCTTAGAAGGGTCATGGTTCAAGGATTTACTCCCTTAACTCTGTATATCTCTAAGTCGTCACATTCTAATGCAATTAACACATCTTTGGAAAGTAGATTTTGGCAAAGATCTATTGAATAAATATGCTAGATTTTCATATAACTTACTTTGCAATATCTTTGCCTTACCATTCTTCTAGAGTTCGTGAGGATAGAAAAGTGTAGAGGCAATATGCTTCGTGATATTACTTTTTACATAACCCATTTGCATTTGTGCAACACAAACAACATTATTTTCATAGATAATCATGAGGGTAGCGATGGTATTAAGATCACATGATTTCTGGATATAGTTAATCACATGTCTCAATCAAACACACTCATAGAAGGTTTCATATAAAACTATAATCTCCGAGTGGTTAGCTACCAAGGTCCGCTTAAAAGATTGCTAAGAAATGGTTGAACCACCACAGAAAAATACAAAACCAGTATGAGATTTGGCACTGAAGGAATCAAACAGATAGCCAGCATCCGTATTTTCCACCATGGTTAAATCTTGGTCCTTCCGATAAAACAATATAAGATCTTGAGTACCTTAGAGGTATCTAAGTAAAGTCTTTACACAATCCTAATATCTTCTGGTTGGAGCTACACTGTGTCTTACTAGGAAATTTACTGTGAATGCGATATGGAAACTATTCTTACTATAGGTAGATTGGTGTACAAAAATTAATTCTGGGAAATGCTCTAGATGCAGGCCAAAGCAATATTTGGTTTTACCCAAGTCTTTCATTTCAAACTCCATTGTAAGTTAAGAAATTTTTTTTCTCCTTTATGGTCCCGATGATATTCAAATCATCAAGATAAATTGAGATGATACATAACCTGTTCTGGAATTTCTTTATTAACACACAGGGATAGTCATCATTATTAGAGTATCCATTCTTCAGGAGGAACTCACTAAGTTGGTTGTACCACATTCTTCCCGACAATTTTAATCTATATAGCGATCTCTGCAATTTGACGCTATACATATTGTAATTTCCTTTATTAAGATCCGGAATTTTGACTCCTTCAAGGAATCTCATATAAATATCCATATCCAGTGACCCATATAAATATGTTATCACTACATCCATCAACTGCCATGGATATTAAATATCAGAACATTATTCCACTCATTACAGGAGAGTAAGATTCATCGTAATTGATGCCGGGTCTCCGTGTGAACCTTTGTGCTACAAGCCTCACTTTATATCTTACCACCTGGTTATTTTCATTTCTCTTCCGGGTGAAAACCCATTTTGATCCTACAAGGAACACTTTATGAGGTGTTCGGTCAATAGGACTAAGTACTTTCCTTTTATAAAGCGAGAGTAATTATGTCTCAATTGCTTCTTTCCATTTTACCCAATCTGAGAGCTTCTAACACTCTGTCATGGACTTTAGTTCTGGATCTAGCTCAAAAGTTTTAGCAATTTTAGAGGCAAAATATATATCAACAATTATAGTCTTTCTATTATACAATTCTCCCGAATCACTTCAAGAATATCTCTTCATTAATTTCTTTCAGTTCCTCGTGATTTCTCACAATGATGGAGTCTGGGTATTCCAACTTCCAAATGTTAGATTGTGCGTGCAAATATTTGATAGGGTTATCATCTTCATGATGGATCACTTCAGAAATTTTCTCAATATCAAGTTAAGCTTCTTCCACTATTATGGGTAGAGTTTTCATTTATTCGGTTCTGTTTCGGCGGGCATCTTCGAGGAATTGAGTCCCATGCACCTCGAGGCACCCCCCCTCTTTTTATCATGAGGGGCAAGAGTGGGTTCAATATCCTTTGGAGGGTATTTTCACTCTTTCAGGTGTATTTACCGCATGTATATGAGATCTTATCACTCCCTTATGATCAGTGAAGGTATTTGGCAGTTATTAGCTATTTATTACAGATTTATTATACTACAAACTTTAAGTATGGTTTCTTTAATGCGTAGATATAAGGATTGAATGCCAGTGACATTCCAATCTATTTTCTGGCATTCTATGGCCCCGTTCGTTTCAGCTTTTTGACAGCTTCTGCTTAAAAAAAACGGATTATTTGCCGAACGGAAGGATTCTGGACAGCTTCTTTGAGAATCAGAAGCTGGTTTCTATATATAATCAGAATCTGGCTGAAACCTGATTCTCACTGATTCTCGCTAGCTCGATCCGAAACCTAGAAGTTGTAGCCGTCTTGGCCCGATTCTCCCATAATCAGAAGCAGCTTCTCCCATAATCCATAATCCATAATACAAAAGCTGAAACGAACTGGGCCTATAACGTGATACTTATCTCCTAATGCCGAAAAATTGTCCTCATAAAAAATACAATCAGCGTATCAAGCCATGTATAGATCACCTGCCATAAGCTCTAGGTATTTAATAATTAACGAAGATTCATAACCTACATAAATCCCCAACTTCCGGTGAGGTCCCATGGTTGTACACAATAGGAGAGAGATTGGCATGTAGACAACACAACCAAATTTTCGCAGACGAAAAATTCTTGGTTATTTCCCACGTACTATCTACAAAGGGGAAATTTCATAATATGCAGTTAGTCTTAGTAGAATTAATACCATAGTGTGCAGCATTGCATAGCCCCAACAGCTGGTTGGTAGCCTACTATTCTCCAAGAGTAGTCGAGCAATAAGTTTTATTCTTTTAATTAATAAATTTGCAAGGCCATTTTTAAATATGAACATGAGATATAGAATACTCTACATTAATTTTCAGAGCCACACAATGACCATTAAATGCCTTTGAGTTAAAATAACCAGCATTATCCATTCGAATAAACTTGATACTTTCTTCTAGGAAGGAGGCTCGTAATTTAATAATTTGGGCAATTAATTTAGCAAAAGTATAGTTCCTAGTAAATAAGAGACATACTTGTGGCCATCTAGTAGAAGCATCTATGAGCACCATAAATTATCTGAAAGGGCCCGATAGAGGCTAGATAGGTCCACATATACCACATTGAATTCTCTCCAAAAAATTAAATGATTCTTTCATAACTTTTAAATAATAATGTTTAATTATGAGCTTTCCTTTAACACAAGTAGGGCATAAGAAATCTTCAAGTCTAGAAAAATCTAGTTTTTATGCTATGGCTAATAGAATTATTAATTATTATTCTCATCATATTCAACCAAGAATGACTTAGTCGGTCATACATATATTATATATTTCTGGGTTTTTAAGTATAGTTTTCATTATAACATAAACTTTAGATTCTACATCTGTATAATATAACCTGAAGGAGAATAAAGTTTTTCAAATCACACGTATATTACACCAATTAAACTTAGTCATGAGTAGGTATTTTGTACCATCCTCGGTCTTCATACGGAAACCATTCAAACGATGTTTTTAGAACTTAATAGAGTACGACTCAGGTTATAATATGGTATTCTTTATTATTATATGAGTATCATAGAGAGAACTATGATGGCTCTTCCAATGCCAACGATGAGAGCATCGCTTCCAGCGTTAGTCATAATATTTCTAATTTTCTTAGTCATAGTTTGAAAATATTTATTTTCCCTAAGAATTGAATGTGTGGTGTAACTGTCTACTAGACAGATTTTCTCATCTGTCTTTGGATTATACTTTGTAATATATTATAAGTATGATTTAACAATCAAACAATTGTTGCATCAGAAATAAATTGTAAAATATAGAACAAGCATAGCACAATAAATCAAATATCTAGGAAATAATAATTTATTCAATTTTAAATGATAATCACTCAACAAGAGTGTAGACTAATGCTCATTTAGGAATAATGACTAAACTGATAAGTAGACTCATAAGGAATATGTGAAATCGACTAGCAAAGCGAAGGAATAGTTAGGAGATTAATCCATGTCTCCATAAGAGTCATGGGTGTCCTCCTGGGACTTCTTGAACTCAATAATTTCAAGAACCATATCATCACATTTCTCAGCGTCTGTGTCAACAACAGGTTGAACGGTGAAATGTGCATCAACATTGTTCCCCTGTATCGTATTAACTTTTCCAGTGGATTGTATGTAAAGGTCTACCACATGTTTCGGAATGCGATAGTTCCATACCTAAAGCAGGGTTATGCAGGGTTTGCATCCTTGTTAACTGAGTCTTACTTCTGGAAAACGCCTGGCCCTATACGTTTACCTTTCCACTATGGCTTGACTTTTCCCTTGTTTGATATGTCATTCTTCCATTTATCCCCTTTATACTTTTGGCTCTTTCTGCTATCATAGCTATTGCTATCTTGCTGAGCATTTGCATGTACTTCGAGTGTTGCATAACTTCCATTAGGAAGTACATGATGATTTTTCACCAAAAGTTCATTATGCTTTTCTGCTTCTAGTAGCATACATATAAGCTCGGAGTACTTTTGGTACTTAGTATGACGATACTATTGCTACAGTATCCTCATATTGGAGTGGAAGGTGCACAATATCTTGTCAATATTTCAGTATTAGTAACTTTCTGGTTACAAAATGTTAATTTAGCAACAAGCTTATGCATGTCAAAGCTATATGATGCTACAACTTTAAAATCATGAAAGTGCGAGAGGGTCCATTCGCGTTGTGTTTCTATCAACAAGACGGATCTTTGCTGCTTATATCATTCTGTCGACGATTGGAGAACGGCTCCCGTCGAGCTTACTTGTTGAATGGGGGATCAACAGAGCCCCGTCGTACGGATCGAAGAGGTCGTTCGAGCGATGCCAGGTCGGGAGAAGAAGAAAAGGGGGGACACGGTGTTTATCCTGGTTCGGGCCTCCCTCTGCCGGGATAACAGCCCTACTCCAGTGTATTATGTTCTATCTCTTTTTTCCCTCCTCCTTACAAATCCTCCGGGGGGGTTTAAATAATACGACTATAGGTACCAAAAAGGGCAACTACCTCCTGGGATCACGCTACGTATCCATATCCGTGACCCGCGGTCCTTGATTTTCGCGCTATTTGAATTTCGGGTATGATCTCCCTTGATCTCCGGCTGATTGGTTGGCTCCTTCCTTCCTCGTAGCGTTCGCTGGGCCCTCCGACCAAACACCCGAGTAGGTCGTAGCTTCTACGAGCATGCTTGCTCGTGGGGGGGCGTGTTTGGTACTTCTGCGAGTAAAGGTGCAAACGCGTATGCTCGGAGGAGAAGGAGGGATGCTCGCTTCGTTCTCCCGAGCATCTTCTTTAGTATCGCGAGGTCGGCGGGTTTTAGCTTTTCACGGGGTACCGTGGTCTTTGCCGATAGCCAATCCCCAGCCTAGCCCCGAGGTTCAAGCGGGGAACCCTCGGGCTTCCCCTTGAGCCTAAGAAGACTTGAGGGAAAATTGAATTTCTCTTGGCCGTGGCTCACGACCATTTTACGTCGGGAGACGAGCTTCTTTACCCGCCGCGTGCTTACTCCGCGTGGGCGCGTCGTTTGGTTGTTCTGCGGTTCCTTCTCAGAGAAGCCTTCTGCAGCGATGCAGCGGTTTCGGGAAGCGGCGCTTTCTCCGGCCAGGTGTCGCTACGTGATAGGCGGCGATTTTTATCCCGTCCCTTCACTGTCTTTTTAACCCTTTCTACCGGGAGAGGTCGGAGTTACACCGTGTCTCTTTGCTCGTCTTTGGCCGAAAAAAACCTTCCAAGAGCCCTAACGCCCAAGAACCCTTTTCGCTCCTCCTCCTTCTTTGGCCATGGCGCGCTTCAAGGTCAGCCAGATGACCCGAAGGAGGCTCCAGGTGCTCACGGATGAGGGGTACGTCGACCCAAGCTCGGGTCGAGTGCCCGGGGACGACGCGGTGCCAGACCGCGGAGACGGAGATCGCCTCCTGCGAGTTGTACGCCATCAACGGCTTCACCGCCTCGAGAGCGACTTCCTCGCCTCCGTGCTTGCCTTACGTGGGTGCGAGATCTCTCATCTCCACCCCAACTCTATCCTTTCTCTCGCAATCTTCACCCATCTTTGTGAGGCGACGTGGGTGTAGTGCCCACGGCTAGCCTTTTCTTCCACTTCTACTCCCCTTCCGCACCGGGATGGCTCACGGTTGCGTTTATCTTCGCCTCGGCCCAACCGACCATACGAGTACCCTCTTGTTGCTTTGAAGGACTCGGTGTCGGGTTGGGCCGACCTCTGGTTCTACCGTAAGAAGGCGGAGGGGTCCCGATTGGTCTACACTGGGAGGACGCTCCGCCATCGAGGCAGCGCGCCCCGCTGTGCGGCTGAGGAAGAGCGGGTGCTCAGGGCGATCGATGAGCTCGCCAGATGGGGCTCATCGGGTCGAGATATCACCCGGACTTTACCTTCAACCGGTGTCCCCTGAGGCGCCGCGAGCACCCTTCTTCGAGGTGACCGGTGGCATGACCTCACCCGTGAGGACAACGCAGTATGTTCCTGGACCTCTTTCCCGAGCATCGCCGCTCGTGATCGCTGCTTTCTAATCTTCGGTTGTGAGACGAGCTCGAGGACGGAATTTGGGAGTTGACGAGAGGGTCGCCGAGATGTTCGGTGCCTGGCGAGAAGGAGCCGACGCCCAATCGCCGATCCCCAAGAACGTCTTTTACCGTGGGTGACGCGTTAGTACCTCTTCTCGCTTACGCGCGGGCATGTTTTTCCGAGCTTATTTCTCCCGATTTGTTTGCAGGAGAAGGTCGCCCTTGACCTTGCCGTGTCGAAGGCCGCAGCCGCCGCAAGCCAAAGACTTTGGCCAGGGGTTCCCGCAAGAGGTTGGCGGGTCGAGGTCGCCAGCATCCGCCTCGCCTCCGCGCCAAGCGGTCGGCGCCGAGCCGACCAGACTACCACGCCGCACCTTGAGTACGCCGACCGCCAGGAGGTAAGCGAACTCCGAATCTGGTATGATGACTTCAAACAGAGGAGGCCGAGCTGATGGGCCGATCGAACAGCGGCCGAAAAGGCGAGGAAGGCCGAGGAGGAGGCCAGGTCCCTCCCGACCAAGGAGCGGCTGGAGAGGCAGATCAAGGCTCTCCAGGACCAGCTTACTCGGGTGGTCGATGCCCCCGAGGAGGAGGAAGAAGAGGAGGACACCTATGCTCTGGTTAGAAGGAGCAGGAGGTCGACCTCTCAAGCAACCTCGGTGCTGGAAGAGGTCGACATGGACGACGTCGACCCGACGATGGCACGTGCCAGCGACGCCGTGGAGGAGCGCGTCGTGGTCGTGGCCGAGGCCTACGAGGCCGCCGCGGGCAGGTCGCCCATGGCCCAAGGCGAGGAGGCCGAGGAGGATGGCGCTGCTCGTCGGGCAGAAGGTAAGCCTCCACTTCATTCTCTTGTTCTGTTCTTGTCTTGCGATTTTCTTCGGGCTAACCCCACCCTGTTTGGCGTGGGCGTGATAGCTCGGGTGTTGCTTTTGGACTTCCGTCAGATGGCTGAGGAGATTATCGATTCTGCAGTTGACGCCGAGCTCGACCGCGTCGTCGACCAAGTGATGGCCGAGGCGGGGGAGGAGCCGGCGCCAGCTGCGGACTCAGTGGAGTCCGAGCTTCCTTCGGCGGGACCCGTGCTTCCTTCAGCGGACGTGAAACCTATCCCAGCCGCGGAGGAGCAGGAGCCGCAGGGGGCTGAGGACCAAGAAGCCTTGGCCTTGGTCCCTTGCGAAGGGGTAAGCGCAAGCGAGCCCCAGGCGACGGGCTCCGGTGGTCAAGCGGTGGCGGCTTTCGACCCACCGCCTTTGGCCGCGAGCCAAGAGGAGGAGTTCTTGCCGGTTACCGCCACCTCCAACCGCATGACCAAGGGGAGGACGCGGCCGTGGATCGCCAGCCACTTCCGCATGAAGTGATCGCTGAGCCCGCCCAGCTGCCTCCGTCTGCGGACCACGAAGAGGAGGTGGCCGTTGATGGGCCGGAGGTGGTCGTCCTCGACCAATCGCCTCCGAGCGTGGAGCTCCCCTTGCTTCCGGTCGCGGAGGTGCAAGGGGCGGAAGCGGCGGTCGGCGTTCAGTCCCCAAGCGCAGCGGCCGGGTAGGAGGAAGGCGGCCACGAGCCGCCTGTCGACGCAGAAGACCAACCTCAGGGCGTCCTGGGGTTGGTCGAAGGAGAAGACGTCGTTGCCCTCCCGGGAGCTCCGGGTGCCCAGGAGGGGCAAGATCGTGATGCGCTAGCTCGGGATCAGGATGACCCTGCGTGGGTTAATCCCTTTTTCCGAGCTGGCGCCACCGACCGCCAGCGGCTTCAAGATAAGCTGGTCAGCCGGGCTCTTCTGGTAAGCGTTTTGCTCTCAACTTTTTATATGGGTCGAGCAATCTTCTAGGGGTTCTTCTTGACTTTCCTTCCCCTTTGCTCCAAGTTTGCTGCGAAGGCTATGGAGGACATCGATGCCTCCGCAGTTCCAGCAGAGGAGTTCTGGGCGTACCATCGCGAGCAAGACGCCAAGATCTCCGATCTCGAGCGTCGGGTCTCCGAGGTGCGCGAGGCCGACCTGAAGGAGCTGTAGTCGGCGAAGAGCCTCGTCGTCGGGCTTCGGGACCCGGCTCTTTGAGAGCGAAGTCGGCGAAGAACACTTCGAACAGTGTGCCGACCTCGAAGAGGAGCTGGGAAGTTGCGGCCGGAGGTCCCGACTGCGCGCCGAACTCCAACGAGCTCGGGAGCGAAGAGGCCCAGCTCAAGGAGGTGCGGCGCCCAGCCGGGACAGCGGTGAAGGTCGTGCCGCTCGGCGGAAAGTTTTGGACCTGGAGGCGGAGGTCGACTCCCTTAAGGAGGAACTTGCTGCCCTTCAGGTCGAGCGTAGGACTTAGCTCTTCTTTTATTTTTAGCTCGTGTAAACCCTGTAAAAAAAACAACGTTTTGAGTTAAATGAGCAAACTCGCAGGCGTTTGGTTCTTGCCTGTTTTTCTCAAGTTTGTCTTCAACATATGCCTATATGATCCCGGTTCTGCAGAAAAAGAAAATAAGTTCCTGCATAAGAGCATATAGCATAGATACGAGCAAAGAAAACAAGTTCCTGCATAGAGCATGTAGCATAGATACGAGCAAAGGATCCTTGGAAGAAGGGACGGAACGTTCCTATCATACGGAGCCCCCCTGCCATGGACAAAGGTCGTGTCCTCACTGTTGCGAGCACGAGTTTGTTCATGGGAAGATTTAAGGGTCGCTTTGGTCGTGACGATTTTTTGAATGATTTAAATAGGTCGGTGTGTTGAGAAAAGATGTGAGCCTGAGTAGGCAGGCTTTAGACCAACAATACGTAGAGCCACCATACCCGAGTGGTCACCGAATCGGGCTTAGAGTGGATGCTCGCGCCGACCACGCATACTGATGAAGAGCTCTTGCGGAAAGTGAGCGATTGGCGAGCATCCGTCGGGGCCAAGGGAAATGGTGCGCACATACTTGTCGGATAAGCTCGTCTGCGATCTTTGGTAGAGCAGCGATACTCGTTCGACAAAGCGAGGACGAAACACGAGAAAGAGGGGAAATGTTTTATTGGAAAGAACGCAGGGGCGCGAGATAGGAGTACTCGTCTAAACGTAGAATTTACGCAGATTGATCGATGTTCCAGTCTTTGGTGAGCTCCGACCATCCGGCATCGTGAGGCGAGCGGCCCGGGCGTCTTGTAGACACGGCCGTGTAGGGTCCCTCCCACCTTGGGGTCAGCTTGTTGGCTTTCGACAGTGTCTTGAACTCTTCGTAAGACCATGTCGCCGACTTGTAGGACCCTAGGCCTGACTGTCTTGGCTGCGTGCCTACGAAGAGCCTCAGAGGTAACCGCAGACCGAGCAACGCGCCGCTCGGCGTGTTGCCGACGAGGTCCAGGTCGACGAGGCGCTCAACCTCTTGATCGATGGAATCGATCAGTTGCACCCTTGGGGAACCTAGCACGATTTCGGCAGGCAGGATGGCCTCCGCACCATAGACGAGTTGGAAAGGCGTTTACTTTGTGGCTCGACTTCGCCGTGGTGCGACAGACCAAAGAACGGCGGGAAGTTCATCCACCCACTCTGCTTGTCTTTGGTTGAGGGTCTTGAAGACCCTCTTTTTATGCCCTGGACTAGCTGCCCATTTGCTCGCTTGGTCGCTCCGTTGCTCTGTGGATGCGCCACGCAGGCGAAGGCACCTTGGTCCCGACCTCTTCGCAGTAACTTTGGAATAGTTCACTGGTGAATTGGGTCCCATTATCCGTGATGAGACGGCTGGGTATCCCGAACCGAGTTACCACATTGCTACGAAGGAACCTCTTGGCCGCTGGGGACGAGATGGTTGAGACGGCTCGGCCTCTATCCACTTAGTGAAAGTGTCGATGGCCACGAGCAAGTACTTGCAGCCTTCGACCTCGGGGAAGGGTCCAAGGACATCGAGCCCCAGTCGAACGGCCACGAGAGTGGTATGGTTTGCGGGCATATCTTTGGTGACGGGCTTTTCGAGCATGAAGCGGCATGCTCGGCAGGTCATTACGACCGGCCGTCGTCATGGCCAAAGCCGTGGGCAAGAGTACCCTAGTCGGAAGGCCTTGCTCACAAGCGCTCGAAAGACGAGTGAGCTCCGCACATCCCTTCATGGATATCACGAAGAAGGTGCGGCCTTCCTCCCGAGACGCATCTGGAAAGGATTCCTAATGCGCCTTTCCGGTATAGGTCGCCCTCGATCGATCTGTCTTGAGAAGATCGCCTTATTAGCCAGAACGCTCGGCTTCTTCCTCGGGCAATGTCCGTGCGCAAGGTATTGGATGAATGGCGTCATCCAATTTGCGCTTTGCTCGAGGAAGGAGACCCTACCACGGTCTCTGGTGCCTCCTCTTCGAGAGGGAATGGAGGGCTTATGTAGGTGCTCGACAAGCACCACGGAGCGGTGGTTTGAGAGGAACCGACCTTAGACATTTGGTCAGCCAGGGAATTATCCTTCCTGGGGATGTAGACTACTTCGAAATTCTTGAAGTATTTCTCCATCTTCCTTACTTCGGCCAGGTACAGCGCCATTGAGGTATCGGAACACTGATACTCCTTGTTGACCTGGTTCACGACCAACTGTGAATCGCCCTTCACAGTGAGCCGTTGGACTCCTAGCGATTTACATGCCCGAAGTCCGGCCAAGAGGCCTTCGTACTCTGCCGCGTTGTTAGTCGCGGCGAAATGTAGTTGGATGGCGTACTGAAGTTGCTCTCCATCCGGGGAGACCAAGACGACCCCAGCCCCCGAGCGCTCGTATGCTCGGGATCCATCAAAATACAAGGTCCAGGAGTTTTCCCTCGAATCATTGGTCCCGCTGGCTGGTGGTGCCGGAGCCGACCATTCTGCCACGAAATCAGCCAAGACTTGTGATTTTATTGCCGTACGGGCCGAGAACACCAGCTCGAACTCGGCGAGCTCCATTGCCCACTTGGCTATGCGACCACTGGCGTCCTGATTTTTCAGGATTTCCCTGAGTGGGAAGCCGGTCGGCACCACGATCTTGTGTGCTTGAAAGTAGTGGCGCAACTTCACGGAGGCCATCAAAGCGAGTCTGATGAGTTTCGGACTTCGGGTAACGCTCCTTTGGTCCATGAAGTACTTGGCCGACGTAATAGATAGGTCGGGGTACCATCTCTCTCATCGCTAACACCGAGCTTACCGCTTGGGTTGCCGCCAGGTATAGTAGCAATTCTTCCCCGTGGGCGTGGCGAGGACGGCGGCTTGGAGATGTACTGTTTTAGCTCTTTGAACGAGCGATCAGCTTCCTCCGTCCACGTGAAGCCATCGTGCTTGCGGAGGGCTTTAAAGAAAGGTAGCCCTCGCTCCCCCAGCCGGGAGATGAACCGGCTTAAGGCGGCCATTCTTAGGCCGAGCTTGTACTTCCTTTACGCACGTGGGCGACCTCATGTTCTCAATGGCTTCGATTTTCTCCGGGTTTGCCCCAACGCCATGTGGCCCGACCATGTAGCCGAGCACCTTGCCAGCCTTCACGCCGAACACGCATTTTTCTGGATTTAGCTTTATTCGATGCTTATTGAGGTTACAGAAAGTTTCTTCCAAGTCAGCAACGTGACCCGAAGTACTCTTGCTTTTGACAACTATGTCGTCGACATAGACCTCCAAATTTCGACCTACTTGGTCTGCGAAAGTTTTCTGCATGAGGCGCTGAAAGGTTGCTCCCGCATTTCTCAGACCGAAAGACATGGTCGTATAGCAGAAGGTACCGAATGGGGTGATGAAGGAAGTCTTTTCCTCGTCTTCGCGCGATAGGCTGATCTGATGGTAGCCCGAATAGGCGTCCAGGAAGCTCATGGTCTGTGACCCTGCCGTCGCGTCCACCAATTGATCTATGCGAGGCAACGGATAGTTGTCTTTTGGGCATGCTGCGTTCAGACCCGTGTGATCGACGCACATGCGCCACTTGCCTCCTTTCTTCCTGACCAGAACTGGATTGGCTAGCCACTCGGAGTGCTCGATCTCTCTGATGAAGCCAGCTTTTAGGAGTTTGTCGAGTTCCTCCCGGATGATTGCCTGTTTCTCCGGGGAAAAGCGTCTAAGTTTACGTCTTCTTGGTTTTTTGTCGGTGAGCTAGCTTTGTGCTCGACCACCTCCCTTGGGACCCCGGGCATGTCGGATGGTTCCCAGGCGAACACATCCGACTTTGCCCGGAGGAAGGTGACGAGCTCGAGTTCCTATTTGGGATCTAAGGAAGATCCCAAACGAACGACCTTGGCCGGTTCCGACTCGTTGAGCGGAACAGCCTTGGTCTCTCCTCCAGGCTGGAGGGCAAGTTTAGGCCGAATGCTTGGCTCTTGGTCGAGGCCGCGAGTGGGCAATCGACCGACCATATCCAGCGCTCTTTCGTCGCAATTGAGTGCGGACTTGTGGTTCCTTTGACGGTTATGACTCCGTTTGGTCCGGAATCTTCAGCAATCGATACGCTGCGTGATGCGAGGCGGCCATGAACTTGGCCAAGGCCGGCTGCCGAGGATGGCGTTGTAGGCCGACTCAAAGTCTACCACCTCGAAGGTGATTAGCTCCGCTCGAAGTTACTTGGGCCGCGAAACTCACGGGCGTGACGACCTGCCCCGGAGGTTTGATCGAGGTGCCCGGACTATCCCGAAGAAGGGCACGGCTACACTCTTGATTTTGGAACGAGGAATCGCATCTCGTCCAAAACCTTGGCTGAAATAAGGTCCAAAGAGCTCCGGAGTCTATGAGGACCCGACCGATTTACCAGTATTCTTGATGGTGGGGTTCACGACCATCGGAAGCCTCTGGGGTTTGGTCATCCCAAGGGGACAATCGTCCTTGGAGAAGGTGAGGGATATTTCAGACCATTTCAGCTGCTGCACCGGAGGCTTACCCTGGGTAACATGGTGCACTTCTCTTGCGGCGTCCTTTAAGTCCCGGCGGGACTTGTAGGCGGAGGAGCCCCCGAAGATGACCGCTATGTGATTCTTCGGTTCTTGGTATTCCATGTCATCCTCACTTTCCTCGGCGGGCTGTTTACCTTTGCCATTTTCACCCTGCTCTGGAAGCGTCGGCATGGGACCCCTGCCGCTGTAAAATCGCTTCCAGGCGGTAGGTCCACGTTCGGCAATTCCGTAGATCGTGCCCGTGCGCCTGGTGAAGCGGACAGTAGAGGTCGCCCCGTCGGTCCGCTTGGTCGCCTCGCTCTCGAGGCCTGTGCGGTTGTCCTCTTCCCCGAGCGTTAAACCCCCGGCGCTGCGGCTGGGTTGCTCGGGGTTGTTGTTGTTCCACCGCGGCTACCATGGCTGACGAGGGTTGCTTTTTCTTCTTCTTCTTGATCTTCTTGTCTACAGAATTCGAGCCCTTTTTGCTAGCCGAGGTCTCTAGGCCAGGCTGAGGCGGTAGCTTCCCTTCATCCAGCATTCTCTTCCATTGGACGGCTTCATCTGCGTTGGCGTATCGATCGGCCATTCGGAAGAGCTCGTTCGCCGTTAGATCCGGGTGGATCTCCAGGTCCTGCGTGAAGCGCACGCGTCCTGCACCCGAACTTGAAAGCTTCGGACGGCGGCTTCGTCCGATATGTTCAGATCGAAGTTCGGACTGGATGAACCTCTGGACGAATTGTCGCAGGGTTTCCCCGTCCGTCTGTATCAAGCGCTCCAGGTCACGCTCCTTTCCCGGGCGGATGTAACAGCTCTGGAAATTTGCTCGGAGCGCGGAGCTGAGCTGCCCCCAGGACCGTATGGATCCTTCCTTCTGATTGAAAAGCCACGTACGAGCGGCTCCGTCCAGAACCGTCGGCAGGTAATTTGCCATCACCCCCTCATCGCCTCCGGCGGCGAGGATGGCGGTAGTATATATTGAGAGAAATTCGTCCGGGTTGGGTCCTGTTGAATCTTTCGACGTGGCCGGGCTTGAATCTGTTCGGCCATGCGACGTCCCGGAGGGAGCTCGTGAAGGCCTGGCAACCGAAGCTCGGGATTTCGCGGTGAAACCCTCGGTCACGGCGGCCTTCACGCGGGTCTTCCGCCCAACGCCCCGTGCGCGGGCCGAGTTGGGAGAAGACCTCATGCGACGGCCGATCGTCGACGACCGCTTGGTCGTGGAAGCGTTGAGCGCGCGTAAATGTCTGGCGATTATAGAGGTACCGCCTGAGGTTGCTCTGGATCGCTCGGGCTTTTCCCGGATCGGGTTAGCGGTCTGGTGCGATCTCCGAGCATGGCTCCGAGACTCACCTCTGTGCGAGCGCATGGGGGAGCGTTTGTGATGGTCCCGGGAAACACTCCGGGCATCCCGGTCACGGGGAGGATCCGAGACTTTCAGCTCGGCGGCAAGCCTTTCCAAATCTTCGGCTACGACTCTGCCCACGGCCTCCAAGTCTACTTGCTCGGGGAAATCACAGAAACACGCGACGATCACGCCAAGGCCTCAGAATCGCTCTCGCTTTCCGGCGAATCAAGCGGCGGTGAGCTTTGACGGCGCTCCGGAGTGCGATCGGGAGTTCGGTATCCGCGAGAGTTCCTTTCCGTGGAAGCGCGCCTCCCTTTTGCCTGGCGGCGAATGCTCGCGAGGGTCTTTCCCAAGGACGCCTCCAGGTGGAGTCTGGCTGCCTCGTAGCGGTCGTGCTTGGCAGCGTCCGAGGATCCCTCTCCGGGCTCCGCACGGCTCCCGGCTACGTTAACTCGACGAGAGCGGGATGAAAGCGATGGGGACATCATTGTATCCCCTTGAGATGCGGTCTCTCGGTCGAGCTCTAGGTCGTCTGGTATGTCCAGGCCATCGTAGAGCCCGTCGTAGTCATCCTCGGGGTCCTCGAGGGTAATGTTTGGGGAATGGAGGCCCTTGTCCTCGCTTTCCCGTGTTCGGGGAAGGGCTCCAGGACTTCGGTGTGACCGATAGGATCGGTCACCACAGCCACGTTGTCGACGGCGTAGTACACGCGTCGTCATCTTCAACGTGGTCAAAACGCGCAAAGGTCCCGAGTGTCTCCCGAGTTTGGCATCCTCGAGGATCTTGATCTGCACGGGAATCAAGCTGTCGTCCCCACGGACGGCGCCAGCTGTCGACGATTGGAGAACGGCTCCCGTCGAGCTTACTTGTTGAATGGGGGATCAACAGAGCCCCATCGTACGGATCGAAGAGGTCGTTCGAGCGATGCCAGGTCGGGAGAAGAAGAAAAGGGGACACGGTGTTTATCCTGGTTCGGGCCTCCTCTGCCGGGATAATGACCCTACTCCAGTGTATTATGTTCTATCTCTTTTTCCCTCCCCTTACAAATCCTCAGGGGTTTAAATAATACGACTATAGGTACCAAAAGGGCAACTACCTCCCGGATCACGCTACGTATCCATATACGTGACCCGCTGTCCTTGATTTTCGCGCTATTTGAATTTCAGGTATGATCTCCCTTGATCTCCGGCTGATTGGTTGGCTCCTTCCTTCCTCGTAGCGTTCGCTGGGCCCTCCGACCAAACACCCGAGTAGGTCGTAGCTTCTACGAGCATGCTTGCTCGTGGGGGGGGGCGTGTTTGGTACTTCTGCGAGTAAAGGTGCAAACGCATATGCTCGGAGGAGAAGGAGGGATGCTCGTTTCGTTCTCCCGAGCATCTTCTTTTAGTATCGCGAGGTCGGCGGGTTTTAGCTTTTCACGGGGGTACCGTGGTCTTTTGCCAGATAGCCAATCCCCGACACATTCCTTCAAGGAATTCTATAGTACTAGCAGGCCCTTCGCCATCAAATATTCGAACTTCAGGTCCTCATGGAGATGTGCCTAAAAAAATGCAGGGCCGTACACTTGGCGATTTCGGGAACAATAGGGGTAGCAGCGTCAGGATGAGAAGTAGCACATCCAAAAGATCAAGCTATCATGTCAATCTTGACATCCATTACCCAGATAAGGTAATTGCTGCCATTCAGGGTAAGTTCAATAAATTCCCCCTTTGCGATGTCTAACATATCTTATTTCTATTTATGAAAAAATAAATTTTACTCCTGATAAAACCAATATATTGCGTGCCTACTCCCGAATCATTAAAGCTTGGTCTATATCTATTCAATAGATAATTATATAACATTTCTCATAATTTTTCTAGTGTTTTTCATAATTTTCTGCTAATTATCCCATTTTCTATTTATGCTCTTCCTTTTTTCTGTTTTATTGATTTGCTGCCGGTTCATATGACATCCCTAATTTGTCACTTTAATCCAGAGCAATCAAACTAGTAATTATGGAAAATAATCTGCAGGATTAGAGAACTATTCATGTGCGATTAACTTGCGTAGTTCAAATTTACATAGGGCTTGGAGTATATTTAATCGCGTGTTACCGATTGAATTCGATGTGGTGTCGATTAATGCAAGCATACAATCTCGATTGGTTTCGGCGGAGCTTCATGCTGATAACATGCTGTAAAGCGATGATACCCGCCTAGATCAATCGCAATGCACCAATTGAATTGCATAAACAAACACTGAGAGCATACACGATATAGAGAGACAAAACTATTATCTTTTTATTAAATTAATGTTCTTATATAAAAGGTATTAAATTTATAATAAAAACTAATAATATATAGATTTAAATTCATCAACACCAAAATAGCGTCCAATATTATTTGGACATCTACGGCTGCGAGGTCGTCCGTATCTCAACAGAACCCACCCCACCTCGCCCGCGACGCGATCCCCTTCCTCCTCCCCGTCTTCCTCCTCAGATCTCCGGCCACAGCCGACTCCTCGGCGAATCGGCGGCAGCGCGATGTCGGGGCAGAACCAGCGCCTGACCGTGGTGCCGACGGTGACGATGCTGGGCGTCATGAAGGCGCGGCTCGTCGGCGCCACCCGCGGCCACGCGCTCCTCAAGAAGAAGTCGGACGCGCTCACCGTCCAGTTCCGCTCCATCCTCAAGAAGATCGTCGCCGCCAAGGAGTCCATGGGCGATTTCATGCGCGCCTCCTCCTTCTCCCTCGCCGAGGCCAAGTACGTCGCCGGCGACGGCGTCCGCCACGTGGTCCTCCAGTCCGTCCGCTCCGCTTCCATTCGCGTCCGCTCCCACCAGGAGAACGTCGCCGGAGTCAAGCTCCCCAAGTTCACCCACTTCGTCGACCCCGCAGCCGCCTCAACGGGCCTCTCCAACGCGTCCCCGAGCCTCACCGGTCTCGCCCGCGGAGGCCAGCAGGTCGCCGCCTGCCGCACCGCGCACGTCAAGGCCATCGAGGTGCTCGTCGAGCTCGCCTCGCTTCAGACCTCCTTCCTCACGCTCGACGAGGCCATCAAGACCACCAACCGCCGCGTCAACGCGCTGGAGAACGTCGTCAAGCCGAGGCTGGAGAACACCATCAGCTACATCAAGGGGGAGCTGGACGAGCTCGAGCGCGAGGACTTCTTCAGGCTCAAGAAGATCCAGGGGTACAAGAAGAGGGAGATCGAGCGGCAGATGAAAACGGCCAAGCAATTCGCGGAGGAGCAGCTTGCGGAGGAAGTCGCGCTCAAAAGGGGCATCTCCGTGGGGGCCGCGACCAACCTACTGGTTGCCGGCGGCGAGAAGGACGACGACATCATCTTTTGATCATCTTTGGTGATCCAGTCATTCAATTGGTGCGTGCGATGATGCCTTGTGCTGTTTAGTTCGTGTATGTGTTCGCGTTCGTTGAGATGGTTTCTTCAATATAGACCGCTGCTTTACGTTACTTGGATATGGACATAAGCATTGGATGCCAGCACAGAACCAAAGTGCTCATCATACGTTAGAAAAGAAAAGAGGCACAATGCTTATGTACAATTTAGTATTAGATAAAATATAGAAATGTAAGGATAGATTGTGCTTTACTGTTTATACTCCGTTAGTATGATATATGCAAGTATGATTCTGCAGTTTTCTTTAGTATTAGATAAAATACAGAAATGTAAGGATAGATTATGCTTTACTGCTTATAGTCCATTATTATGATATATGCAAGTGTGATTCTGCAGTTTATTTATCGAAGAATGTTTCGTTTCTTGTAAGGATAGATTGGGAGGGAGGTTGGGCGGGCTTGTAAGGGACAGTAGCACCAGCATCAGTTGTAAGTTATAAATAGTTTTGCTTTGCATAACAATCCTAAAGGGGTGTTTGGATTAGAGGTATTTCATTGGAATGTTTTAGGATTTAGTTCAAATTTGAACTAAATCCCAAAACCTCCCAAGAAATTACCACTCATCCAAGCAGGGCCTAAGTGGGTGTCAAATGAGGGGGCTCTGGGTACATGTTCGATGTGGCAGTATATGAGCTTCTGGGTAGCAGTGCAACATGGTCCTTGACCTTTGAAGGTTAGCTGAATTTAGCTCTCCAAAGTTCAATTTACCCCTTCTGTTGAGTTTACCGGACATGGGTCCTTTTCGTTGTACCTAGCTGCAGTTGGATTTTTGCAAAGCAAACTAATGGATTTAATCTCAAAGTCTGTTGCTTTAATTGTTCATCAAAAATAGATGTCCAGAATTTAATATAAACAATTTGAATGTATCGCAATAAAGACCACTTTCATACCAAAAGGTTAAGAATAAGAGCAATTCCAGTCTAGTCGAGAATATTGTGATCGCCATTGCTTTATCCATGACTTGCTACTAGGCACTAGTATGTTTTGGTATAGGTGCTGTCTTGATTTTTCTACTGATTATCTGCAAGAGATATTTGCTATCGAATGCACACCACTGTAGTGTTCACATGTAGATTTACACTGTCGCTTCTCCTTGCAGTGACGGAAACAACAAATAAGTTCTGATGCTGGAGCTCTAGAATTGCATCTGTTTATAGAATGCGGAGGTTTTGTTTCAGGCAGTAGTCTGGAGTCTGGTCATCCAAGACCCGAATAATCTGTACTTGGAAACCAAACATTGTCAAGGAACTTTAGTACGGAGTGTTTATTTGCAGCTGCCATAGTAAATTCATTCATTTGGACCATGTTTTCCCAGCATGTTCGTTTCAGTTATATTTATTCAGAAAGGTGTGTGCTGCTCGGCATACTGCACTGTGAAGTTGCAGACTCGATGTATTTCTTTCTGGATGTGTATTTTTTAGCAGCTCGTTCACCTTTCTCAAATTTTCGTGGATGAATAGTTGGTATTACCTGTTACTGTTAGGGAACTAATGGAAAAAAAAAGAGCCTGCTGATCTGCCTGTTCCTGTTTTAGCTTAGAGCCACCGAAAAATTCATAGTTACCGGAAACACGGTTCATTCGAGTTGTGGCACGGGATTTAAGACCGAGTTGTGGCACCTAAAAATTCATAGTTACCGCTGCTTCTTCCAATCGGGATTTGGTTTATGTGGCAAGTATTATGCCCCGTTGTGTTGAAGTGCTGAAGCCTCTTACCACCGCTTATTAAGAAAGCGAGGAAGAAAACTAATCTCCTCGAAACGACTAAGACCGATACGGTTTAGAGTTTGCCACCTAAAGCGACTGAAGATGGCTAAGCAGAAGAACTGTGCACGCGCTGGTGCCTGAATTCTAACACAATATCCCTCACAAAATGAGATATAGATCAACCATAAGTAGACGACGTGATGTCACATGAAGTCATGAACAGCTCGTGCTATTATTTATTGATCAACGGAAAGGATACAAATTGTTATGAAGTTAATTTTGGCTGTGTGCAGTGCAATATGCTGTTTGCAGGCAGTGCAATCACATGGTGTCGCAATTCTCAACAACTCCACGAGGAAAACTTCGACCATTATACATGCATATACCCAATTCCCTCAGTATGCAACATGAAAGAAACCACATAGCTCTAGTAACTGCTTTGCAGTGTCTCCGAATAAGACAGGAAGGAAGAAAACATTGCAGCTACCTCTCTGCAAACAATGGTGGAACAAAACTAAAATTCTGGAGTGTGTGTTCAAAAATGTGGCCTACCCTCAGCAAATTCACCTAGAGAAGCGTGAACAAAATAAACAATTAGTTGATTCTATAATAGTAGAAGACAATCCATAAAACTGAACATATTACAAGACCTAGAACAACAGAGAGTGTATCCAATATTCAAGATCAGCAGCGGCATTATATTACCTCACTGAAGGGGGCTCCAATCATCTGAAGTCCAACTGGGAGCCCTGCAGATCCACCTTCAACAAATCCACAAGGCAAAACCAAAGCGGGAAGACCGGCCAAATTAACATTCACCTACATTAGTCATGACATCTGCATTCCTTAAGACTCACTACCGTGGAAAGTTTAACATAGCAAAATGACCACAAGATTAAGCATAATTCTACTTCATTCGGTGGTTTTACCAATATGTGGCACTAACTTTGCAAGAATAAAAAAGTTGTACAGTGAAGCAGGCAATGGATTACTTTGGAAGGAACCTCAAAGTAGAGATAAGTCTACATCAACAAAGAAAAACAAATGTGTTCAACTATTAATACCGTCATGATGTCTCCTGCGTACATAGCTAATGGATCATTTATCTTTTCACCTGCCAAAAGGACTTGATTTATCAATCCTAAAGGAAAGACGGGAAGGGACCATACTTGTGAGCAGATAATAACATACCAATCTTGTAGGCTGCTGATGGCGCAGCAGGTGAAACAAGAATATCATATATTTCCAAAGCTTCTTTGAAGCTCTTCTTAACCAGTGTCCTCACCTACTACAGTGCAGGTAATTTATTATTCTTTTGTTGGCATAAATCTATCTGTTAAGAGGTAAAAAATCAAAATGCAAATTTTGCATTTGATACAACTGTTCTACCGTTACCTGCTGCGCTCGTTTGTAGTATGCATCATAGTATCCAGCAGATAAAGCATAAGTTCCCATCAAAATTCTCATTTTGACCTGAAAAGAACAATCAAATTTGTTTTCTCGTGGAATTTACCACCAAAGCATGATCGTGATCCATTTGAAATACAAAAGCTTCAAGCACTACCCAATGTTGCATACAGATTACAGAACAATCCTTTTTTTCCCTTTCTTAGGTATTACAGTTCCAACTAGCATGTTATGTGTAATAATATTAATACGGTTAGAATTCCAACTAGCATGCTGTCACCAACATGACATGTCCATAATTGGTTGGGGTACATGGCTTAACAACTAAACAGGTTAACATGGCCATGGCCAGTGGCCATGCAACAGAAGTTTACATGTGCAAGTCTGCATTTACCGGTGCTGAATATGTATTCCAAATTTGAAAGCTGTGCTTGATGAGGGGTCAAATCTGTTTTCTAAATTTAAAAGTTACGCCCCGCTTGATATTTGCAGGTATAGTGCAGCGTATACTTGCAATTTTTTTTAAAGAAAGTGCATTACTCTAGATTTAGTGCATATCCAATATTGTAAAGACATAAGAAAACTGCATTCAGCCAAAATTTATGGATGGACGACGTCATAAGCCCCTTAGCTGTTGTGATCCTTGGTCCATCCTTCATACACACCGTGACAGTTCTACTCCTAACAAGCCTGGTCACTTTGGTAAGGTACTTCCAGAGTTAACATCACATATAAATATTGAAAAGGCAACTGACAGGTGTGATAAGTTGATAACTGGATATGTTTTGCAGCAGACAGTTTCCGTACGAAATAGTTCAATAACTAAAAAAAAGAACAAACAAGAAGAGATGGGGTCTTGAGGTGGGGGAAGGGGGAAGGGTGGGACTGTACCTCATGACCCAGACCATTAGCCCGGGAGTCTCCATAAAGTCCATTCAATTCATCAGCTGAAACCTGCCTTCCATACCTGAAAATGACAGTCTACAAACATAAGTTTTTTGAAACTTTGAAAATACAGGCAAAAGGATGAGGTTCAATTACAGCAAGATCACCTGATACCATCATAGCGTGACAGATTAGAAGAGGCTTCAGATGAGGCCAGTATGTAATATGCTGGTAAGCCAAGTGAAAATGAAGGCAGAGAAACCTGAAATGCATTAAAAATAAAGCTTCACTTCGAGCAGTGCTTTTATGCTTTTCCTCCCAATACAAGTCGCGCAAATCTTGAAGCAAGGGAACGGGTAATTAATCCTCATCTACATTTCATTTATGCTTTAATGTTTATGCAACTTTAAAAAAGAAGAGCATAGAAGCACCTCCTTCACTAAATATGTTATATTTTCGGAAATTCATTGTAAAACAAGAACGAATATACTTGTTTATTTATTTTTGTCCGTTTTTTCAGCAAGAGGGAAATAACAAACCTCTTCCACCACAGACCCCAATTGTTCCAGGTGTGAAGCAGCAGCCTTGATTGATGATATGACTCCATTATCCACACCCTCTCCAAGAGTTTCTTGAATAATCCCAATCCTCACACCATTTAATGGTTTTGAGTCAAGTAAATCCAGAGAGACCAACTCTGATGTATAGTCTGGAACGTCCTGAGAAAGTGACACAAGATCAGATTAAGCATCAATGAGCCAAGCTCTAATACTCCGCCTTCTTGCTTCGAGATGTTACTGGCTCCGGATCCAATTGCATACATGTAGATCTCAAAATGAATAAAATAAAGAAAGGATTATGTATTGCTAAAAAAACTGCAATCCTGGCATATACTGTATCTTACATTACGAATTAAATCAGCACTTTATAAATTATAACATTGAGATGGAACAGTATACAGTCCCTAAACCAAAAAAAGGGAATGTTAGCGGCAAATGTACAGGGTTGCCAGCAGTATCACACAGTATGTCTAGGAGAATTGTCAACGCAATATAGGCTCTTGCTCAGGCAAGTTTTTGTCATATGAATTCCTCTTGTTTCGAACATCTATCCGTGCATTAGAGGCTGAGCTAAATGTTTCTTAGCTATAGTTATTGAACTGGATGACTGAATTGAAAGACCAAGGACAATGTAAGTTAAGGTGAAGTTTCAGTTTCCTCACATGAGAACTACTGGTTGAATCCATTTTGTCATGGCCAGCAATGACTGACAAGATCGTTGCAGTGTCAACAACAGATGAGCCAAAGCATCCCACAACATCCAGTGATGAAGCATAAGCCATCAGGCCGAAACGAGATACCCGGCCATAAGTTGGCTTTAACCCTACAACACCACAAAACGATGCTGGCTGCCTCACACTTCCGCCTGTATCGCTCCCTAAGGACACCATACATTGTCTAGCGGAAACTGCAGAAGCAGAACCACCAGAGGATCCCCCGGGCACACGCGAGTCATCCCAAGGGTTTGTTGTCACCTGCACACCACCATCAATATCTGTTATATAACCGCATAACTATACTTTGCGGCAAGAGTGATGTATTATGCAACCGAGGAAACTATATGTTAGGCTAAGAAGATTCACAGCTGCAAGAAGTTCCACTTTAAATCAATACACACTTGCAAGTAGAGGAATTTACAATTCTGACATGATACAAAGATGAGTTTAATTTCATTGACCTCTACTAACCAACATAAAAACTATTTTACCATCCTTAGCACTTATTTCAACCTAAGATATATTCGAACAGAAATATGCAAACTTTAACAAACTCGGACTAAACAATATAAGAATCTGATCATTGAGCCTCCAAACCTGAAACCCAGAGCCCTCGGTGGTGCTCCCCATGCCGAACTCGTCAAGATTAGTCTTTCCCACGACAATGGCGCCCGCTTCGCGCAGCCGCCGCACTGCCGTGGCGTCGTACGCCGGCTGATACCCATCCAGTATCCGCGACCCGCCAGTGGAGGGCATGTTGGCGGTGCAAAGGTTGTCCTTGACACCCACGAGCACTCCGGCGAGCGGTCCCACCGCATCCTGCCCACCTGAGGCAATCCTCCGGTCAAGCTCCTCCGCCTCCCGCTCGGCGGCAGCGTCCGCCACGTGGATGAAGCTGCGCACGCTCGGCTCGGTGCGGCGTAGGCGGGAGAGGTATTCGGCAGTGATGTCGACCGCGGTCCTCTCGCCAGAGAGGAGAGACTCACGGATGGAGAGGATGGAGGAGGGGGCTGGGCCCGGGACCAAAGTCTTTGCAGGAGGGGAGGGGAGGGAAGAGAGAGCGGTGAAGCGGCGGAGAGTGGAAGGGGGGAGGCGGCGGTGGGAGAGGAGGAGGCAGTGGGCCTGCAGAGGCGGCGGCATGGCGGCGGCCGGCGGATCGCCGGCGGGAGCGGGGGTTTGGGATTTTTGGGGAGAGCGGATGAGAGGGAGCAGATGATGATTTGGGGATTGGGTGGATGTATGGATGGTTGGATCGAGAACACGTGGAAGGGAACACTTTATGGCCGTCTGATCCTGCCAGCGCTATGAAGTTTAACAGGGCTCGTCGGCCAGGAGTAGGACACGAAAAAAAAAAGCTGTTGTTGCTCGAATCAAAATAGTTTCGATTATAATAGTTAATAGATTTTAAAATTAAAATAAATTTATTTTGTATAAAAAATTAAAATGACTCGTTAGCTCATACTCGAAATAACCACTTAAATGATAAATAAAATAACTTTATGTCGAACTATATCAATTTCAAAAAAAATTTGATAATAACTCGTTAAACTCGATTGCAAGTCCTAGCCAAGAGTGAGATAGTTTGGTTTGACTAACAATTTGTCATGCTAAGATTTATTAGAATTTGATCACTAAATTAGTTGCCATTGTTTCGGTCAAAGATTGATAAGGAAATAAACTAAAGAGGAATTTTGCTAAAATTTGATATCAAAACAAATACTTGCTAAATTCAATCAATGTTACCAATTTTTAGTAAGACGAGCATCGGCAACTATTAAAAGCAAATTAAAAAGAACTATTACTACTTATCATTCTTAGGGTTGCAGTCATCTGCGAAACAAAGTTCAGCTTATGTGCTGACAGGATTGCATAATCTACGCTTCTAGAAAAACTCGTAGTAATTTCAACGCGATTTCCGTGTACAATAAAGATCAACCCTTGCCAGAACTTTGTGAGCATGTGCTTACCTTATCTCAATTTTTCATTTAAGAGGAAATTAAATCACATTATGTTAGATGTTATATTTGTTCGAGATGTGGTAGCAACACATGTTTTGGTCAAATAAAGTCTGCCGTATACTCCATAAAACACTTTCGGAAGGATTCCTGCAAGGTCCGGGCACCCACGTGTTGTGTCCGTGTGCGTCCGATCCAATGCGCTCCGCCGTTCGTTCCATGCGCGCTCTCGTCGTCGTCGCTCTCTCGCCCGACGCGTGCGCGTGCTCGTGAAGCTTCCGGCGCTCGTCCTTTTTTGGCCTTCGGTCGATCCGCCCTCCCCCGGTCACCATCGTCTCCAGCCTCTGGTCTCCACCCCAAAATACATCGCCACGATAGGCGCCGTCGTGATTTGCGGTTAGATCTAGCTCGGCCAACAAGGTGACCGCGGCGCTGGTGGAGCTGGAGATCGGATGGCCGACCAACATCCTCGACGTCTCAGCCTCCCCGTTGAGTTCGATGTCCACATAGCCTGCCGCGTACCTAGCGCCAGCTAAGTTCACTACCACCGTTTATTCTTGCACGCTTTTTTGCATTTTATGATTCCGAGAGATAATGGGTTGCGGGCTGAATTGTCCAAAAGGTTGAATTTTTGAGTGAAAAAACTGTGAAATCTGCTGATTTAGGCATTAGTTTTTAGCATCTCTTCAGTTTTACCTGCTTGCTTGGTTGTTTGGTAAAGGATCTGACGAATCCTGAGAAACGAAAATGAGACACTATTGTCCTTATTGTTTGTTATAAATGCTGGAATTGCTCATGCTGACAGTTGCTTTTTCCATACTGATGGGATCTTTCGCATAGATTCAGAGAATGACCAAGAGGAGCATGTGAAGGACTAGCTAAACAAAGAACTTTATTTTTTAGGACATTGATGTTCACTGCTTAGCAAGCCTGATTAAGGTACATTTATCATCCTATCAAAACATGGCACAGTCACAGAAGTGTATTCTTGCTGTCATGATACTCACTTTTTGCTATCAAAAGTTCAGAACTTAATGTTAGACAAACGCTGTCGGTTTTACTGAAGATAATAATTATAGCTTATACGCATTTAGTATCGTTCTATCAAAACATGGCGCAATCACAAAAGTGTATTCGTGCTCTCATGGTACTCGCTTTTTGCTATCAAAAGCTCAACGCTAAATGTTAAACAAACACCATCGGTTTTACCAGAGAAAAGAATTATAGCTTATAAGCATTTGGTCAGTCATGATTTATGAAACTCCACAAGGTGTACTCGATAGCCTCTCCCCTGAGCAAGTGCTACAGAGTAATTCTGAAGAGGAATTCCTGGTCACACTATTGCACCCCATTCAGGTGTCGCTCCTCAATTGGGCCATTGCCCTAATGGCTGACATCATCAAAGAAGAGCTGAATAAGATGCATGCCAGAAACATATCCATGGTGTTTGCCCCCAGCATGGCACAGGTAATCTCCATTTCAGTATGTTTCGAGAGAACGCTTTGAGAGAGAACTTAACTATTCTTGCGCGTCGCTATTCTTCTGAAGTATGTTCCTTTTGTTGGAAAAGGTGCCTTTCCTGCACCACTCAAATTTGTTTCCTGTAGGTGCAGCTGCTCAAAGAAAGGATGCCATTGATTTCATCAAGAAATTTAGTATTCAGGTTAACAACTTAACTTAGTATTTTATATGTACATGCGTGCCTTAAGTTTATGTAAGATTCCAGTGTTACTTCTACATAGTTTTGCTTTGTATGTCCATAGCATGTTAATCCAGAGGAGCCATTTATCCTTCCTGGAAGCAACTCTAAAATTATACCTAATTTTTACTTTTTTGTGCTGACCTCCCTTTAGTTCTTCCCTCAGGATCGGGTATGTAAATTTGAAAGCTAAGTCATATTCAGCTTCTACAAGAGACTGAAAAGGCTGTTGGTGATCCAGATTTACCTGTTCAGCATCACCAGCTTATAGACAGGAGCAAGGAGTTGAGGATGCTTCAGGTGGTAAGACCAAATCTTTCACCTTTTATTTACGTTTGCTGGAACTTTTGAGCCTCAATCAGCCATTTTTTCTACCTTCCCATCAAGAAAGAGAGACGCTCAACACCATAAGCAGTTGTATAATGCAAAAACAGTATGCCATCGTCTCCAAAGAGCATGCAAGAGCATTTCTTGAGGTCTGATTTTGTTGACAGTCAACAGCCTCTTCACGCTGTATTCTTATTCCCCTTGTTTGATTGCGTTGCTTTTCTTTGACTATAAAGTGCTTATTGTGAGAATTTTTTTATTAGCAAACTCACATTAAAGTTATTTTGTTGATTAACTTTTTACTTGTGGCGATGCTTTTTTTTAAGGGCCAATTGGATATTTGCCGCTCCAGGAATTGAAAATTGGATGGCGTGTTGAAAATCATGCCATTGAGTGGCATTTTTTTCAGCATGGCATCCAATTTTCAAATTGAGGAGTGGCATATATCGAATAATTTTTTTTTTCTTTAAATGTGTGACATGGCTTTTGCGTTGTTAGTACACCAACGTATTTAAGATTGCTTGAACACTTCGATGCTACCTGATCGCGTTATGATTTCTTGTGTCTGGTGAAGGATCTATGGAGCTATGGGTTCAAGTAGATGTAACCTTTTATATCCTTTCCATGTATCACAAACTTTAAGTGTCAACACCGATCATATTAGTACTCCTAGAAAAATCAAGCTTGCTCTCATATTCCTTTCTTAAAAAATGTCTTATATGTGAATATTGT
Organism: Rhipidocladum racemiflorum; assembly: GCA_036346355.1. Classification (NCBI taxonomy): domain Eukaryota; kingdom Viridiplantae; phylum Streptophyta; class Magnoliopsida; order Poales; family Poaceae; genus Rhipidocladum; species Rhipidocladum racemiflorum. The sequence continues at coordinate 4,391,259 of CM070575.1, read as the reverse complement.
CTTTTGCTATTGTGGTTTGATCTCGATTATTTTACATTTGTTCTTTTCACAATTATTTTTGGTAGTCAGAGTCTTTGACTGGTACTCTTATGTTCTACATTTTCTTTACAACTAACTAATTAGTCTGTAATACTCGGTACTTATAACGAATCAAAATCACTCCTATGCATTGCTGGACTATAGATTGTCTCATGCCGTATGGCATGGCTCCCTTTCCCTTTCGTGTAGTTAATGTTCGATTCGTCTACCTCACAAGATTATTAGAATGTTTTTCCTGACACATTATCCTTCAATATATTACTATTCTAACTCATTACCTCATCTCATATGTTACTATATTTTTCGCAGGCATTAGCTTACGCGGCGTGCCGCCGCGTGCACATTTCTAGTAATTATTGCTTTTGCATTCAATTTGGTGAGGTGATTGATTTCAAAAGAAAACAAGTACAGATATATGTTTAGTTGGGACTTGGGAAAGGCAAATGCACGGGGTTTTATTTAATATAGAAAGAAGTCTATGTTACAATTCAAACTTTGATGGAAGGACGTCCAACATTTTGAACTATGAAATTAAATATTTGACCTCTTGAACTTTTTAATTCGATTTAAATAACACAATGATCCGAATTTATGGTGGTATTGCTAGAATTTTTTTAAAAATAATTATTTTTATACGTAAATTACTAAAATATACCTCGATTTTTTTTGCAATAATAGCTATCTGTCACGCATTGTGGTAGCGATTGGGATCAATCACACCACCGTGGCGCGACTGATCTGCGGCAGCGATAAATCTGGCGCGACTGATCTGCGGCAGCGATAAGTCTGGCGCAACTGATCTGTGGCGGCACGACTGATCTGTGGCAGCGATAAATCAATGGCACGATTTAGTATTAAAGCAATCGCATTCCATTGACACGGTTGATTACAAGCTTCAAAACAATCAACATAAGTCAAGTCAAGCACTAAAGCAATCTTCAAACCAATATACACGTGATTACTGCTACCGTGACATGGGATCGCACTTCGCCGCATCAGTCACGCCACGGTGGCGCGGTTGGCATTAGTTGTGTCACGGTGGCACAATTGACGCGTCTGTCGCTGCCACGTCATATGGTTATTTTTTGCAAAAAAAATCGAGGTATATTTTTATAATTTATGTATAAAAATGATTATTTTAAAAAAAATCGCATTGCTAGTGTGACACAATAAAAGAGTGGTTTTGTTATGTAGAATGACATTCCGACCAAATTAGATCAACAACAGTGGAGTCCATAGACTTCTCTCTTGCTAAGCTCCCCATCATGCTTTTATAGCTGTTAGCCCCTGTGACTCTCTCCTCTCTCTATTTCGATTTGGAAGAGAAGTCCATGTAGACCTCATTTGTAATTCACTAATGTGTCATCCTACATGACAAAAATTACTCACTTACCACACTACGCAAGTAATACCACCATGAGAAGCGAGTCATTGTGTTATTTGAACTAAATTACAAAATTTTAAGAGTCAAATGGCTGATTTTATAATTAAAAGTGCTGGACATATTTTTAAGCAAAATTTAATGTGTTATATAGACTTTTTTCATTTACTATATATCTACATATATCTACTCGAAGGATTGAAAAATATCACACCATATTCAACTATTTCCCTCAAACAAAATAATTAAAATTAGAAATTGATTACTATTTTCTTGTCACGTATATAACAACTATATATATATATATATATATATATATATATAGAGGATTGCTAGTGTACTATCGATAGTACAGATCCTCCGTGCTATAGCGTTGTGTTTGCAAAATTCGAAGACGAAATTGTTGATTCAAACCGTGCATTATGTTCATCTCATTGAAATCTCACTATCCACCAAATTTTATATTTTTTGAATTTTTTCTCCTATTTATTTTGTATTTTTCAAAATCCATGATCTAATTAGTTGTGGAGCGTCCAATGAAGCTGGTTTTGAAAAATACAAAATAAATAGAAGAAAAAATTCAAAAAATATAAAATTTGGTGGGTAGTGATATTTCGATGAGATGAACATAATGCACGGTTTGGATCAACAACTTCGCCTTCGAATTTTGCAAACACATACTTATAAAGATCTAAGATCTCAGACTATCGATAATACACTAGCAATCCTCTATATATATATATATATATATATATATATATATATATATATATATATATGAATTTAGATCTCTACACGCATCGTTCACTAGACTAACAATACGATCACATACTACTGCACATGGAAATGCTTTTCTACGAGTTTAGAAATAAAATATGTTTCACGCTCTCTTCCCGGAACTAAATTTTACGTACTATATTCTTTCTTAAATAAGTATTATCGTATATTTTTGCACGTCTACAAGATATATCTATAAGGATTTTATTACTTCTCTTTATTATATTTTTAAATATTGTATTTCACTCTAATTTACAGTAGTAAATGATATTAAAAATAGCTAAATAGAAGGAACATATAATAAAATAGTAAAAAAATCACCTCCAAATTTAGAATAATAAATTTTAAAAGTTAATATTACACCTATTCGAGAATAGATGGAGTAGAAATCATGTTGGCACAAAGGTTCTAAATTTCGGTTTCAGTTCATATCTCGTACACTATCCGAAATTTAAAATTTTATTGAGATCTCGTTATTTCGAACAAAATTCAAATGAATTCCAAAAGGCAAAATTAAAACCCGGTTATTTTTTGACTGAGATTTTTGGCGAGATTTGCCGAGATCTCGGTGATTTTTAACCGAACGAAAATTGGTCCAAAAATTATCAAATTTATTTTGAATTTTTTGTGAATGGTCTCGACACGTCACTAATGTTTCCACAAAAATTTCAGATGATGATTAACTCTAATGAATTTGTCAAAATTCAATCAGTATTACTGTCCTGATAAAAAGGTTAACCGGTAAATTTCAACCAAATGAAAAATATTGCAAACCATGTTAGAAACTTTTGGAAATGTTTGTGGACGGTCCTGACAAATCCATAATATTCTTATAAAATGTTTAGACGATGATCAAGTTTGAGAAATTTTCAAAAATTCAGACAGTGCTATTGAAAGCTAACCGACAATTTTCAACCGAATGAAAAAATGGTTCAAAACATGTTAGAAAATTTTCATTTTTTTTTTGTGAATGATCATGATGCATCATGGATTCAAATTTCGGACCGAAATCCGAAATCTCGGCCGAGATTTCGGACCCCTCCGAGATTCAAAATACCGGTTATTTTTAAAAAAATTCAAAAAATTCAAAATGCTACAGTGCACATTCAAATTTCGCCGAGATCTCGGCGATTTCGGCCGAGATTTGTATATTTTTTATCGGATTTCGAATTTTTTTCACCGGATATGATTGGATTTCGGTTGAAGATCATCCACAAAAAGTTTCAGATTTTTTTTTATGTTTTTTTGACCATTTTTGGTCGGCTCAAACCGGACCGAAATCTCGGTGATTTCGGCCGAAATTTCGGATTTCCCGGTAGAAAAAAAAACGGATTTTAAATTTGAATTTTAGATTCCGTCCGGATTTGATTTGAATTTCCGAAATCTCGCCGAGATTTCGGATTTCGGGCACCTCCGAAATTTGGTTAAAAACGAGATTTGTAACCCTGTGATGCATAACTAATTCTTCCACAAAATATTTAAATAATGACCAAGCTTGAATTTTTTTAAAAAATTCTAACAACCATGATACTTAATTTCTAACTACGAGAATTAATGTGCATAGGCTAACTGGATGATTTACCGACTGTCCCACACAGAAAACAACGTGAATAATCCAATCCAATCAAAATTTGATCAAATTTCGATCAAATTTTTTAAGATCTCGTCGAGATTTATATACTATAGCACTTTACATTTTTTTTAATTTCGTTGGGATTATAAAAACTCAGAAGGTCCAAAATATGAGATTTCGTCGGGATTTTGATCCTTAATTGGCACTATCCCATTCAAGTAATACCATCCATTTATGACGAAATTTTCTTCACTTTGCAAGCAGAAAATTAGTGGAAAGTAGTATCAGCGAAATGGTTTGTTACGGATCGAATCAATATTACTTAATTATAGTAGTTAATAAGTTTAAAATTGAAATAAGTTAATTTTTAAAAAATATTAAGGAGACTTAGGGCCTGTTTGGATCCACCTAGCTAATAGTTAGCTGCTAATTATTAGCTGCTAAGGATCCAAACAGGTCCAACTAATAGGTTAGCTAATTATTAGCTGGGCACCCAGCTAATTATTAGCTGGGCACCCAGCTAATGGTTATCTCATTAGCTGGCTAAACCCAGCTAATAGCAGCTAATACATTACATTGGACGAAATTACCCTCCCACCGAAATCAATTACGGAGTGAGTGAGCAGTGAGTTCGGCTGCTTGCTTTCTCTTAATTGCCTGCGCTATCGTATTGATTGATAGATCCAGAACCGTAGCGATCACTGCATTACGGACGCAACCATAGTCTGTAGTAGACATGACTGCAATAAAATAGGGGTAATTTAGACAATTTATCAATTTTAACATCTATTAGCCACATATTAGCTAGTGAATCCAAACAGCCTCTAGCTAATAGTTAGCCAGCTAATAATTAGCTAGCTAATATTAGCTAACTACTATTAGCCAGCTAACTATTAGCTGCTAATGGATCCAAACAGGCCCTTAGCTCAACAGTAATTGGTTATCTTGAATTGAAAACAATCGCTTCGGATTTTATCCATTTGGAAAGAAATCGACAATAGCTAATGCTCATAACCAAGGATTCAAATTTTGGTTTCGGGTTTTTATCTTGGGCCTGGCTGGACGGCGAAATCTCGGTGAGATTTTGAAAATTCAAACCAAATCCGGTCGAAATCCAAAATTCAAATTTGAAATCCGTTTTTTTTCTACCGGTAAATCCGAAATTTCGGAGATTTTAGCACAATTTGAACCGACCGAAAAATGGTCAAAACTTATAAAAAAAAATTGAAAATTTTTGTGGATGATTCTGATCATAAATCCAATCAAATGCAATGCCCAAAAACTTAAATCCGATCTAAAAACCTGAGATTTCGGTCGAGATGCCCGATATTTCGACGAGATTTTAGTAGTTACTGGTGCAAATTAATTTTTTTAAAATATTTTTTACCCGGCCGAGATTTAGGATCTCGGACGTCTAGATTTCCGAATTTGGTCCGAAATTTCTATCCATGCTCAAAGCCCCCTCCCTTAAAAAACCTCCTCTCCTCCGGGCGGAGCTTTCGAAGCTCCCTCCCACGGTCCCACCCTCGCAACCACCTCCACCGCCCACCGTTCCCATCGCCGCCGCCGCACCCCGCCTCTATATCTCCCCCCACGCATGCCCCGCTCGCCGCCACCACTGCCTCCTCCTCGTCCCCCCGCCCCTAAGTGATTCACTCGCCACTGTTCCTCCCCAAGGTCGCCGCCGCCGCGAGATCTCCGGCTGCTCGCGCCATGGTCGCCGCCTCCGGCCTCGCGCCGCCGCGGGCAGTTGCTCCCTTCCCATGGACGCGCGGTGGCCACCGGTTCAGCTTCCTCCGATCCGCCGCGCCGCCAGCGCAGCTCCGGTGCTGCGCCTCCACCGTCGACGACAGCGTGGTCTCCGCAGCCGCGCCCAAGCCCCGCTTCCCCAGGTAACGCTAGTACCTCGATGCCCATACCTCGTACTTGCAATGGTAAGGTGGCGAGATGTGATTGTTTGTACGAGAGGTGGGGATTCTCTAGGCTGTCCTCGCGCAGAAGGTGGGATTTTTGTGTCGTTCGTTCGCGAAGGGTGATCCATTGGGATGGTCGTTGTGTGCTTTTCGCCGGTTTTGGGTTAATGGTGGGATTTTCAGGTGATATGCCGTTGATTTAGTTTGGGTTTTGGTTTAAATCAGGCGTTTTTTATATGTGATTTGGTTATTATGTGAAGGGCTCTTGGTAGAAAAACTTACCTTTGCCTGTGGTGATTTCTCGTTTATTAAGTGAGTCTAAACTCTAAAGCGAGCTACTGTGTGTCACCGGAAAATGTTAATGGTTGGCTCGCACTGCAAAAGGTGGTTCTGGGACTTGCGTTTTTTTTTTTGTACCAGGGGTTTATGTGGGTCTTTTATGATCAAAATGCAGTAGTTCGATGTTGTTAGATTGTTATGACTGTTGAGAATCTTCGATGCTCCAATGATGATTGTGAAGATGCGTCAACTCTCTAGTGATGGTAGCTCGTGGTTTCTTTCGTCATAGATGGGGAATCTACCCAGCCTGCTCATTAAATGTTGTGGCAAATGATGCCATTTTTGGTACCGGTCACTGTATGGCAATGCTGTTTCTTGTGTTACAACTCACAATCGTTGCCTCGGATTGATTCATTGATCTACATTTTTTGTTATGAAATATTCACCTGTGGGATGACTCTCTTAACGTTAATGAGAAATTGCAGGGTGGTTGGTATGGGTGGTTCAAAGCTCATTGGATGCGGGTCGGCCACTCCAGCACTTAGCATTTCAAATGATGACCTTTCAAAAATAGTTGAAACGTCAGATGAATGGATTGCAGCGCGGACTGGGATTCGGAATAGGCGAATTCTTTCAGGTACTTTTGATTCACATTTTCTCCTCCTCTTTCACTAAAGAGTAATTTGATTAGGGCCAATTATGCCCCCTCTGGCTTTATGTATAGCATTGTGTTTGTGGGTGTTACTTTTCTTTTGGTTTGTTGGCACGTTACGTAACCATTGATGGATGGGGTAGTTTTAGGTCATAGACATATTGAGTCAATAAACAGCCATAATATATGAGCACATGTTTCATTACAAAACACTTTGTTCAGTTCAAGGCTATTGATGAACATTGTCATGCAGATCTTGTGGTTGACCGGCTATGTATAAATAAAAGTACTAGTTTAGATAAGTAAATACGAATGCCAGTAAACCTGTGTCTTGCTACTTTATCTGGTTGGCCTAGAATCTATATAAACAAAGGCAGCATTTTTCACATGGTTGTTAATTTGTTATAAGCTAATGCACATCTCTGATACTATGGATACGAATAACACCATCAAAAGCTGGCCCCTTTGTGTTAAGTAGGGTAGGCGGTCAGATTTTGTTGTCACATTAGGAGCAACATCTGTTCAGGTTTGCAGGCAGCCAGGCACATTTCATTTCGTCATTCTTCAGGAGTAATTTGTACTTTCAAATGTGTTAGGAGATGAAACACTGCGGGGACTTTCAGTGCAGGCGGCACAAAGGGCTCTTGAGATGGCTCAAGTAAAAGCTGATGATGTTAACCTTGTTCTCCTTTGTACATCTACTCCTGATGATCTGTTTGGAGGTGCTGCTCGGGTATGGCTATATAACATATATTAAAGAATTATAGTAGTTGTCACCCCCACCGTTTTTAAGAATAGAGTAGTTGTGATCCTATTGTAGGAATGTATACTAGTATATCGTTTAAAAACAGCATTGTTTTACCTTCCCAAACTAAAAATAAACATGTCAAATTCTTAGTGTTAACTTAAATTAAAACTATGTGCTGTTATTTAAACATTGATGTTGGTCCCATTGACCATGGTCCACTGCTTCTTTACTCTAATAACAGCTTTACATGTCTGTCGGTGTTGTGTGAACTATTGCTTATTCCTGCTTTCAATGCGAGACATCTCATCCTTGATAATCTATTTCTGTTCTTATTTTATACTACAAACTGGGTGGAATTGGACATTTTAGTGTTAGTTTATCCAGGGTGTTGTTATTTAATGCTCCCTCTGTCACTAGATATATTTCATTTTGGATACTGACATGTCTCCACAGTACTACTTTGAGCACAAATTCCTATTGTACTATGTAGTTACACGTCACAAAAATATATATTATGAAACTATGTTTCATAATGAATCTAGCAATACAACATTCATGTCATCATGTGGCCAATCCTGATGCTTTTTAACTTTTTTGACATATTGATGGTCAAAACTAAAATTTTTTATTGTATGCCTTCTGAGACAACCTATATCTAGTGATGGATATGCACTATGTAACTTCTCTTTACATTTTTCTTATTTCCTTTATATTTGTGCCTCTGTTCAGTACTATCAGCGTTTTGAACTACCAGTAAACTATCAATGCTAATCATAAATGCATATTAGCTTGACTACTCTGTGTTGGTTTTGTTTTGAATTTGGATATGCCCAATCTCACATTAAAAAACTGCTGGATAAAATGTAAACAGCTGCTGACAGAGGTGGGATGCACAAATGCATTTGGCTTTGATATCACTGCTGCCTGCAGTGGGTTCATTATTGGTTTAATCACGGCTACTCAGTTTATCAAAGGTAATTCTTTTTTTTTTTTCAAGGATTGTCAATGGTAATTAAGTTATTAAATAATCACAGGAGGTTGTTATTGCCACCTGGTTGGATTAATATATGCTAATGTTGTAGGTGGACGCTGTAAGAATGTCCTAGTAGTTGGTGCGGATGCTCTTTCACAATACGTGGATTGGACAGATAGAGGTACATGCATCCTCTTTGGTGATGCTGCTGGTGCTGTTTTGGTTCAGGTATCTGTTATTTCCTGCTGAATCGTGGATCTGCTTTCCATTACTCACTAAGCTAATCAGCATCACATGTTTAAATTGGTTGAAGTCTTATTGTATAGGCTATAGTTGGGTAAGACTTTATGGTACTGCAGGCATGTCTTGTTGGGTGGTGTGGCATTGTAATTTTGTAATATACAAAATCGTTCTGCAAGTTGTTTTGTCTACTTTTTAATTCACAATATTGCAGGCATGCAGTGCTGATGAAGATGGCTTGCTAGGTTACTGCATGGACAGCGACGGCAACGGGCAAAAGTGTGACTTTTTTAAAAATGTATGGAATCACACTTCTAGTATGTCGCTTTCTTAAGTTATCTGTTTACTTATAGGCACCTGAATTGCACGGCATCCAACAAGGAGTTGATGTTGTCCAAAACCAATGGTATCCCTGGCTTTCCACCAAAGAAGGGGACCTTCTCATGCATTGAAATGAATGGAAAAGAGGTTTTTCGCTTTGCTGTGCGTTGTGTGCCACGGTCTATTGAGATGGCACTAGAAGATGCCGGTCTACCTGCTTCCAGTATTGATTGGCTGCTGCTGCATCAAGTGAGTATCCTATTGATGAAATACTTTGACATGAAGCATTGATATAATTGACCCTTGATGTTACAGGCTAATCAGCGGATTATTGATGCTGCTGCTAGTCGGTTAGCTATCCCATCTGAGAAAGTTATTTCGAATCTTGCTAATTATGGAAACACCAGTGCGGCATCGATTCCATTAGCATTAGATGAGGCTGTTCGCGGTGGCAAGGTGAAGACAGGTGATGTTATTGCAGCATCTGGTTTTGGAGCTGGACTTACGTGGGGTTCAGCTATTGTCAAATGGGGCTAATTACTCTGCACGCTGAACAAGCCGACAAATCAAAAACCAGTTCCAATGCTTTTGTCTGCATGGCCTAGGTTTAAGCCAGGGGTCATTTACCTTTCCCTGTCCAACATTTTTCTTTTAAATCTGTCGTTCTTTCTTGCACATGGAACAGTGTCATTCATCTATTCCTTTGGCTCATTACACAGCTCAGTTGTCAATGTGGTTAGCAGCGAGTTTGTATTGTACTAGTTTGAGTGGCGTGCGGAAATATTTGTATCCGGGGTGCAAATTAGCTGGCTTTGAGAGGAGATTACACTGTAAAGTTAACGGGCCTTCTTAGCAAGGTTTTGTCTGGAAATTTCATTGAAGTGCGGTCAATGTTCTGGCCTCAATCAATAAGCACGTACAGGGACTGATAGAGATATGTTGCAGGCCAATCCTGAGGACAGTGCTTAGTGGAATTTGCCGCTTTATTTGCCACATTTAACTATTTTATTGGAGATTTGCAGTGTGTGTGGTTGGGTATATCCTATCGTTATGATGTTTGTTGAGGTTATGTCGAGGTTGGTTAGATCACTGTTCTTTTTTCTTTTACGATCTGCATTTGAACCCAAACATCTTTTTGTACTGTAAGCACAGTGGAAACAAGGAATTGCCAAGAATCTGATGCAAGTCAGAATGCCACTGAATCCTACGCTGAGCAAGAAAAGGCATGGTAAAAAAAAGTGCTACCTCCTTCCCGTTACTTGCGACTGCAGAGTTTGGAGCAAGAAATCAAAACACAGGTATCCTAACCGGACTAGACGACGGTGGAATTATGCCTGTTACAAGGGTGAAAATTCTCTTATTTAGAAGCTCTAGTCTGACTGGCTTATTTCATAGCAAATAGCACAGCATATGTGTTGCTGCAATTGAAGAATTAAAACTGCATACGAAACCATACATCGATGGAATTTCTCCAGGCTAGATTGCGTAACGGGTGATGTGGATGACATTCTCTTAGTGATGCCGTTGTTCTCCTCCTCCGTCGCCGGGAAGTAGCGCAGCAGCGCTACGAAGTCGAAGCTGAGGTCGGTGTTGTGGCACTCCTCTAGTGCCTGTCGTTCACTCGTTCAGGATCTCCTGGATGAGCAGCCCCAGCTCGGTGAGCTTGCCGTAGCACTCCTCTAGTGCCTCTCTGAGGAAGTGAACATGCATCAGCAGGCTTTAATTTCTTTTATAAATGATGATATACAATTCAGGTTTCTTTGGCACATTATCAGAGGAGAAGCAACGTTTCTTATGTTACTACTTGAGGATCGCACTGCTCTGATGTTCCCCAAGAACACAAATAGTTCTTGTTTGTACCCCTCGACCGGCCGGACCTTGGCCTTCTCCTCGTCCGGGAGGGCGAAGAACGCCGCCGACAGCTCGAGCCCCCGCCATCAGCTCGGCCGGCACGCCGTGGTTGACGATGCGGAAGAACCCGTACCCCCGGCGGCACGCCCCGCGCGCGGTCTCCATGGCGGGCGATGCCATCAATTACTGTACAATGTGAGAAAGAAGAGGTACAGAGGCACTTCTTATGAAATAGGGAAGAACTTGCAGCCGGACGTCCAATTTTTTTCATTTTTTCGAACACCGTCGCAACATTTTATTGAGCGTAGTGAAACATTTTACTGTAACGTATGAAACATTTTATTTTTACTGTTTATCGAAGAAAAATATTTCACTACATAGAAAAAAAATATTTCAAAGAAAAACAGACGTCCGGTCCTAGCATTACCGTATGAAATATTGTCCTACACTGGAAGTTAACATTACTGTACCATAACAGATGAATTATTGCAGGAGGAGCCGTATACTACCTTTATTATAGTTGGGAGGCTTCCTCAAAGCGGACCTATGCCACGTCACTTACTTCGGCGAAACAGCCTTCGGGTTTTTGTAATTACGATCGAGTCGCTGCTCCACGCGTCCGCTCCCTCGGTCCACTGCCCGCTCCTTCTGATCCTTCTTTCGTTCTGCTTCTGCGTGGCCTTTTCGTCTGCTCCCCCTTTTCGTTCGCTCCGCCCGGCGTTTTTCTCGCGTGCTCCGCCTACGTTGCCCGACGGTGGTTCGTCTGCTCCCCCTCTTCGTTCGCTCCGCTCGGCGTTTTTCTCGAGCGCTCCGCCTCCGTCGCCCGACGGCGCAGAACCACGCGAGCCCCTTTGTCGCCAGCCACTGGACGCCGTTTCTCCCAGCTCAGGTATGCCTCCATCGCTTGCTCCGTCCGGCCCTCTCGACGACCCGCCTTGTCTCGCCCCCCACCCCCGCCGCTCCGGCCGTCATTATTTTTGCCGTCCGCTCCGTCGCCTGGCTTCGTCTCCCATGACGCGCCGGGCGCCGTCTCCCCACGCTCGTCTAAGCCTCTGTCGTTCTCTCCGTCCGGGCGCTCCGCCTCCCATGCCACCGTGAACGCCGTTTTCCAGTGCTTAGTTATGCCTCCGTCGCTCTCTCTGTCTGGAGGCGCACTGCCCTGCCTTTCATCCATCCCATTTGCCCCTTTCGATTTCTGCTCTGGTGTTGTCTTTTCCTATATCGTGGTTGCCGAACTGGTCTCACTGGCCTACCTTGCGTCTATCCTATTTGCCCCTCCCGATTGTTGGTCTGCTGTGGGCCCTATCGGATCTCTGAGTATTGGTTCTTTCAAGTTTGGTTCTTTTATCGTTCTTGCCTTTCTTTCCGGTTCAAGTGTTTTCGATTATTCAGCCATAGTTTCTCTCATGTTTACTGGCTCCTCTCATGTTTACTGACGTGTATATTTACCTTGTTTTGATGCAGCCCACTATTTCTCCCCCGTGTGGCCTCGTCCGTTTCTCCATAGCCTACCTCACGTGATCGCGCGTGCATGGTTATGTTCTTTCATCCTTATGCCTATGGTTCGTTTATTTTCCCCTGTACAATGAATGCTTCTGCTTATGTTATGTTTATTAGCATATACTACCATACAGCTCGTCGTGCTTCTTCTGTATGCTCAAAGCTCGTCTGTCCGAAGGCTGCGTCTCGGCGTCGTGTAGGCAAGTTGGTGTTGTCTTCTCCTTATGCTTACCTTATTATATTGTATGTTCCTCTTCTTATGTGCAAGCTGATGTTGTCTCCTCCTAATGCTTACCTTATTATACTGTATATTCGTCTCATTGTGTGCATCGGTGCTTCCAGTGTGTATATACGTGCCTCCGATCCATTAGCTTCGTATCTATTTTGGCCTTAGCCGATATAGCTCTATGGTACGAGCTTGCCCTTATCCTTCGTTGCCTTTCTCTGATGTTCATCTTCAACCATTTCTTTACTCCACATGTCTTGGCCAGAAATGGATTTGTAGACCATATTAATACAAAAAAAGATTCTACTGACTACCTATGGTATACAACAAGGTCAATCTACTGCACGCTGTTTCATACATGCTTATTGTTTAGTGAATGAATATGCAGCTATCAACCAAAGAGGGAAGGCCTAAGTATTACTGTTATTCATGTTCTAAATTGATTTTGCTCTGCGCCATCCTGTGCACTTCCAATTTGTTATGTGACCTAAGGTTTTTCTTATGGAATTTGTAGTTTTAATGTAGATGGAAGTTACTTCACAAGTGGGAACCATTCAGCCCTTAATAGACTCCAAAGGTCATGTTGTTCGCGCTTTCCTGAATAATGTGCTTGTATGTCTGTTCTTGACTCTTTACTTTAAGCTGAGAAATTACCATATAATGCAGTATCTTTGAGTAGATGTTTGCTGGCAATATAGCGCCTCTTTGAGTAGAAGGTCAGTCGTATGATGCAGCGCGTCCTTGCCAGCCTGCCATATCGCTGCCTCGTGCGCATCGTTATGGTTATATCGTTCCTTCGCTCTTCTGCTCGCCGTTTGCCCTCGATTAGGTCGCCGCTACCTTGTCGTTGTCTTGCCCTTTTCGCGCATGTGGATTCGTTTTGTCCATTGGTTGTTCTGAAGATGCAGTTCGCAATAGGAAAAGAAGAAGATTGTTTAACTCATATCGTTCGTACGCTGGAACAGGTTCGATCTCTTCGTTGTTTCGGTGATTTCATTATTTTTTTGGTGTTCCTTCTTTAGTGCTGCTGTCTGCTTGTTATATTTATTTTGTTCTTGTGGGTTATTCCTATTCTGAGTGTGCTTGCCTATCTACTGTTTGGCCTTGTATTTACTATCTTCTTCAAGGTGCCCTCAATTGTGCTAGCCCGTCTATTGTTTACTCCGTATTGTTCGATTGCGTCCTCTGCATACTCTCCCTGCACGTATTGTTTCTGATATCTATGCAGTGCTAATGTCTGTTTATGTTCTATTGTGCGTTCTCCGTCCTCGCTGTGTTTCCTAACTCTTCGACTGTTTGTTATAGGCGTTGCTGTTGCCTCCATTCATGCTTCCATCACCATGCCATCTTTACCTCCTAAAGAGTACATCTCCTACTTAAAAGGTATCATGATGCGCTTCCCCTGTACTGTTTATACCGATTTCTCTTTTTCCTTACCAGCATATTAACCAAATCGATGTCGCTTATACCGTCTCTTGCCGGCTGCTTTTCCCTTTGACATACATGTTTTTATGTGAATGCTTACACTGTGCTGCTAGGGATTGAGTTATTTATCTCTGTGTAGCTTGCACATCTATACCGTCTATTGCATACCATTACATTTAGGTCTTCATGCGCTTTGCTTCTATCTTAAAGATATAATAGCGTGTTTCGCCGTAGGCCTGTTATGCGCATCACAATCGCATACCTTATTTCCACCCGCTCAATGAAATAATATACCCACATGATTTTTGCCTAGGCATTGTTACTGTGCTACTAAAAACTTAGTTATTTACCTCTATGTATACCTCGCAAATGTATACTGCCTGTTGCGCACCGTCTTTCATCGGCCCTTTGCTCCTATGCTATTTACTACTCTGTTCTTACATTGCATAGTCCTTACTTCATACCCTTTTACTGAACTTACTAACATCTCTTATTACTGCTTTTCTTATACACATCTCAGGCCTTTCCGCAGTGCTATCAAGATGCCGCCACACTACAAACTGTTACTCTTGTTGCAAGCACAAGATATATCTTCCTCTTTACAGATTGTATCCTCGGCGCTATTCGTTTCTAACACTGCCATCTCATACAGCATACTGATTTACGGTGCTATACTACATGCTATTTCACACTATAGAGTTTCATGTTTACTAGAACTGCATTCCAAAATACACTTAAAGCATTGCTTGTCCATAGATTCTTCCTGTGTTTATTGCTTTGCAGAGGGCTGGTTTATTTCCATCCCCCACACTCTAATATAATAGGTTTTCTTTTTTACAGCTTAGTAGCCATGCTGCAGATCGCCTATCGGAAAACCAACTCGCCTCCTAACCCTGTATGCTTCTACTTACATTCTTGCCTCATCCGTTTATTTTCAGCTCACTATATTCTCTTACTGTGCTTCATTCTTTGTAGCATTGCCTTACCGCCAGATCCATCCACCTGCTTACCTTACTATGCTTTTTACCGCTCGATTTCATTGGCCTATCATTTTCTGGCCTTTACAGCCAGCTGCAACTAGGACCCAAACAGTGCCGCACCACATCCTGCATTATGATGTTGCTTGCCACTGCTTTACCATAGATTATGACTACCACATCATTGTTGTTTCTTTTTGCCCTCTCCTCTCCACCCATTCCCAGTTGCTCTTGCTTAATCCCTACTTAACATACCTGATGCTTCATGCTGCTGGAAAAAAAGCGGTGAACGGAAAAGGTGTGTGCTTGTCTCTATTTAACCTATCTGATGTTTCATACCACTGGAAAAAAGCGCTTCCCTTTATTTACAATCTGTTTGCAGTCATATTTAGTCAAGAGAACGGTACTCAACAAAAAACATGCAGAATTCCTAGCACTGTGCCTCATGCCGTTCGAGTTTACAGACCAATGCTAGCTTCTTGTAGTTTATCTTTTATAATGCCGTTCGCTACAATGCCATGTTTCTATTCACTTATGATGCCATGGTCGTTATCCCTACAGTCTCTCATCGGCTACAAGGAACTTCTATTTCAAAATTTCCAAAGCACCAGCAAAAACGATGCCCAGATCGCTAGGTGCTCAAACCGACGACAGGAACAGACCACCGTCCTGCATAGACCTGTCCACAGCCTATTTTTGTTTCAGCAACCTCATTCGATATAGAATTGCTGCAAAGCAGCATGGAATAGTTTTATCCTACCTTAGCTTTTGAACTTTTGTTTACATACGCTATGCGCTCATGTATAAACTTCTCGCTATATGATTAATCCGTTTAATCTACTTCTTCTGTTTCATTACCTTCCCATCGCATTACAGCAAATCAAACGTGCCTTTGCATATATTATTGCCTTGCTTTGCGGTTAACCATCAACGCCACCTGCCAGCCTTCTCATAAATTTAAATCCACTGTTACATGCTGATAGTAGCGGTGCTCGCAATTATTAAACGCTTTTCAGACATACATCTACGCAAATGGCAGTTTCAATCCACCTTAATTGCGCTATTGCAATCGAGTAAAAAACATAAGTATCGTGTCTCCTGAATGTTCACCGTCCACTTATAACGACCTATTTTCCGTCTTCTCCAAATACTGTACCATTGCCCATCTTAAACACCCTCGCCCCATCTCTCTATACGTTTCTATCCACCCCCATTGCCCAGATTAGCCTGTTACATCAAACTTATGCCTGTTATTCACACCAACCCGTCCATGGTTATTATGTTTTAAGTTTGCCCTCGCTTCATTTATTTCCTTTCTATTCGAGCACATACAGTTTTGCGCATCAATTACGATGCTCTCTACCAACTACTGCGAGCAACTATACTATATAAGGGCCTACTCAGCTCACCATCGTCCTATCCTTCCGCAATCAAATTATACTATGGCCCCCTTCGGGACAGCTTCTGGATTATGGGAGAAGCTGCTTCTGATTATGGGAGAATCGGGTTGAGCCGGCTACAACTTCTAGGTTTCGGACCGAGCCGACGGGAATCAGCAAGAATCAGTGAGAATCAGGTTTCAGCCAGATTCTGATTCTATACAGAAATCAGCTTCTGATTCTCAGAGAAGCTATCCAGAATTTTCTAAAGCAGAAGCTGTCTAGAAGCTGAAACGAACGGGGCCTATATAAGGGCCTACTCAGCTCACCATTGTTCTATCCTTCCGCAATCGAACTATACAACTTCCATCCGGACGTCTGATTTTTTTTTGGGACGCCCGGCAACATTTTTTTTAACGTATGAATCATTTTTTTGAATATACGAAACGTTTTTTTTATTGTTTTTCGAAGAAAAATGTTTCACTACGTAAAAAAAAATGTTTCGCTACGTAGAAAAAAATGTTTCACGCGTAGAAAAAAATGTTGCAAAAGAAAACAGACGTCCGATCCCTAGCAATTCCCATACTATAATTCTCAAGCACAGACTTTTCCGCACTAACAATTAGTATAGATATACACAATGCTATCGCTTTGTTTTCGATATGCCTCACCAAAATAATCACCCTTATTTACACCCTCAATTTTAATATTACTAGATTAACTATATATCCCACTAACGCGGCGTGCCGCCGCGTTAACGTACCTAGTATTACGCTATGCATCGTAACGCCCAGCCGCGCACGGGGGCCATGGAGTAGTCGTCATCTTCAAGCCCGCAGCAGGAGCCCTCGTCGAGTCCCGAAGCCCAGGCCCATCGGTTCCCAAAAAATCGCCGACGCCGCACGGCCATCGGCCCATGGCTGTCCACCGTCCTGCGATCCAGGCCGGGACGCGCGTCGACTCATCTCGGGCCAACCGCCCGCGGTCAATCTCCGCTGCATGGCGACACTGCCAAACCCGGCAGCCGGAGCAACCCAAGGAGAGGGAGAGGCGAAGCCTGGTTGACTGCCTCCCGTCTTCCCCGTGCGTGCTGCTGCTTTCCCTTTCTCCTGTCCCCCCAAACCTCCCCGCTCCGGTCCACCTCGAGACCTCGCCGCCGGTTCCTCTCGTCGCCGCGCCTCCTCCGCGGCTCGCAGGTGATCCACCAACCAGCCACAAGCGAGCACGTCCCCGGTCCCACCTCGGTTTCTCGTATTTTTGCTGCTGTGTAGAATCGATATGTGCCGTTCGTTCGATTTGCTCAAGGTGTGTGCTCGCGTTCCGGGAGCCGTGATCTGTGCCCTTTCTACAGAGAATAGATCTGGATCGGCTTGGGAGGGAGGGAGGGAGGGAGGCAAGTAGAGGGCTTTGGTTACTTCCATTTTTGCTAGTATAGGGAAACAAAGGTGTAGTTTGTATTGGTACGGCGCCTAATCTGGAGCAGTGAAGAATCCCGCGGAGCTTTACCCTTGTCTCTCTTGGTTATAGCAGCCCGCTTCAGTTCACTGTATTTAGTAGGAATCTAGCCGTGAATATTTGGTTTCCTAGTTCGATTACTTCGATTTTTTGCCACTACTATGGTTGCACTGAAGCAGGCTTACGTTACAACCCTACATGCTTTCGTTTGTATTGATTCTGTGTATTTGGTCAACTGGATCAGAACGATTTGCACGCAGACTGGGGGCGGCTTTTGATAGCCTGAGCTCAAGTGGAAACGATTGTGGATCCCCGAATTGGTAGCTTGCTTGGCAGTTTTTGGAGCTGTGGAGGATTATTTGTTGCCAGTTTCAATACAGTTGCTCCTTCTTTGAGATAGCGGTATGCTGCTTTCACAAATATGCGGTTCATGTAATCTGTAGTTTTAATGCTTGAATTTTTGTCTGGGTCATTCATGCTGGTTAGATGTAGTAAGGAGGGACAGACGCATATTTGTTGTATTGTTTCCTTTTTTTGCTTGTGTTAATTTTGTGAACCCTGTATTTGTAAGAAGAACAAAAACGTTGACATATGGACAATCAAAAAATAAATTTCGCATCATGGGATTTGGAAGATAATATTAGTGATGGAAGGACAAGACCACTCATGGCCAAAATGCTAGGAACTCCCTTCTGTTCTGAGCATGGTTGCGCTTCAACTTTACTGAATCTTGCATCTGGCTCTTTACTGACCTATGGTTACTACACCTTTGCTCGTTGAGGTCAGGTATGAATTGTAAATTCCGAAATCTATTCGTTAAGTGGAAGCATCCTTCTTATACTACCTAGTACACTGATACATGGGATGCCCTTGAGAATCCATGGACTCTGTTATCTTGAAAGTAGCGCTGGGACTCTTATCATATCTTCCTGAATCTTCTGTCCTGTCTTGAAGGTTAAGTAGAGGCGTGAACCTGTTGTAGTTTTAACTTATGCAGGGCAGTCTATACTTCAACATGTTACTCCTTGCAATTTAAATCAAACTATCAAAGTTTGGCCATCCAGAAGTTTATATGCACCTTTTGTATAGTCAACTTCAAGCACTATTATTTCTACTTCACCCCTCCATTATGTTACATTTTCTGAGTTACTTTCCAATTTCCTTCGAGTTGCCTTTTCAGATAGTTCTGTGTTTCTAATCCCATTTGCATGGCTGTCACAACTAAACTGTTTTATTGATGGTGTTTGGTATATTTTCAGTATTTGCTTTGTGCTACATGCCCACGTAAAAATGTTTGATTGTGCTCAGAGAGCTCAATACATGGATGGACACAGAGAGAAGTTTACGAGGTTGGTTCATTTAGCTTAAGGGCACTTCTACTATGCTTGCACATCTTTACTAATGCTCACTGGGCATTTTTTATGTATATCGCTGAAACGGCTAACTTTGCTGTGAGGTTCATTTCTGCAACAAATATTCATGAGTGGTTCCTCCTATGGTTTCCTTTCTTTTCTGTAAACGAAACAGTAAGAGTGAAACCCAGTATTCTTCAACTTCAAGGAGGAAAGAATTGTCCACTGTTAGTTTTATGGCACCGCTGATATCTGGCATCTCTTGTAGCTGTATTTCTTGGCTTGAACAAATCTTTGGCTGCTAATTATTTTGATTTTACCTTTAAGAGCTTCCACATGTTGATTTTCTAGAAGAAGCAAACAAACTTTGTCCTGAAACTTTCCTCCCTGCTGGAATAAGAAAGTGTGTGTGTGGAGAGAGAGAGAGAGATAATTCATGTTTCTATGAAATTTATTATATGTGTGAAATTTCATGCTGTGCATATACATCTTTTTATTGTTTCTTTTAACTGTTATAAGTATTTTTAAATTGTATATCAATAGTTCAATACTTTCTGTAGGTTGGACGAGTCAAGCCCTAGGTCATCTGTACCTTCTGAAATGAGAGGGAGGAGCAGCCTGAGGTTCAGCATGCCTGGTTTTGGTTATGGTTTGCTTAATGCAATAAGATCTTTCATGTCAGGGTTGAGAAAGGGTTCTGGAAGACTCAAATCACTTAGACAATCACTTACATCTGGTGCTCCTAAGACAGCTTTTGCGGAAGATCTTAAATCTTTTGAGAAGAATATATTTGATCCCCAGGAAAAATTTCTTTTGCGGATGAATAGGTTTTTCTTCTTGTCATGTATTTTTGCTGTTGCAGTGGATCCTCTGTTCTTCTTCATACCCATCATCGACAATTCAAATTGCATCGGTATAGATGAAAAATTGGCAGTGGGATCAACAATAGTACGGACAATTATTGATTTTGTCTATCTTGTTCGCCTATTTCTTCAATTCCGCACTGCTTATGTTGCCCCATCTTCTCGAGTGTTTGGAACTGGTGAGCTTGTGATTGATCCAATGCTAATTGCGATGCGGTACCTCAAAAGTTATTTTATAATGGACTTTTTTGCATTGCTGCCACTTCCACAGGTACATCCCTTCATTGTTTGATTCAATGTTATTGTTCTACCAGTGCATGCATGTATATTAGTATGTATGCATCTGCCACAAAACCTATTCCCTGTAATCCAAACCCAGCCAAATGGGCTAAAACGCGGAACGATTCTCCTCGGAACGTTTCTTCTTTTTCCACGCCGTGGCTGAATCACCCTCAACCCCGTTTCTACTAGAATCTGGAACCGTACCAAACAGTTTGCAGAAAGTGATTCTGATTCTACCTGAAAAGTTTCTACCAAGAATCTGGAACCGTTTCCGTTTCTACTAGAATCTAGAACCGGACCAAACGGGGCCTAAGTTGGGATTCAATTTCTCTTGAACTCTTGCTCTTCAACAATAAAGGAGGTTACTTTACTGCCCATTAATTTTTATCATAATTTTTAATGTACGACTAATGCAACTATTTCAGCACTTAATACATTCTATGTTAGATATGTTTATTATTTGATTTATTTTGCACCCTTGCCTCTGTGCACATTGTTGAATGATTGAGCATTGGTATCTTGTATAAAGCCATCAGATTAGCTGCCCCCGCAAAAATTTCTGTTGGTATTCTGAACTGCATTTTTCCAGTTTTCCTTGAACTATATTGATGGCATCCACAGGTTGTTGTTTGGAGATATCTCCACAGTTCAGATGGCCCAGATGTACTGACTACAAAAAATGCTTTGTTTTGGGTTGTCTTGATTCAATATATTCCAAGGTTGCTGCGGATATTCCCTGTGATCAGAGACTTGAAAAGGACAGCTGGTGTGTTTATTGAAACTGCTTGGGCTGGTGCTGCTTACTATCTTTTGTGGTTTATGCTGGCTGGCCATGTAAGTGCTTCCCCATACCACGTATGCATATTTAGCTAGGAGTATCCTCATCCGGTGGGCATTATCATATCAATGTATTATATACCTCTAATGTTCTAAGCAACGGTAAACGGTTAACGAACCGTCACCCCACCTTTTAGTGTTTATATAGTAAGCAGCCTTGTAAACAATTTTACTATTTAAAATTCAGAGAAATATATACATGTATTTGCAGTAACAAATTAAGCATATAATTCATCTTCTTTCATGCATAAAGAATGTAACTACTAGGCTATTAACAATTGTCCACAACGGTGACATGAAGAAAAAAGATGACATGATGTGAATGTAATTAAAGAATCATAATTGAATGAATGAACAGCTCAAGTGGCAATGAAAAGGAAAGCTAGCATTCAATTCATGTATGTCATAATGTTGTCATATGGAAATTTTGCAACTTTACCCAAATAAATGGCCCGATAAAACGAATAAACCTTGAAATGTCCATAATCGTAATGGGCAGGGGACTTTTACCGTTTTAATGGCCGTTTTGCAGGGCCTTAATGGCCGTTATTTAGAACACTGTACCTCTATCTTCTATTTTATGACTGGGAACTTGTAGTAGTTACAGAGTTGATTATTTGTGGCTTCTCCATTATTTGCGAAATATTAGATGGCACTATTTACATTATATAAACTGTTTAAAATTTTGCTATCTTTGTTAGACAGAAAAGCGTGCTACATGGTCCAGTAGTACCTATTTGAGTCCTTCAGCTACCATTTATGGTAAATGTTAAGCATAAATCCATTTGACCATCCCAAATTTAACACCCCAAAACTTATAAAGCCAGGTCAATTTACACCGCCGAGGTGGTTTGGGACGCTGCCATGGTGGTTTCGCTGATAAATGAAATTTTGTGAGCACTGACATTGAATATTGTGCACCATCAATTTCTTCATCTAATTGATTAGAAATTGTAGTTAAATGATTTGCCATTGTTAACTTGTGAAGCTATTCTCTTAGTGGCTTTCCACCTGTCAATGTTGTCAACATTGTGTTAAAAAATGTTGTGACCATAATTCATTAAGATTGCCATGCGTAGTTTCTTATAAGAATCATATTTCCTAGGACTTGATGAACTTGTCGTATACATTATGTGATGCAGAATGTTGGTACTTTGTGGTACTACTTAACCGTACAGCGTGAAGATAATTGCTGGCATTTGAAATGCAAGGATGGATGTGATACCAGCTATTTGTATTGCAGTGATAATCACGGTGACAACTATCACAGTTGGCTTAACACTAGTGGTGCTCAACAAATGTTTAAAACATGCAATGGTATTGATGATGATTTCAATTTTGGCATCTATCAACAAGCACTGGTGTCTGGAATACTTGGCCCAGGGCATTTTATCTCTAAAATCTGTTACTGTTTCTGGTGGGGGCTGCAAAATCTAAGGTAAGGAAAAAACAAGTTCCTTGGTCATTGTTGTGTAATAAATCTCTCGTGATGCAGCAGCATAATTTGAATGTGTTTAGATAACTCTGAAGTTAAACACTGTCCACAAAATTAGTACATTTTGATGAGATCACGGCCATGCTTGGGAAGCATGTTCGACCTTTCGCGTGCAGCCTCTCGGGTACAGCAGTGGGAAAAGGATACGAAAGTAGGGATGGAGGTTGGCTTGGGGGCTGGCCATGGCTGCGGGGCTACATTGGTGGAGGGAATGGATGGTGAATTGGCATAAAAAGAAATGGGGATTTGGATCTGGGTGAGAATAGATGGGAGTTGTGGGAGAAGGTTCAGGATGGGCAGTGTCCATGCTGTGGACACACTCATTCTCAGCATCTGGAATTGGATGCTTTGTTCACCAGTGTCCTGCTCGATTTGTAATCCCAGATTAGTTTGCCTATTTGCCTGATTTCTAATTTTTTCATTTCTTGATAATAAAAAAATGGGTGGTTATATGCAGCATCTTAAATAGAATGTTAATTCATGTTTATGCGAGAGAAAGGGAACACGAGAACTTAGGGAAAAAAAATGAGCCACAAACCAACCACCGAACTGCTCTCAGCTTAGGTTCAGGAAATTTGGCAAAAGTGATTTTATGCACCCTGTTCCTTGTTGGGAATTGTGATTTTGTGCTTGGATGTCAAAATATGATGTCTAGTTGTTGCAGTATGAACTGCTGTCTTTTATCTTTGGTATTATATGTCCATATCTTAAATTTATGTTGCATTCTGCCTCTGTGTTTAACTTCCGTTTCCATGTAACAGTACCCTTGGCCAAGGGCTCATAACAAGCACATATCCTGTAGAGGTGCTATTCTCTACTGCAATATGTGTCCTTGGGCTAATCCTTTTTGCTCTCCTCATTGGCAACATGCAGGTGAAGTATATTGTAGTGGAATACCTTGCCTCGTATTCTTTTTCAGCCTTTTTTCTTTGCTTAATTCTCAGTATAATTTTTCAGACCTACCTTCAATCAGTTGCTATACGCCTCGAAGAGATGAGAGTTAAGAAACGTGATGCTGAGCAGTGGATGCATCACCGCTCGCTGCCACCAGAAATCAGAGAACGAGTAAGGCGGTATGAACGGTATAGGTGGTTGGAGACCAGAGGAGTAGATGAAGAAAATTTGGTTCAAACCCTTCCAAAAGACCTTAGGAGGGACATCAAGCGCCATCTATGTTTGGGTTTAGTGAAAAGGGTCAGATATGTGGATCCTAGATATGTCTGGTCAAATATCTTTAAACTTCTTTCAGCGATTTCCTCTGATTTCCGCTGTCTTTTCGTTTTGCTGCTTGTAGGTACCTTTGTTTGAGAATATGGATGACAGATTACTTGATGCAATATGCGAGCGATTAAGACCTGCACTCTACACTGAAAATGAATACATTTTGAGAGAAGGTGATCCAGTGGATGAGATGCATTTTATTCTCCACGGTTGCTTGGAGAGTGTGACCACTGATGGTGGGCGAAGTGGATTCTTTAACAAGGTCCAGCTAAAGGAGGGTGATTTCTGTGGCGATGAGTTACTTACTTGGGCATTGGATCCTAAGTCTGCTGCTAATTTCCCAGCTTCGTCCAGGACTGTGAAAGCTCTTACTGAGGTTGAGGCATTTGCCTTATGCGCTGAGGAGTTGAAATTTGTGGCCAGTCAGTTCAGGAGGCTGCACAGTAGGCAAGTTCAGCACACATTCCGGTTCTATTCCCAGCGGTGGAGGACTTGGGGAGCCTGCTTCATTCAAGCGGCATGGCGCCGCTATTACAAGAGGAAGATGGCTGAGCAGCATCGCCGGGAAGAAGAGGCTGCAAGTCGCGAAAATAGTAGCAGCCACCCTAGCCTGGGAGCAACCATCTATGCATCTCGCTTTGCAGCTAACGCACTCCGAGGAGTTCACAGGCTTAGAAACAAGGGTCGTCCCAGTGGTCCCACTATTGTGAGATTGCCAAAGCCTCCAGAGCCGGATTTTGGTGTCGACGAAGCTGACTGACAATACATTCACACTGAAATTGCCTGTACTTAAGCTGTGAATTGAAGGTATCTGTAGATTGTGTACAAGATTCAAAGGCAGCTGCACAGCGTTATGCTTGTAAAAGCCCTGTAACCATGTGAAAACCGGAAAACCACACCGGAGGATATGTACCGCTAAATTGCCTCTATAATGTATAATGCTTTAGGCGCCTCGCAAGGGGGGGCATATGGTCGAGGCACCGCGCGCTCCATCAATACCCGCTCGTGAGATGCTCTCCCTCCGCTTCCGCCGCCGCCGTTTCCTCACCGTCCATTTCTCCACACTACCTGCGCCCGCCCCCGACCCCACTCCGCCCTCTCCTCTCGACGCCGCGGCGGTGCTCCAGACGCTCTCCCTCTACGCCAACAACTGGCGCCGCGCGCTCCACTTCTTCCACTCGTCCGCCTCCCCCGCCGGCGCCAACCCGCCACCGTCGCTTGCGCCGGTGACATCCTCGGCAAGCACTTCGAGTTCCCGCTGGCCACCTCCCTCCTCTCCCAGACTCCCACTATGACCGTGCGCGCTCGGACCCCTCCTTCCTCCGCCCCGCCCACATCAACCGCGTCGCCACTGCCAACCTCGTCGATGACGCCGTCCACGCGTTCGACTCCACCGCCGATGTCATCGGCCTGCGGGACGAGGCCTCCTTCCACGTCCTCATCGGCGCGCTCTGCGACCACCGCCGCGTCGACGAGGCCGACCACATATGCTTCGGCAAGGACCCGCCGCCGTTCCCGCCGGAGACGAAGACCCACAACCCGCTCCTCCGCGGGCGGGCTAAGTCGCGCGCCTCCGCCAGATCTGGTTCGATATGGACCGTCGGGGCGTTGCCAAGGACATCCACTCCCACTCCATCTACATGGATGCGCTTTCCAAGTCTGGCAAACCGTGGAAGGCCTTCAAGGTGTCCAAGGAAATGAAGCAGAAAGGCATTCAAGTGGATGTCGTTGCGTACAATACTGCAATCAACTCGGTTGGTACTTGGTCCTGCACAGGGTGTGGAACTGTGGATCGTACAGGCAGATGGTTGATGCTGGTTGCAAACCAAATACTGCCACTTTTAACACCATTGTCTGGTTATTGTGCAAGGAAGGGTATGCATTTGTTCAGCAGATGCAGAAGGCCGGGTGCAACTTGCAAGCCCAATGTGCTCACTTACCATGGCTTCTTCCAGTATTTGAGCCGCCCGCAGGAGGTCCTTGGACTGTTTGAGAAAATGCTCGAGAGGGGTTGTCGGCCAAGGATGGACACATAGGTCATGCTCATAAAGAGATTTGGGCGGCTAGGGTTCCTTCGGCCCGTGTTCATTGTGTGGAAGGCAATGGAAGAGCAAGGGCTCAGCCCAGATGCATTTGCATACAACGCGCTTATTGCTGCATTGCTGCAAAGGGGTATGGGGGATTTGGCTAAGAAGTACGATGAGGAGATGCTTTCGAAGGGACTCTCACCAAAGCCAAGGAAAGAGCTATTGACTAAGCTGTCGGGAGCAGAGCCTGACAGTGATAGTGCTTTGAGTGGTGTGCTCTGACTACTGAGAGCTGGGCAGGAAGAGTGATTGCAGCGTGTTCGTCTACCTATTGGTTATCAATCGACCATTGGAGGCTGATTGAAACAATGATGTGATGATGTTCATATTTCCCAAAGAAAGGAGGCCTTATGTTGATGGAGATCTAATGTGGTTATGTGGACTTAATTTGAAGTAAAAATGGAATGAGTAATATTACATTTTCTGTCAATTATCATGCATCTGTTCTCTGAGAAAATATGTGGAAGAGAAGGGGCTTAGCCCATAATTTTTTTTGCACACAGTGTGCTTGCTGTGTGTTGCTCCAAAAGCATTGTTGGGCATTGTCACATGTGCAGAAAGCACGACGAGGAAATGCTCACTATTGGGCCATTGCCCAAGTTAAGGAAGGACCTGGTGACTTAGTTGCTGTTAGCCTGTTACAACTTATGTTTCACATAGTGATGTATCCTGAGAATTGGATAGGAAGATTGATGTTAGTGGATTATAGAGGACTCTATTTGCTCCTCACAGTTATCATATGACCATTGTAACTGACTGAAATTTTGATGTGTTGATGTTTCTCAAGGCAAACAGCCTTGTCTTGAAGGTGAGTTTTAACCATAAATTTTGCATTGAAGTGAAACGAGCTCAGTGATAGTAGTAGTTCTCAATTTCTCGTACCCTCACCCGGTTGCTCTCTGATGAAACTACGGAAGGGTATGAAGGATATCTCATGTCATGTCCAAATCTTATTATAGCAGCATGCCATGCACAAAAACATCCTTTTCTATAAAATAAATACCGCTCAATTTTTGTGGTACTACCGATCTCTGGTAGTACAACTCTTTGAACTGCGGTAGTTCTGGCTACAGAAAAAAATCAAAAAAGGAGCGTTTCTATTTAAAACTACCGGCCATATGCTCGGTGCTACCGCCAAGTAGTAGTACTGTATTTTGCACTGAGGTACTTCCAGTCCAGAGAGAAAAGGTTGAGCATTGAAATGTCCTTCTTTGAGAATACCTACCGCTGTATGAAACCCGATACTACCGCATTTTGTACCGCAGTACTGTTGAAAATACTAGGAATGCAAGAAGACTTTCAAAACTAAGACTAGATGCAACTAGTATGATTTTTAAAGGGATTTTGAGCCAACTTAGACTAGCCATTACTTTCTCTTGATAGTACGGTATCTATTCTAGGAAACCAATCTTTTCTTCTAACTTCAAGATCGATAAAAATATAAAAGGGTCCTAACTACACTTTTACTTTGACTTCAAGCTCCAAATCTTCTTCTCTTGACCCTTTTAGTTCACATTGTTTTTTCTTTTTCATAAGCCGTGATGTGTACCAACCTATTCTCACAAACTCAAAAGAAATCATTAGTCCTTTAACATAATTGTCATTAATTACCAAAACCAAATAAAATTAGGGGCCTAGATGGTTCGATGATAATCCTTCTCATCGGTACTCTCTACCCACCTCACACACACACACACACACACACACACACCACACCGACTTCATCTGTCGGATGAACCAAACCAATATACTCACAAATTCACCAACTGCGCCAGCAGTTTATTAACAAACTCACATATTGTATTAATTGTCTATTAACAAAATCACAGACTGCATTGGCAATCTATTAACCAACTCATAGAGAACATCGATATACTATCATCACTTCAAATTACCATAACCAACGACTGCCATGGCAGTTCATTAATAATCAACTTATCAATATCCAAATTCTGCCACAGCAGACCACAATTATCCCTCTTTCCAACAACATCTGACTTAGGGTTTTCTTTTCTTAAAAGATATTTTTCATGCATTGATGACTTTTGAAAATATTTAAAATAATTTCACAAATATGAACAAATGAAGCTTGCCCGAATTTTGATGAAAATAATCTTCCTCACACGGTTGCTGAAGATGACCACTGATCAGGTTGTATTTAATTCCTAAAATTACAAAGATGTCATATTTTTGTGGCTAATAGATTTTTACATATTTTATGGTGTCCAACCCTTTCTTTAACTTCTATGAAATTATTATATGCTTACTGCGTATTTCATTTTGAGGTACTTTATATTGACGTATTTTAACTGGGCGTATTTTAGTCTGAAATGATTTGACTTATTACACTTTAGTTTGATAAAATTTTGATTCGGATTACACTTTGGCCTAGGTAGGACTTGACTATTTCAATTAATGTGACAATTGCTAAAATTAGTTAGTCTTTAATTTATTTATCCGATCGAGTTCATTCCCCACCTGCTTGATTTATCTTGTTTCCTTAAGTTTTTGGAATATTACAATTTAATTTACTGTTAATTCATTACGTGTTTCATGGCTTCTGATTTTTCTCTGAATTAGAATAGGTTCTACGCATTTACCTGACTTAATTTATTGTCTAAATCACTATGATTTTGGTTATGTCTTTATTAAATTTTCTTGAGTTATCTGTCTATTTTGATTGGAGCAAGGTTGCTAGGTTATTCAATTCTTTATTTTTCTCATCTATTTGCATGCATACCCCCCCCTTCTTTTTTATCCTAATTAAACTTCTAACCTTAACACCATGCATAACCCCCCCCCCTCTTTTTTATCCTAATTAAACTTCTAACCTTAATATCGCGATTATTGTCTTGATGTCTTGATTTACCTTGATTTCTTAAGCTATTAACCAACTACTGCTGCTGCTGCTGCTACTACTACTATCTTCTTTTCTTTCTCAACTAGTTGTTCCTTATTTTTTCTCCAATTTGATTTAAATTGATACAGATGGATTATTTATTTAAATTTGGAATGTATGAGCTTGTCACATTGTGACTGGTTATATTTCAATTTAAAATAATTTAATTTATAGTACTTTAAATTGGTGTATTCTATTTTAGTGTATTGCTATTTAGCGTATTTTAAATTTGGTGCATTGGCCTAAACATTATTTACCTATTTTATTCATTATAATGAGTTAATGACTAATGATAGTGTTTAAAATTTCCTTTTTATCATCCTCTTAATTAGGCTTTATTTTTATTTATGTTAAATGCATATATATTTTCTTGCCCAATTAAAGGGTCATTATTTTAAGATTTATTAATTTTACATTGCACTTTTTTGTACTTAATACCATTTTATTTCATCGCGTTTGAGTGGAAAATTCGATCGACTAGATTAATTGGTTTAGCAGATTTTTAATTGATTCAGCTTTAAGGTGAATTGCTCGCATGATCAATGATACATAATTTTACTAATTTAACTAGAATTATATTTTCTTATTTTTATCTTTTCTTTTCTCTTCTTTCACCTAAATTTTAAATCATTTAATTACAACCAATTCTACGCGATTACTAACGCCGAAAATTTGAGTTGTTATTATTTCTCGTGACGGATTATTTATTTTTATGCACTACCAAAATTACATATTTTCTTTTGTTTTCTTTTCATTTATTTTCCCCCTTCTTTTTTCTCTCTCTCTCTCTCTTTTCTTTTCTTTTCTTTTCTTTTCTTTTCTTTCCTCTCTTTCTTTTTTCCTTTCTCTTTTTCTTTCCTCACCCCTCATCTGATCTTATCCCTTCCCTTTCCCTTACTCCTCTCTCTCTCTCTCTCTCTCTCTCTCTCTCCTCTCCTCTCCTGATCCATCGGTTGACCTTGTCGTCGTTCACCATCTCCCCGTCGAGCTGGTTCCGACCACCGATTCTCCCCCATGCCTACGCCCGCCTGGCTTGGTCCTCCTCCTTGTGCGTGCTCCCAGCCCGCACTGCCCCTGATCTCTTCAGCCTCACCGCCTTCGGCTCTTCCGTCGACCACCACTAGCCTCTCCAACAGCCCTAGGCCCCGGTCGCTCTCCTCCCTGCCCCCATTCGCGCATGCCTGGCCAACTGCACCGAGTGCCTCTCCTGCTCACGCATGGGCTGTGCAGGCCCGCGGCGCGTGCCGCCTCTTCATGTGGGCCTAGTGCCCCCGACCTTCTCCGGCACCATCTCGTCAGCCGCCTCGTCAGCCTACTTTCGACCAACCTCATGGGGTCGCCGCCTCACCTCCAGTTAGGGTTTGGCAAACCCTAGCCTCAATCTCCCCTTTTTTTTACTTTTAGTTCTCTGCTATCTTTCTCCAATGGAGGATTATGCACTGATGGTGGATGGCTTAATCTCATAATTAATTTGCTTACGCTATGAAATTGCTAAAATGGTCTATGATGATTTTTATCATTAATGGTTGGGCTGGACGATGCCGTGACGATGCTCGTAATCCATCGTGCACCGGGGAGCATTTATTGGTTATTGAGAACGCACGACGTAACCCCCACTGCACCGATGAACTGAGAGCACTAATTATCTATTGCTCTCAATGTCTAATTGGTTCTTGCTATTGCTAAGCCTATGTTGA
The DNA here is from genome assembly GCA_036346355.1 of Rhipidocladum racemiflorum. NCBI lineage: Eukaryota > Viridiplantae > Streptophyta > Magnoliopsida > Poales > Poaceae > Rhipidocladum > Rhipidocladum racemiflorum. Next base: position 4,360,817 of record CM070575.1, on the reverse strand, counting down.
TATTACTGCTATTTCTATGTCCGCTATTGATGGTTAAAGAATGGATGGTTACTTGTGGTTCGAGGAAATGAAATGAGGGTTTGGGAATGAGATGATGTGGGTGGTGAGTAAGGTGGCAGTGATCTTGCTTGTGGCCTCCTTCTTGCTCCTAGTGGCCTTTTTGCTTGTTTACCCTGCCTCCTGGTGCTTGCTCTTTATGGCTTGGGCTTAGGCTTGACCTCCTTGCTTGTTCTATGCGACTTGCTTTCTGGTTCTTGAGCTCTCTTATGGGCTATGGTTTTGTGTTGGGTTACTGGAGGGTTGCATTTGTGAAGCTTGCCTGATAGTTTGCTTAAGAGGCTTGGTGCTTTATGTGCTTGGACATGATTTCTTATGCTCTAAGGCTATGCACTGGAGGGATAACCTTCAGCTGGAGGGCTATCCTATTGCACAATACTTCATTCTTATCCAAATTCCTGTGGAACATTACCCTTTTACTGCGAGAAGATACTTTTCTACCGCATGATATTTTTTAATATATACGAGCCTATGAATAATTACAGGTTTGTTAAATTACCGAATGATGAACCTAATGTTGTGAAAGGTGCCGATTCAGCTACGGGCGAATCTGATATATCAGTGCACGATACCAAATCATACGAGACTGACGTCAATTCTAATTCTTAACTCCTTTACTTAATTTAATGCGTTGCTTTTATTCTTATTCTTATGTGTGTGCAATTAAAATGCAGGACTTATATATGATGATTAGATCACTAGTGTTTTGTAATTTATATTCTTGTAATTTTCATTTTTGGAATGTAATTATTTATTTCTGTAATTTGCGATCAAAATTGTAATTAAGTATTCACGTGTTATAATTTAATTCATAGCAATCCATTTGCAATAGTTAAATTGTAATATTAATTCTTTTGAGTAATTATGGGTTGCAATTAGGATCAATTGAACAATCTCCCAATAAATTTATCTTAGCTTGGGTGATTCATATCAACTGCAGGGAGCAGAAAGAAGCGGCAGACGCTTGGGTGAGGGACATCAACAGAACTACTGAAAGTGGCAAGATCATGACTGCGCAAGGAGGACACTGGAGACTGATAATTCCCGGTGCTAGTGTCACCGAACGTTGATGGTGTTAGAATCAGTGATGGTTCTGGAGTAAGGAAGCTGCAGCCTTCAAGGAAATATATACGATGTTTTATTAGCTGCCATGTTCGTTTGGCCTGCGTGCCTCTAGCTACGCCTGTTTAGCTGCTGGAAAACCTGTCATTTGGAGTTAGTAGCTAGGCGTCACCTGTCATCAACTCTGCTTTCTGCTGTTACTCCCAAACGGCGATAACCGTACCTGCCGGGGACAAACCTTTTAATCCAAAAGAGAATGATCGATCGATATCTCTACTATTATAAAACAGCAGTTGGCGGCAGTGGTGAGTTCTACCCATGTCATTAATTGCCCTGCTTAATTAATTGCCCTGTTTAATTGCCCTACGCAAAAAATGAAGCGTTGCTTTAATTAGCCAGCTTTCGTAAGAAACGAATCGTTAAAGATAGATGTTTGATCTTGTAAAATAATTTTTTAATTTTTTAATTTTAATTTTTCGTTATCAATTTTGTTTTTCGTAGCAATGCACGGGCATGTAACTATTATCATCAATCAGCAGACATAGGATGATGATAGCTATGTATCAATGCATGATCATGTTTGGAGCTGCGACATCGATTTTCTCGTAATTAATTGAGAGTTAGATCGGTAGACAGGCGATCGACCATGCGACTGCCGGCGTACATGTGTTCACCGGTCCAAGCATCGCCGTGGTGGTTGTCCATCCGTACCCGACAGCCTCACCAGAATGCCTATTCCTGTCGTCTGCCACGGCCACGAGCGCGCATGGCTTGTTCGGTTGCTCTTGCTTCTGGAGTTCCGGTACACTCACGGGCAAAGCTAAGAAATTTTGCAAGGCTGGACAAACCCAATTAGAACGAAGAGTTTCCTCGGCCGGGAGGGCACGTACATGACTGCATGCGTACGTGTACATATACCGGCCGACAGCTACACGCCGCCTCACTCACATTGTCTACTTGTCTCCGTTGATACCATCATCTCTCTCTCTCTCTCTCTCTCTCTCTCTCTCTCTCTCTCTTGGCCTGGTATAACGCCTTGCTATGAGATGGAATGGGACAGGTGAGATCTATCCATAGATGGGCCATGTACGTGCGCATGCAGCAGCATCGATCGATCGCCAGTTAGTTGTTCGCACCTGGAGAAGTCCACTGGTCACTCGTCAGGTCAGGCGGCCGCGGGGCGATCGGTCGAGGGACTGGACCGTGCATATGGAGCAGCGCAGTAATGGCGCCACGCCGCGGGCCGGGGACATGCCGGCGACAGACGAGCCCCGCGGGTCGCTCCAGATTGCTGTTGGAACAGGACACCAACCAAATGTTGAGACAATTTTCTTTCTTATATTTTTTGCTTAAATTATTCTCAAACTCACGGAATACGTGTTGTTATATAGTGAGCGGATCACTTAACCAATTTGATAACTAAGACAAACTCTAAACATGGAAAGTCTACTAAGAAAACAAACTAACTGATTGATCTGATTGCCTACTGTATCATGATCTTTACTTGCCTTTCATGACATGGCAAATCAACAATTTTAGTAAGTCTTATTAGTTTCCAACAATCTCCAGCTAATCAAGATTTGTCGACTCTTACTCGACACAGGATGTTGAACGCATCTCCAAGGAATTTTGTCTTCTTCTTGCTAGCCATACTACCGGTGACGCACCTCGCCAGCGATCATGACCATTTGCCTCCGCTCCAACCAACGACGATAGCTTGCCCTGAGACAACTGTAGTGGTCTCCCCCGGGGCAAGCGCGACATCAAGATTAGAATCTTGCTCTAATACCAATTGTTATAACAGAACACCAAAAAATTTTAGGGCAATTTTTCTTTGTATTATTTCTTACTTTCTTCTTCCTTGCTTTTCTTACAGAACTTAGAACTACTCCTATATTTATACCCAAACTACAGCCCTAACGAAATAGGACTATACTTCCTTATCATAATGCACCTACTTTCGTATCTTAACCCACCTCCTTATACTAGTTGAACTCTTAATCAAAACTCTAACTAATTACAAGATTATCTCAAACATTTTGGCACGGGAATGTTGGACGAGGACCCGATCTGATTATCCAATTGTTGGACGAGGATCCGATCTAACATGGTGCCAAAGGGGCATAGTTTACCACAGTGCGTGCAGCGGACGAGTACAGAGACCGAGCGCGACAGGACGGCGTGCGCCAACCCGCGGCGAGCCATGACCGCGCGAGCGACCGTCGATCGGGTCCGTCAGTGTGCATGGAACCGTGGAAAACGAACGGATGCACGCGCGTAGCCGTTGTGAAGAAATAGGACACAGAAATATATATCCTGGGTTCGATCTCTCGTTATCGTATCAGGATTAATTATTTGATCTGCATCTTGACATACCCTAGTGAAAAATAATCCGAGATTCGGAACCCATGCACGTGAGGTTGAACCCTTCTCAGAGCATAACACGCGTCGTAAATTTTATGTAATAGTTAATATAATCAAAGTTAAATAGCGAGTTTTTTAAGGTGCACTAAATTCAATGTGAATATTTATTCTTTTCGATCCAAAGAATCATATTATCTATTATATATTTATACTTACTCGGTAGTAGAGTAACATAAATACCCTTAATAAATTAATGGCTACATCCAATTCCTACTACCCATCATATAATACGTACCAGTAATAAAATTTCTCCAAATATCACATCTGACACTAGAGATGAAAGTGCATCTAGGCCCCTCAATTTATTTTGGTGATTAATGATGACACAATTAAAGAGATCTAATGTTTTATCCAAGAATACTGCAGAGATCGAGATCATATCGAGCTTGGAATGACATTGGACGCCCCTATGACTACTTAAGATCAAAAGGACGGCATCAAGACCAAAGTTGTAACCTTTTATTTATTTGTGTCTTAAGGATAGCCGTACTATTAAGAGGGTATGACGAGAAATCGACTTTAGGATGTGCATGTGCTCAACATCAAATATTGCATCTCTAATTAGCACTCCTACTTTTGGTTTTGAAAAGTTTTAAATTGAAATCGAACTGGGTAACCCGGAGTCTCCGGATTCCAGTCCGGAGTATCCGGACATTTTGTTCGGAGTCTCCGGGTTGGACCCCTCGGTTGCTTTTGGTTTCAGCTGGTCCGGAGTATCCGGACATTTGGTCCGGAGTCTCCGGATAACCCGGAGTCTCCGGGTTGTTTGTCCGGACACTCCGGCCTGTACAAAAACGGGAGTAACGGCTAGTTTTCAAAAAGGGTATTTAAAGCCTCCACTCCACTCCAACGGCTAGGATCTCTATTGAGCTCATTCATAGCAGCATTCAAGCCATTCCTAACCATCTCTAAGCATTCAATAGAGCTCCCACTTCCTCCCACCAATTGATTTGGTTGTTGATTCTTTTTGGTGAGGAGAGGAAGAAGCAAAGTGCTAATGCATTCATTTCATCTTGTTGAGCACTAGTTCATCCTCCAAGCGATTCTTCGTGATGCTATTTCTCTTGGAGGTTGAAGGTCTCCTAGACGGGTAGGAGTCACCGGGAGCTACCGACGCGTGTGGTGAGCCCCGGTCGTTTGTGAAGGCAAGTCTCGCCTCCGAAAGGGAAGAGACGAGAAGTGAAGCCGGCGAGTGCATTTGTGCAACACCGGGAGGAAAGCGGGTTGAAAGAGACCCCGGCTCAAGTGTGACCGAGCCACCTCAACGGAGACGTAGGATTCCCTTCAAGAATCCGAACTTCGGTGAAAAATCGTTTCTCTCGCTCTCTCTTTATTTGCTTGTGTTGCTTGTGTGGATTTGTCTTCGTAAACCCTAGATCTAGCTCTTTGTCTAGCTTTAATTCAAATCCATACTAGCACTTGTTCTAGGTTGCAATTGTTATCTACTTTTAGTAGTATCTTGTGCAAGTTTGAGAAACTTGTATTGCGTTCCCGAGCCACTCAACTCGGAGACTCCGGTATTCAATACCGGACACTCCGGACTGAAAAGGTTAGAAGATTGCCTAGAGGGGGGGTGAATAGGCTAATTTTAAATTAAAACAATTTGTTGCAGCGGAAAAGGGTCGGATATTCCGAATTAATATCGGAACTTCCGTAATTACTTCGGACTATCCGAACAGCACTTGACTTAAAGGGTCAAGTAGAATGAGCTAGACGACCACTAGCTCTAGACAACCAAAAGGGCACTAACAAAGATCAATAAAATTAAACAAGCAACTAGAGACAAGATAGAACACAAAAGTTTGATTCCCGGAGTTCGGATCCTTGAGGGGATCGTACGTCTCCGTTGAGGAGGCTCCAGAGAGCCCGGGTCTTTTCCAACCCTTTCCTCCCAAACCTCGGTCACACTTGAGGCTTGGTTCCACTATTGGTTCCTTTCCTTTCGGAGGCGGAGCCGGCCTTCACAAACTTCTCACGGCTTCCCACAATCGTTGGGGGCTCGTGAGCGACGCCTAGCCGTCTAGGAGTCCTTCAACCTCCAAGAGTAATGAATGCACTCGAATCTCGATCTTGGAGAGGTTCTCTACTTTCTCAAGATGAATACCAACTTAACCCTTGACTTTCAATCACACACGACAAACTCTCACTCACTAAATGATCCCTAAGATCAAGGAGGAGAGAAAGCTCAAAGGATGCTCTAGAGAATAATCAAGAAGCTCAAGTGAATAGCCAAAGCAAGTGTGTAACCAGCAAAAGGAGTGGGAGAGGGGTATTTATAGTTTTGGATCAAAACTAGCCGTTACCCCCGCACTCAGCCCCACATCGGAATGTCCGAAACGAACTTCGGAACATCCGATGCGTGCAAACTACCAGAAATTGGAAGGCTTCCAACGGTCGAAAACAACAAGCATCGGAATGTCCGATAGCAACTTCGGAACATCCGATGACACCCAGAGAAGGAACCCAACTAAACAAGCTAAGTCCACATCGGAATATCCGATATAAAATATCGGAATATCCGAAATAAACAGAGAGTTCCCAGACAGGAAAACGACCTCATCGGAACTTCCGAAGTGGCGACTTCGGACAGTCCGAACCAAACAGAGAGCTCCCAAACTAAAACACAGCAGGTATCGGAACATCCGAAACAGTACATCGGAATGTCCGACCCTAACAGAACACAACGGACTAAAGCACAACTACACTTCGGAACTTCTGAAACATCGGAATGTCCGATACAACATCGGAACATCCGACTAGAAATTTAACACAAGCTCATTCCGAAGCTAGAGAAAACACTTCTAACTCTTGAGAGACTCGACTAAATTCATCTTGAGTGAGGAGAACATCTCTAAGTCAATTTCAATGCATCCCTCTTAATAGTACGGCATTCCTACGACTCAAAGGATTAAAATAACAAGCTTTGAAAATCGTTTTTCTTACTCAACACCACTAGGGGACACTTCACGTACCAAGATGATCTCTTCTTGAAGCATTCGCCTGTTCATAAACTAGTTGAACACATTAGATTCTGGAATCGTTTGTCATTAATCACCCAAAACACTTTTAGGGGGCCTAGATGCACTTTCACGGACAAGCCGGAGTATCCGGACCAAAACCCGGAGACTCCGGGTTGATCAGTTCGGCCAGTTTAATTCCGCTGCGTAATTTTAAATCCGCCTATTTACCCCCCCTCTAGGCGACATCGTTGGTCCTTTCAAGAGATGGTAACGAGGATCTGAAACCTAAAACCCGATGGGTATTTACTCCATTAGGGGTTGTGTACGAACCATTTTTCATACCTACGGGTCAATTAACCGGCAAAAGTTACTAGGCAGTGGGTAGAGCTTATACGGATCTGTTCTGCTATTACCCGTACAGGCGTACTAGTTCACCCGTGGGTCTTATCCACAAGCAATTTGGCCCAACTGCCCAATGCCTAACTGTGTAGCCCAGCCGATCAGTCCATCAAAATCTCTAAACCCTAACTGTCTTATAAGATATCTTGTCCAATGCCTAACTATGCACTCAAGTATAATGTTTAATTTTTAATACGAATATCCATTACATTTTTATTGAATTGCCTTATAAGATATGTTGTCGAAGCCTGCGGGGGTATCTGTCCATAATACGGGTTACCGGTTGGGTCCCCATTACCCATACGGGTACGGATACGAGTAAATTTTATATCCACGTGCTAGTATGGGTATTGTGGTGGATAAATTTTACTAACACGGGTAAAGATATAGAGTGGTGAAACCCATCAGATACAGACCTGTTACCATCTCTATCTAATACTTTAAAAAGAGTCCAACCTCACCCAGATCTCAGTAATGTTATTTTCCTACCTGCTGCCAAGATGCATGGACGATGAGATTCCATTCGAATCATGTGTGGTCGATTGCATGGATTTCGTGCTGTCGACGGATCATGCAATGGACGGGTAGACTGTGAGCACATCCAAGAAATTACTAACAAAGATTCGCTCTGGGATGCTGGGGTATCATCAGCAGGGTTAACAATATCTTTCGATTTCGGTTTTCGACGGCCAGCGATATCAAAATTCGCGAAAAATTGAATATTTTTTAAAATCAAATGAATTTGAAATCTGGTCAAATAGCGGAACAAAATTCGAACAAAAAGTTCAAAAACTGCTCGAAAAGAGAAGAATTTCATGAGGTTTTCTTGAAAATTGGCAACATGTTGAAAAAAAAATATATTGTAAAATTTGTAAAAAAACCACTAAAAGACCCAAAAAATAGGAAAATTGTTAGAAACATATAAAAAAATATGACAAAACACACACACACACACACAAAATTCCAACATGATATTTCCTAAATATGAAAAAATTTCAGCATGACCTTTGTTATATTTTAGACAATTGCAAGTTGCAATATATGCATTTAGCAATAATATGTCAACAAATAATTTTTAATTTCAATACTACTGACATATCAATCCAACAAGTGCTTCAATAGGAATTCACATAATCACATATCAATACCATTTACATTTAAATACCTTTCATTTGAAGTTGTGAAGTAGGCATAACTTCGTCGTCCTTCTATTGTCACGCATATGCCATGTTCGACCTACATGAACGGAATGTTAGTAAAAAATGAGTTACAATGAAATGAAACATGCAAATGAAATATTACCTTCAGGACTACAGTTAGTATTGTTGCGAGTACACCTGGTTGGCCATGTTGTATTCATTGGTGGACATCAAGACCGATCCTTGTGTTGTTAGCAATTTTGCCTTGTAATCATGCCAGCTTTGCCCCGTCTATGGACTTATCGTTTGCCATTGTTAGTACAACATGGCATAGAACCCAGAGTTGTGCCACTCATAGACCCATTGGGTCGAAAGTTGTGCATAAGCATCGGGGATGGCATAGTCATAGCTGCTATATGAGCCATAGCTCCATTGCGTCTTGACGACGCCATAGGAGCTAGAGCTATCTTGTGGTGCATTATGACTGTGTCGGTGGTCCTTTCCCTTCCATCCAATAGTCGTCCACTGTTATTGGGGGGCGCCATGGTTTCTGTCCTATGTTGCATGAGTGAACTGCGACTTCCATGTAAATTCAATGAGACGTTGCTCTTCTGATTGGTGCATGAGAGGGATGGAGGCACCGTCACCGGACTCATCGCCATCGGTGTTTGTCTTGGAGATGCTATTATTAGACTCTTGATATGGTAGGTTTCGGTAGTCCCCGCTCTCAGTGGATTCATCACTCCCCTTTTCCTTTGGAGGATGCTCTCCTTGGGAAAAATTTGGCCCACGTCAAGTTAATGGCCTGCTTCTCACTATTTCCCTTTCAACGTCCATTGATGGGTGTCAATCCTTTGTTGCACGGGGCCACGGGTCCTATCAACGTTGTAATTCCCCACCACCTGTTGTCTTTCCCGTTGCGAGGAACTCCGAAACATCCTCGACAACACACTGTCGCCCCTTCCTCTATCCCCCTAGAGGTGCCACTACTATCACCGTGTTCATATATACCTGCCATCTGTTTGGCTCCTAAATTCTGCGTCCACCCTGGAGGCAGCCATGGCATGCTGAAGTTGGTTCTCTTCATCAGCATCACCTATGTACTCTGAATACACACTTATCCTCGGTGGAGAATCTATCGTTGCTGCTTCTTTCATCAACCTCTCCTCTCTTTTGTCCCTCTTCTTATCATTTGTCATGTCTAGTTCATACTGAAAGTAATCGCGAACTTCCACATGAATTTTACTACAATGGTTCGTACCGTGCCTTGCCAAGTGTTCTTCAGTCGGGTTGCACCGTCTCCTTTCTTCTCTTTGAGACAGTGCTTGCACTGAAATCCATCCCAACTTCTCGCTTTGCTCCCACAACACGTCGACATAGTCTGTCATCTACTAATAGAAAACAATAAGATGCATGCATACAATTTATGTACAAAAATTGCTTGTGTAAATAATTTGCAAGAAACTGCTTGTGTCAAACTCCAGGCTGTAGAACCAAATAAGTACAAAATATAACTAATGGTATAGAGTACAACTTTCATACTTAAGTGCCGAAATGAGATGCATTCCACTTGAACAAATAGTACTACTATTTTCAGGTGTCATCTATTGCTACTAAATATTGCTACTTGGTATACTTGGACAAATATTGTTACTAAAAATACATGAACAAATATTGCTACTTGAACAAATAGTACCATTTTTGGCATGACCATAGTGAGCATTGTAGTAGCATTTTCAACCAATTAAAATGCAAATACAAGCATAAACAAGAGATAGCTCCAAGTACTCAACCAAAAATCGATAATACTGAGCGAAAATCTAGCACTTTTTGACGAAAATCGAATGGATTTGCATAAATTCGTTGCCGAGCTCGAAATTCTTCGTGGCCATAAATTTTCGCTCATATAAGATGGATTTCGAAGGTTACCTCGCGAAATTTGCTGTGGTGACGATGGAAAGACGATGAGCTACTATCTGATCCAGGCAGACGTGTCAGCTTCGTCATCTCTAGAGATGGGGAATTACTGGTTAAAACATGCTATACTTCTTCGTGGGCTAGGGTGGGTCGAAGGCCCATAGGCGGCTCTGTCGTGTGCTCAAGCTTGCATGCTCGCCTTTTTTTTTCTTTTTGCTTTTCTATTATCTATATTTTGAATGGCTCAAATATGTCTTCAAACTTCTTTTTTTTTTTAAAAAAAAAAATCATTCCAAAGGTCATAAAGCTATTAATACTTATTTTACAGAAATTTTGTATATTTTTTTCAAATTTTCAATTTTTTTGAATTTAAATTTGAATTTGAATGATAAATCGAATGGTTTTCTTTTCCAAACCATAGTGGTTTTTAACGAAATTCGCAAAATCTGAACGGTTTTCGACAAAATTGTTAATCCTGATCATCGGTAGCAGCGCTGTTCATTAGCCAAGTTATGTTCGTTAGCAGAGTATAGTATTTCTACTTTTCTAGGCGCAGGGCCATGCCATATTCAGCCAGAAGCAGGCAACCGGGTACACGTGAAAGTCCGCGTCGACACCGAACGGTGTCCGACCGTCACGGTCCTACGCCCCCCGACACGTCGTAACACCCGCACTTTTTTGGCGGTCGGCGGGGCAACAGTCGTGGTGGCGACGCTGCCGACCGGCCGGCCGGGCCGTCGAAGTCTCCGTCTCCTGCAGCTGGCGTATAGCTAGCCGCCCGGCGGCCAGGTTGCCACGGCCAGCGATAAGCTTTCGTGTATCTATCGCCGATCGACTCGCCGTGGGTTCGTTGCGCATCATGCACGTCGGCGTCGTGACAGGAGCAGCTTATGGCTTCGTACGCTGGCGAGTGTGGCTCAGCTCCGGTCACCGAACGGCCGGTGTTAATTTGCAGCGATGGGCGCCCGGGACTCGTGGAGAAATGGATTGTTACGTTCTGATCAAACAGAGTCTCGATTTTGATTTGATTGCGTGAGTCGACATGATCATGAGACGACGGTGACGTTGTTATACGTACGTACGTACCTGCTGCCGGAAACAAACAACTGGGCTCCTCAAGTTTGACGAGCTAACCGCTTCATTAAACCCATGGGCGGCTCATTGGCTCGTGTCACATTTTGTCACTGTAGAATGTGCAAAAGACGGGGAACTCCGGAGCTGCTAAGGATCACTCGATTAATTTCTCACCGAAAACCGATTTGATTTTTCAAACGCATGATCATGTCAATCACGATTCGATTAATTTTTCACCGAAAACTCGATTAAAATTTTGCCACATCAGCTTCTAGAGTACAAATCTCGACACAGATTCGAACGCTGAAAAAAGAGAGGTGCTTCTATGCTCTTTCTTTTAAAAGTTGCACAATTATTAAAGCATGAATGAAGGGTAGATGGTGATTACTTACCCCTTCGCTTGCTTCAAGATTTGTGCAACTTGTACTAGAAGGAAAAGCATAGAAGCACCTCTCTTTTTTCAGCGTTCGAATCTGTGTCGAGATTTGTACTCTAGAAGCTGATGTGGCAAAATTTTAGCACTCCACAGTATGCTTTTCGAGCTTCACTGGCTATTCAACCATAATTTTCTGTCAAGAGTGGCCGACGGCAATTCAGCGAAAGATAATGAGGATCGATACCGAATTAGCCTTTGGAGCGGTAGCGTGCCACCGGAGCTGGAAAGAGAGGGGGTTAGCAACGATCAAATTTTTGGGAGTGACTATATAACTACCAACTAATCTTCTAAGTGAAATCGATCAGTTAGGTTTTTGCACCCTTAGATTAAGACCCGATGATCCACACGCCTCACCTCATTGCTATACAAATAAAACCCTAGTAAGCCGTCTCCCAAATCCAACTCGATCCACTACCCCTGCCAGCACCTTGCCTTCCTCTCTGGCGAGCTCTACAACCAGCTGCTACCACCACTGACGACCGGTGGCGCCCTCGCCACCTCATAGTGCTGCCATCTCTCTCTTGCCACTGCATCCCCCACTGCGTCGCGATCTAAAGCCGGAGAAGGCAACGAACCATCTGCCAGAGCACGAATCTATAAGAAAATCGGAAGGTTGGAAATTTGACCGATTTTTTATAAAAAAAAATAGCGGGTGATGTAATGCAATTGTGGGTTTTTTTTTGAAACTAACAAAGCAATGAGTCGCTTATGGGCCATAAACAGCTCAATGTACGTAGTCCGTTTTTCTCTCCATGCGAATTGTTTGATCTTCCTGTAGTATGTGGCATTGAGGTCCCATTTGGTAACTTGGAATCGGACCGTTTCTACTAGATTCTGAAAGAAACCCAACCAAACGGGCTAAAACTTAGAACGATTCTCCTCAGATCATTTCTTTTTTTTTCCATTATGTGATTAAATCGGTCTCATCAATCCCGTTCCACCCAATTCACAGAATCCTACCTAAAATGTTTGTACCGAACGGACCAGGCGATCGAGGGATATACGATGCTTAGCTACGCACGAGTAGAGAAATATCGGTAGTGAGTGCATGATGCATGCCCCACGGGCATGAGGACCTCTCTCACGTCCAATCCGGCCGGCGAGGCGCGCATGAAATCGCGCGAGGGCGAGCGGCGCGCGTACGTGGTGGCCGGGCGATTGACCCGCTCGCGTGGTACGTTACGTGCATGTCTCGGCGCCTTGAGCCAAGTGGCACAGTGCAAAGCCATCTCTCACCGCAGCCAACGGGAAGGAGCCTTTCTTTCCTCGTCCTACTAGCTGCGTTGCACCATCGGCCAGGTCATTCACTATGGAAGCTAACTAAACCTGTCGGCCTCGCACGATTAAAGGTCGCGTCCAAAAGTGCCCGCTTTCTTCTACACGAGCCCCGCCTGCCGGCTGGCTGTGTCTGAACTAGAACGAGATCACACTACTACTACAGAAATATATATCAAAATCGGTTTTTTTGTCATCATAATCGATTTTGGTGGCGATAGAAAATCCAACAACAGTGATAAGAAGATATTAAATCGGTTCTATCTTAGAACCGATTCTGATGAGGCCTTATTGTCACTATCTCTATCGGTTCTAACTCAGTAGGTGCAGCGATATACTAGAACGTATATTTGGATGGCTTTTGAGGTTGGAGTAGTTCCAGTACACTAATTTGCAATGGTTCCCTCTTTGTATCGACCTTTCTGATCACTACCTGCTGCCACCGACCTGTTGATGCACCATGCATGCATGAATGATGGACAGTAACAAAACGACCGTACCGATGGGCCGCACATTTACCGCCACTAATTTCAATCAACTCTCGTGTCCTTGTCGATCCTTTTCTGTTGTCACACGTACGTTCCGAGAGATGGAAGGACATTCCATGGTTTCCTAGATCGCCGACGATAAACGTACTGCACATCAGCATATGGTTAATTTATGCACAAATTGGTACAATTCACTAGCTATAATTTCTCAGAACATGGAGATGCAAGTACGCATGGCTCACTACTCCAACGCCCATGCGAGCGCGGCTCACACGGTATCAGATCCTGAGATGGAGTACATGCATGCATTTGTAGTGCACTGGCCACTAGGAGTGGTCGTGTGATAGAGAATCTTACACCCAGTTAAGCTAGCTTCATCTCGGTTACGTCGGCTTGACAGCTAAAACCGATGATATACTTGATTAAATTTTTTAAAAATTTTGGAAATTTTGAAGAAAAAAATATGCGACAACAAAACGCTCGATTTTCGATCAAAATCTACCGTTTTTCTATCAAAAACATGTGACACTGCTGTGGGGTCAACACCTGGCCATCCTTTGGTCAATTTTTGATCAAAGCCGGTCGATTTTCGGTTAAAGCCAGTTGATTTTTTATTTTTGTCAAAAAAATTTCAAAAAATTTGAATTCCTAACTGTTTGATTTCACATGATTTTTCAGAGATTTTTGGCTTGATATTTTTTCTTTTCAAATTTCGGTTCTGAGTGGTTTTTTTATCAATATTGTTAACCCTGCCGTAATCACACGAGCGCCGCGCGTGCGGTGCATCTTTGAACAGCATCTGGTCAAAGGCGCCGTCGAGATCTCCACTGGGAACATACGCGCCGCCTGATACAGGAGCTTTGATGAGCCTATGATACGCCTGCCTATACATGCATGCATGCCTTGGCCAAGTTCCAACGTGCCCAAACTCCCACGCCCACCTGGCCATGCATGCCACCTAGGCAACGCTACCTCCCAATTATCTGGGCTTCTAGCCTGTGCCATGCCGACAATAGTGTTACACCATTGCCAATTTAGGTGTTTAAAATAACTACTCTTTCCGTTATAATTAGCACTCCCCCGTCCGAGATTTATTTTTTAAATCCTTTGTTCATTTTTACATGTAAAGATTATTTTGATTTTGCACAAAGATTAAGGTTGTGTTGAAATCGAAAAAGGTACGAGAGAAATTGACTTTGTGTGGGTAGTAATGAATAAATGCATATGGTTGAGAGAGAATAAATAGGCATATTGAAGGAAATACCTCATTAAATCTACATGCAAACTTTATATTTCTGAACCAGATCATTAAAAAAATAAGCCTTATAAAAATGAACGAAGGAAATAATTTTGTTCATAAATATAAGACGTGTTTTATATTTCAATGTAAAACTAGTGTGATATTTTCTTTATACCTTTAGTAAATATTCGTATTTATTTTATATTCTCTACATGAATGCATTGAATATAGTGCTTGGTGATAATAATTAGAGGTAATTTAGTTATTTTTAATGTCTTATGGGTTTATGTGCCAAGAAAAAGTATACATATTTGAGCATGTACAATAGTATATCTTTAAAAGTTGTCTCTAAGGATTCCAACTCACCTAAAGACAACATTAGAGACAACATCTCCAGCAGTTTGTCTCTAAAGTTATTCCTCTAACTATTTTATATTATTTTTTATCACATTATTTCCCTCACACTCTATCACTTTTTGCATTGGTTTGCGCGATTAGATTATCTCTTCCATAAGATATATAGCATATTATCTTTCCTTACATCCTCTCTCCTCTACATAGAATTTTGTTCATATTATATTGCTAAGAGAGCTAAAATGACACTATTGAAGATGTCTTTATAAACTTGGACGGAGGGAGTAATGGTAGAATACTACCTTCGTTCTGAGTAGACGGCATTTTAGGTTCTTACATTTCCATCAAGGTACATCTATAAAAAAATATTATCCCTCTCCATTACTCCCTCCGTCCAAGTTTATATGCCTTATTCTTTTTGAATGATTTATCTATAAATATAGTTGTATTTCATATTTCAATGCAAAGTTACTATGATGTTCCCTCTATACCCCTAATAAATATTTATTTCTACTTTATATTCTCTATATTCATGCATTGAGTATAGTGCTTGGTGATAATAATTAGGGGGTAATCTAGTTATTTTTAATTTCTTATTGGTCTATGTGCCAAGAAAAAATACGACTAATAAACTTGAACGTGGAGTATATCTTTGGATAATATATCTTACTCTAGTCTATGATAATAAATGATTTTAAAAATAGTTACAGGGATAGGTATAGAAGGAAAATAGTAAAAAAATTAACTTTAAATTATTTAATGATATATATTTAGAAATAAAATTTGAAAGCGAACTACGTGTATTGGTGAGAGGTCTGGGTAGCAGGGCAGTACTAGCAGCCGGACGTCTGATTTTTAAAAAAATTTCGGACGCCCACGCAACATTTTTTTTAGTGTTTGCAACATTTTTTTTCAACGTTTGCAACATTTTTTTTTTGCTCTTGAAACATTTACTGTTTGTAGAAGGAAAATGTTGCATGTGTAGGAGAAAAATGTTGCATGCGCAGAAAAAAAATATTACGGTAAAAAACAAACATCCGAACTGTAGCATTACCGCTGTTTTATCGTCGTGCACATTTTGATACTCCTACTTTGTAAGTTACTGACAGTACTGCCAGGGGACAGGTTTCCTGTTCATGTCAAAAGCATGCAGGTGCTAGTACAAACAGGAAAGCTATATAGGCACAGTAAGGGCTTGTACAGTTTAGCACTAACATATTCTCCTTGCATGTGTGTTGTAAATTTGACCTCAACAGAATAATATTTGAGATCTCCTCCAGCCACAGGAGGATCTAATGTACACGTTATTCTATTGCTTTCCATGGATGTAGGTAGGGTTTACTAGTTAGTTTTTAATTTGTAGGTTAGCAGTGGAAATCCTTGCATGTTCTTGGCCAAGAGACAGGGCGTTGTGCCGGTTTGATGGATAACCACAAGGTCAGGTGGTACATGGCAGATGTTTGCTGTATCTTGTAACTCGGGAGCTTTGCCTAATTGCCTTGGGAACGAATTCGTTCAGACCTCTTCGGAGCTATGGTTAGACTAAAAAATTGCTTTTAGTTTGCTGAACTAAAAAGCTGCTATAGCTAACGGCTATGATTTTTTTTAAGATAACATTTGGGAAGCTGGTTTTTGTTAGTTTTTATTGAGATGCCAAGCGAAGAGGAGACCGAGCGGAGCGGAGACCGGCTGAGGAGGAGGAGGTGGGCGACCCCACTGAGGAGGTGAGGCGGAGCTGAGCTGGGACGGAGGGTGACCTCACTGAGGTGGAGGCGAGCTGGGAGGAGGCGGGAGGCGATTGGGCGTGAAGGAGACCAGGAGGCGGGGTGGCGTCAGGGAGGCAGGGCGAAGCGAGGACGTGGAGAGGCGGAGCGTCAGGGAGGACATGGGGAGGTGATGGGGAGGACTTGGAGAGGAGAGGAGGCGACGGGGAGGCAGGGTGTCGAGGAGGACGTGGGGAGGTGGTAAAGCGAGCGAAGCCACATCGCAGAAGCACCTCCCCAGCCAATGCGGCTTTCGGGGTGGGGGGGGGGGGCTTCAGTTGTGCCTTTGGGGGCAGTCGAAGCCTAGCCCCCCAAACAAGGCCTCAAACTTACATACACTTGTTCACATAGTTTTGTTAGTCCTCTGAGTACGATACCGTACCACAACAACAATGTTGTTGCAGTTTATGTAGACACATATACACTATTATCGATCGTGGGGCAGTGCATAGAGAATTGTACGACGTACCCTCTCCTTTTCCGAATACAAAGCATTCTAGCTTTCAATTTTTTTCTAAATATATATCATGCTACAATTTTAAGGTGGTTTTTTTTATAATTTTTCTTCTACTCCCTCCATCCTAGATTATAAGGCGTAGATTGACTTTGCATAAGGATTAAGGTTGCGTTGAAATTGAGAAAGGTACGAGAGAAAATGACATAGATGCCCCTACTTAATTGTCATGGAAGATGGAAGATATACTTTGTCTGGGTGGTAATGAATAAATGCATATGGTTGAGAGAGAATAAATAGGGGTTATAGAAGGAAAGACCTTATATTTAAGACAAGATGATTCAAATTATAGCCTTATAAACTGGGACGGAGGAAGTATACACCTTCCCTTTAGCTATTTCTAATGTTATTTATTATCATAGATCAGAGTAAGACATGACATCCAACGATATAATAAAGATGTGTACTATAGTTTTTTTTTTATTTGTGTATTTTGGTGGAAGTGCAATAATTTAGAATAACATCTATTTAGGAAACGAATGGAGTATTTAAGTAGTAGTCTCAGCAGTACTCAGCTTTAGAAGGCAGAAACTGGTGTTTCTAAGTCAATTATCTGATTCAACGAAGTATAAAATTGGTTTTTGTTGTAGTAATAGCACGTGATAAGCTAGCTCTAGTGCTTAAATTTCGATCAAGAATATATTTAACTACTATTAAGTTTCATATGTTAGAGGACAACTGCATGATACCTTTCAGAATTTGTCAAAAGGAAAATTAACCGATTTACTTCTAGTGTAGATTTCAACAGCCAATGATCTCTGACTGTTAGTGCTACTTAAAAGTGTCATTTTTTTTAATTATAGGAACAATATTTTAAATTTTTGCAGTCGATTGATAAAATCAATTAAGCTTAACTGTTCAGTTCAAATAGATCAGAATCTAGAGCAAAAGTGAACCCTGGCTCAGGGAAGCCACAAATTTTGTTGAAGAGAAAAGCTAAACGTTAGAAGATAATTAAAATGAGCAGTAGCACATGATTGCTTCTGAATCCAATAATTAACAGATCATAATCTTACCAAACTTGCAAGCGAGTAGGGACTGGGACCATGCTGCCACTCCTGGTAAGGCTGAGCAGAGCAGCTACAGGGGAGTTCGGAACAGTAACAAGGGCAATCTTGGTATACAACTGTGTCTCAGGTCAGGACATACACAAGGTAAATTAAACAGGGTACCAAGTTCTGGGGAAACATCCTTCCTTATAAAGTGACAGCCCAACCAAAACTCAAGATGCAGAGCTGGATAAAAGAATCACCACCAAGCTGGCATTCCTAATTGTTTTTTAATCTGTCCTTAATTTGGTAGCTTGACATGTCAGTATGGTGGGGCAATGGATCAGGGAGGCCACTGCCTGTGTATAAATACAAGCCCCTGAGGCCAGTTCGTCTTAGGCTTGCTTCCATTCTCTAGTTTAGTAGCAGTGTCCTGCTGCTCTGCTTGTCATATTTATAATACACCATTGCATCTGCTTCCCGGACCCAGATCGTTTGGTTAAGCACACAGATGAGGACTTCTTTGCTGGTTTTGGCATCTCTTCTCCTCCTACTTCTGGCTACAAAAGCACATGGTATGCTTCACACGTGGGCATGTGGCTATTCATCTCTCCTGCATTAGTGGCTCTTTGGAGTATATCCTGGAGTGATCATTAAAAACTCCTTTCTTCTGAATGCAGGGATTAGGCTGGACAAGCAGTTACATGAAGCAATCGACAACAAGGTCAGTATATGATCGAGTGGTCTAGGTAGTTCTTCCTGTCTGAAGACAAATGTGCAAAGTTATTTGCTCATTTCTTTCAGTTCTTTGTGTATCCAGAGGAAGATGGGCGACTCAAAGGCCGGGCAGCCATCCAATACTGCTAATTCGGTGAACAAACACTGCATATCCAATGGGCATTGCTCAGGTACAATGGAGCAGACGACTCCTACTGCTGTTGTTGCGAAGGATAGAGAAGTGGCCAGTGCGTATGCGCGGCCCGTACCGAGGTTCCATGAAGATTACTACGGGCCAAGTGGCCATGAACCTAATCACCACTACGCACAGCAGCTGCATCTACCTTCTTTTCCCTAGCAGGCTAGCTGCAGCAGCTTACTGTGTCTTCGTAGTAGTTCTTCACTTCTTCTCTCTTTATGCCGCGTCTTGGTTTGGACTTTGGACATTGTAAAAGGAGGAGTATGATGCAGTTCTGCTCCAAGCCTCCAACTCTTTGTGATTAGCAGTACTCCTGTGCAGTTGAGTTTTAGTTCTGCGCCCAGTTTTCACCTCCTGCTCCCAGCTCTCTTGCTGTTTCCTCTATGTGAATGCATGCATTGATTTACGTGCGTGGCCCATAGTTCCATTCTGGCAGTAACGATACTAGCTACTAGCACAGATGTCAGGACGCAGCAAAAAAAAAATAGAAAACTCGGCACTGCTGTCGCCGGGCATACAGTAACATTTGGGACCTTGTACACGGCTGTAAATCGTAGTAACAAGTTAAACAGTAGTACCTAGCTACCTTGCAGCTTTTTCCCGTCTTTTACCTTCGTCTACCAGCTCTAACCCAACAGGTTCCGTTGCAACCTTTGATGCAGGAAAGGCGAAAAAGACACTGGCGCACGCTGAATCGGGGGCAGCGAAGCAGCAGGTCAGTGTATTTTCAGGCTTTCAGGTTCCGCTACCAACTGGATATCCATCCCATCATGCCTGATATTTACTGCGACGCGAATACTAATCTACAGAGCTCGAAGAGGAGCGATGACACGACAACGGTCGACGCGGCCACGACGTCGTCGATGAGCCGGCACGAAGCGGACGTGACGAGCCATGGCGGTGGACAGGAGGAGACGGCCGTCGTCCGCGGCGCTGCCCCGCGCGTGCCGCGGCAACCGCAGACCACCTACCCCGACACCCTCGACATCGCCGGAATGGACTACTCGCCCGCCACGAGAAAGCCTCCCATCCACAACTGAAGGCGCACACGGAGGCCAAAGATTAGTGGGGAGTCCTTATTAGCTTTTCAAGTCTTCTCAAATTTTTTAAATCTAGCCTGTATATAAATGTAATTACAAAAATAGTTATTCTCCGATCTCAAAAGTACCGGTAGACAAAAATCATATCCTGCACCGACTGCGACAGAGGGCAGCAGCTGTAGGTGATAAATCACTTACCGACACTTTTGTGATCAGAAAGTAAACTATTTTTACAATTATATTTATATATAGACTAAATTTGCATGAAAAAAAAGTGCCAAACTAGAAAAGCTCGTCTTTAGTAGTTCGCACGGGCACGGAGTACTACCGGTAGTGACACTAGTGGTGTGCGACTGGCCTATTAGCATTAGTTTTGCTAGCTATAGCGGTCAGCTAGTAGCTACTGGAATAGAATAGTGCGCACAGCTAGTGACCGATGCTGGACAGCATTGCCGGAAATGCTGCACCTTTTGTGAAGACGATACTACAAAACCTGGAGTCTCTCTCGAGTATCCCGCGGATGTAACATGCGCCTGTGTAACACCACCCTTTTGACCGCTTCCCCGGTGGATTAATTTGACACTATTCTATTACTGATTCGCCAGTGAGATTACCTACCTTTACATGTGAGCCAGCCGTGTGGCACATTAAGACAGATCAATACTCATCTCTTCCAATTAAGAGATGGGTGGGTGAGAGAGATGACGAGGAGAGATTTGTCAGATGCCGGGTGGGTTAAGTTGTTGGAGTAGCAGGTGCGGGACGCGCGTGATGGGCGCGGCCCGTACGTGCCGGGTTGTGGCGCCGCGCGGATGGATGAACCGGACCTGCCGCGCACGTTGCCGCCGCGCGCCGAGCCGTCGCTGTCCGGCCGGGCGCGCCCGCGAGCTTGGGCGGCCGCGCGCGCCGGGGCATGCAGGCACGTTCACGTGATCGATGTGCATGGGTGGGTTACACCGAGCCACGCCGGCGATGGCGATGTGGGCTACGGCGTGCCGGCGTCGGAGGCGGCAATCCTGGCGTGGTAGACCAGCGCGTGCCACGCGAAAGCCGGGTAAGAAAGCGCGAGGCGCCGGCCGTGTACTGCGTCGACGTCGACGCGGCGCGCGATCGAACAATTAATGAGAGGAGTACTACTACGCCTTGTCTTGTTTTTGTACCCAAAGAACGTAGTATTGGAACTAAAAAAATTTCTACAGAGTTGCACGTTTTATTCGTACAATTATTCTTATATAACAATTTCGTAACATTATACATTCAACATATGTATTTAAAATTTGCTAACAGTACAATACACCAAACCACCAAAATAGTTATAAGTTCTTAAAAAAAACTCAAACCACCAAAATTGAAACCAATTTAATCAACAAATTTAATCTATTACATAAATTATTTTGTTTTTTGTCTTCCAAAATTTTGGTCCCGCCACCAGATCCGCCCCCAAAGAAACGCACCGTTGCCATGTTGTCAAATGTCAACTTTTGTCATGCATATCAGCAATTTGTACCAGTCTGTGGATGCATGGCAGTCTACCATTGTCCATTGGAACTTGGAAGCTAGCTAAGGCAGCAAAAAAAAAAAAAAAAAAAAAAAAATTTCTGAGTTGAACGAAGTAAACGGTACAGAGCATGTAGTATAATCCTGTTGCTACCACTGTAAGTTCCTGATGTGTTCTTACTTCTTAGTTCTTACTCACCTTACAACGCATGCAACAGGGAGTAGCTAGGCCTTCACTACTCTTCTGTCGCACATGCGCTGATGCACGCATGCTTTGGAATGTGCACTGTTCTAGCAGACGTAGAAGCACCGGAAGCATGCACATATACTCGTATAGTACTACTATCTCAATTCAGTTCTGACGGGACCTTTTGTTTAGTGTTTTTCTGTGCTTGCGTTTTCGTATGGTTCCATGCTGACAATCGCCTGACACTTTTGATGATTGCCTGCGTGCCGTTCTGATCGCAAACGAAGATAATAACAAGTCACATGAAACAAGACGGATGTATGTTTTCAGTGCACGCCCATCCGGTCCTGAATATAGAGTACTCACGACAAACTGGAATCCAATCTGTTTCCTGAATATATTGCGCTGGATTTCAGAGGCGGGTGCACATGTTGACTTGTGCGGTCTATACCCCCCCCCCCCCCCCTCGTTTTTTTTTGGCTCATGTGAGGTTTTCTCGATAAATAAGAGAAAATCAAGAAGCTGCATCAAGGTTGAACTCATATATTTTTCAGTTGTTTATAACTAGTGTTAATTCTATTTGTGATGTATGTGTGATGATTAATTTGATAACAATATTTGTGAGTGTGATGATATTTATGATCAACAATGTTTGGTATGAAATAATTTATTTTGTGAAAGAAGATACTATGTGTGGTTGGTTTTTTTATTTGTGACAGGAGTTGCAGTGAGGTCGTAGGTGCAGACGTAGCACAAGAGGTCGCAGAGATACAAGTAGCACGTGAGATCACATGTGCAGAAGACCATTCTTGTATGGCGTGTTTGGATGCTCGCCTCCAGAGCGCCTGGCCCGCGGGAAACGGCCTCGCGCGCCGTTTCCACGCGGCCAGGCTGCACGCAGCGTTTTGGCCTTGGCTGCACGCGCGGAACTAGCCTCGAGCGAGCGCGTGCGGCCAACCAAATGCGCGCACAAGCGCGGTCAAGACACGCGCGGGGCCAGGCCGAGCTGAAGCAGCGAATCAAACAGGCCAGTAGAGATCTACGTTGAGTAAAACCAAAGAGGCAAATTAAAGATCGTCCTTGGTCACATCAGTGCACTCCCGGCCTAGCGATAGGCCCACGAGCCGAAGTTACTTAACCAGGCAATCATGGTCTGGACTCGTGTGGGCTCAACAAGGCCCATAAGCATCCGTGAATAAAGAGCAGATCTACATACATGCTGATTGGGCCGAGTGACATGTATGTGTGACCAGGAATAGAAAAGTCAGGCTAGCTTGGTGTTGCTATTTATGGGGCATGGCTGTTTTGGAGGGTGCAAACAGCAGGCCAGGAGCCTCCGTCTCCGCCCTTTGCCATTACCAAACTCCCAAAATGAAGCAGTAATGGCAGCAAACACAGAAGAAGGCAAAGGGAGGATGCCCAAGGGGGAGGAGATCAATATGATGTGAATTCCAAGGCAGAATAAGGCAAAAAAAGGGAGCAACGCGTTACGACCTCGGTCGATCCGGTTGGTTTCCTGCAGAGAGTTTGCCCCGTTCTGTTGGATTCCTGAGTTGATTGGACAAGAAGAGGAGGAGAGCTTATACACACATTGCTCTTAGGAAAGCATGGCGCCGCTGGCCTCCTCTTCGTCTGTCGGCGTCGCCTGTGTTGTTCTGCTCTTGTCCCTCGCCGATGTCTCCGTTGCGCATGCTAATTTGGAGGGCAGGCGTGTCTTATCAGGTGCGTGTCGTATCCATGGCTTTGTTTTGCAGGATCCTCAATTAATTTGAGAACTTTTTTAATAATTTTTTCAACCATTCTACAATAATAATCATAATGCCACATCTTTGAATCTTTTGGTTTGTGACTCAAAAAAACTGGTAGCCGCATTCACCTTCCATCTTCTCTGCAGAACTATACAATGGAATTTCGCACTGAATTTCCCATCAGTTTCCTGTGACCTGTATACTTGTACAATTCATAACTTGCACTGTGGATTAATCAAGCAGATGAACAAGGAAGGGGTATAGTGGCTTCATGGAGGAGATCGGTTGTCGAGTCACCGTTACCCGGTAGTGTTCCTTCAGGAAACAACTCCCTTGTCTTGGCTGCAGCGAGAACTCACCGGAGTGACCCCATCGCCAACCTCATCATGTACAACGGCGGCTGGAACATTAGCGATCAGCATTACTGGGCTGTACGGCAACAGTTATCCAATTCCTTCATATAACTTCCTCCATTTCATGCGGCCCTTCTTTTCATGTTCTGCTGTATGCATGATCTCCTTCTGCAGTCCGTGGCGTACACCGCGGCTCCCCTCTTTCTCGTTGCCGTGCTGTGGTTCGTCGGTTTCGGGATCGTGCTGCTCGTCGTCTCCTGTTGCTGCTGCTTCTGCCGAAACAAGAGCAGCGCATACTCGCCGGCGTCGTACTTCAGCTCATTGGTCCTCCTCATAGTATTCACCTGTGCGACAATGTAATTGCCTCGACCATGTCTCTGTTCTCATCAGCACTTGAATTACTATACCAAGAGATTGTGTGCTAATGGTGCTGATCTTTTCGTTTCCCATATGGCGATTTCAGCGCCGGGTGTGTCATACTACACTGCGGCCAGGAGTTGTTTCACAGTAGCACGATCAACACCGTGGACTACGTTGTGGGGCAGGGAAACCTGACAGTTGACAACCTGAGGAACTTCTCGGGCAGCTTGGCTGCAGCTAAGAGCATTGGAGTGGACCAAATCTTCCTGCCGGTTGACGTCCAGCAGAGGATCGATGTCGTCGAGGAAAAGCTGAACTCTTCGGCGAATGAGTTCTCCACTCGCGCACTAGATAACTCCAAGAAGATCAAGAACGTGGTGAACAACATGTGCGTATGGCTGCTTAAACCAATCCGCACTACATTTTTACCTGAAAATTTTCTAGGCCGTTAAAGATTGTCTCTATTTGGGCGTTCTGAATGTAGTAATGTATGAATTCGTTATCCTGTTTTTAGGCAGTACTATCTGATGGGTGTTGGAGCAGTAATGCTTGGCCTTGCAGTACTCGGATTCCGTAAGCATTAAACTTTGACCTGATTCTGTTTGTGCTGTATATACTGGAGCCCTGTTTCGATCACTTGTCTGATGCACTGATCTCGACGCCCTTTTGCAGTGTTCTCCATACTGGGGTTGCAGTTTCTCGTCTCCCTGTAAGTACAGATAGCCATACTTGGTGTAACGTTCGAATCATAACTCTGTTCATGTCGTGTTACCCATCTTGAAAAGTCTCGTACCTTTGTAGACTGGTGATCGCTGGATGGATCATTCTCGCCGTCACAATCATGATGTCTGCCGGTTTCCTCCTCTTGCACAAGTAAGCGCCGGCCAAAGCGCTCGAACACAGACGTTTCTGAACATGCAGCCAGTAAGCATTGTTCAGGCACTGACAGAATTGCACCGTGACAGCGTCGTCGCCGACACGTGCGTGGCCATGGACGACTGGGTCACCCACCCTCAGGCGCACACGGCGATGGACGACATCCTCCCCTGCGTCGACGTCGCGACGGCCAACGAGTCCATGTACCGGAGCCAGGAGGTCACCGCGCAGCTGGTGGCGCTCGTCAACAACGTCATCGTCAACATCTCGAACAAGGAGTTCCCGCCCAGTCTCAAGCCCTTGTACTTCAATCAGTCCGGCCCATTGATGCCCATGCTCTGCACCCCGTTCAATCCCGACATGAGCATCCGCGCTTGCGCCCCCGGCGAGGTCAACTTCGACAACGCACCACAGGAGAGTACTCTACTTCCATGTCGCTCTCGCAACTGACAATGCAACTGTATCGGCGGCTCAGATCACGAGTTGGCAATGTCTGAATTGTGTTTTCGTGAATTCAGGAGTGGAAGAAGTTCGAGTGCCAGACGACAGGCGCGCCCGCGTCGGAGGTGTGCACGACGGAGGGTCGGGTGACCCCGGCGGCGTACAACCAGATGACGGCGGCGACGAGCATCAGCCAGGGACTGTACCAGTACGGCCCGTTCCTGATGCAGCTCCAGGACTGCACCTTCGTGCGCGAGACGTTCACGGCGATCAGCGACAACAACTGCCCCGGCCTCGAGCTGTACAGCAGGCACGTCTACATCGGCCTGCTCATCATCTCCGCCGCCGTGATGCTGTCCATCGTCTTCTGGATGGTGCACACGCGGCAGCGCACGCGCAGCAAGCAGCTGTGAACGATGGTTTGGTACGATGGGAAGATGGAGCAGTGAGTGACACTTTTCGCCTGGCAACCGCGGCTACGTGCATGAGGCCTCATCGATCTGATTATCTGATTGAGCTGTATACGAAGTATGTTAAGGGTCCGTTTGGAAAGTAGGAATTTCACAGGAATTTCGCAGGATTTTCACTGGAAGCAGTTGAATTCCCATACGATTCGGAAACTGGAGCCTTGCATCGTGTATTCGTGTACCTGAAAGTGAAAAGTAACTCGTAGTTGCTCTCATGGGTGGTTCCGCTTGGTGGCACCTAGCTCTTCACTCCTGTTTGGTCTGTGGTTCTTCCTGTGCAACTTCTCCAATCAGCCATTCAGGCTATATATCAATACGTTTGTGGGCGTAACAGAAAGAGAACAAACAGGTCATGGAGTGTTCGGAGTTCGGACGCTTGCTTACCCGCCGTGAGCTTGGTAACACAGGGGCGGCGTCAAAGCCTAATCCGTGTAAGAGCATCTTCAATGGTAAAGCCAACTACTGGCTATAAGAAAGCTCCATATCACTTATAACTAGCTTAAAGACAAGCTCTCTAATGAATTGACTATAACATACTCCCTCTGTCCCACAAAGAGTGCATTTCTAGGATTTTTAAGACAGATTAGTGTGCAAGGTAAATGACTAATGTGACCCTCATTACTCCATACACAAGCATGATGATGCTTCGGTTTCCACAAGCACTTAAATGAGCATGCATACACTTACAGCTGGGCCCTACGGACTAAAGATGCACTCTTTGTGGGACAAAATTTGAACACTAGAAATGCACTCTTTGTGGGACAGAGGGAGTATTCTCTAACATTAAATGTAGGTCCACATGTAATTGGTTTTTATTTTTTTTAAAAACACTATAGCCTGACTCTTAGTTACGAGCGAGCTTTGTCTCTCTCCTCTACTTCTCTTCTCCACATAAGCAAAAAGATGAGATAGACTCATTATAGCTAGCTGATTTGGCACCATTGGAGATGCCCTAAGGACAATAAATCAAGGGATTATACACGGGACCCCTAGAGGCCTGTGTTCTGATTATTATTAGAGGCCTCTATTCCATAGGCGGAGCTCCTCGTGGGGCTGAAGCCCACCCCACGCCAGCCCCCAAAACCCTTTCTGCCCATCGGTATTAGCGATTAGCCATGCAATTAGCCATCTGAAATTCTAAATGCATTGCATTAGTAGCAAATTAGCAAATCGAGTAGCGTCTCCATGACTCGCATCGCGTCAGTTCGTCTTCATGGCAACAACGGCAAGGCGAGGCGCCGCTCTGCATAGTGCCTCGGCCTCGCGCAGCACACGCACGTCTTCCCGGTGACTTGCCGCTCTGTCTCGGCCAAGTGTCTCGACGGCTCAGCCTCGCGCACACCTCGTTGATTTTGGATGTCTCTTTTTTTAGCCCCCCTCGTTGAATCTTTCTGGCTCCGCCACTGCTCTATTCTATAATAGCTGGAATATTTTTCTTGCCATGGCTTCTTCATTAATGGTGTGTTTGGTTGCTTGAATGTAATCATCTCATCCTGAACCAAGTGATATAAGTTTGAGGAATATTCTTTATAGATACTGAACCATTCTATTCACCAAAAATAATGAAACTAAATGGTACAGAATTATTCCATTCCTTTTAAACTCATCCCATCAACCAAAAGCACCCTAATTTTTTATATACGTAGGTAGCAATTGCTATTTTAAGGGCTCAAAATCATGGGTCATAGATGCTTAAATGATTGAGACCGTAGGAACTACTAGCCTCCACATGCTCGACAATGAATTAGGTGACTGTGACGACATTTGTTGATTTTTTTTTTCTATTAAACAGAGTGCAGAACGAATATATATTTCTCTGTGCTGTAGTAGTTCGTTAACAAAATGTTCTATCCGGGATTTAGACGGGCACTTCGGTAACTCTTCACAGTTCACCTGTTGCCTTCAGAATTGACGAGACAAATATAAAGATCCAGTAGCAGTAGTTAGTAGGTATAGTAGTTACTACTCAGTACTCACCACAGCTTGTCGCGCAGCGGGAAAGCGCTGTTTCTGCTAGAATTTTTGGTTTATTTGGCTCACCGAATATATCTTTTATATTTAATTTTATACAAACGAAATTGCAAATTTGACTTTCTTCTCAACACGTATCACCCGCCATACTCCCCTACCACGGTACCTCACTAACAGCGTAGTAGCCACCTTGTCCGCGCACGCGCTACGACCAACACGGCAGGTGCGAGCCCCACAAGCCTGCCATTGTGGGGAGCGCAACAGGTCGTGCCACGCTAGTGGACCGTGGCAGTTCATGCTGCATTGCTACTGCATGACGATCCTACCGCGCACAGCGACCACGATAGGAGCTTGCCACGGTGGGCCTGCCCCAGCTGCCAATGCACATCACTGTTGTCTGTCGTTGCTTTCGTAGTCAGGAAGAGACCTATTTTTTCAATTGCGTTCAGAAAAAAAACCAGAAATTCAAAAAGAAAAAGGGAGAAAAAAAAACAGGGCCATTTACCGTATTAGCATGTGTTGATAGGCCAGTACGTGACAAAAGTCTCGAGTCGCAACTGTGCCACGCCGTAGTGCCGTCCGGCTGAGAGGAACGGATGGCCAAGATCAGCACAGCACTCGCAGCAACATGCCGTTTAACGACACACACAATAGCTTCCCTATAAACTCCCAACAAATCACACCACCGATCGATCGATCGCCGGAGCTTAGCCGAAGAAACCACCAAGAACAAGCTACGTATTCGTCCGCGGCGCGCGCGAACACACACTATGGGCGGCATGGACTGGCACGCGTGGCTCTCGGCGGCGCGGCTGGAGCCGGCGCTGGCGTACGAGTACGCGCTGGTGTTCGCGCGCAACGAGCTGGGGGCCGACGACGTCGCCTACTTGGACCACGAGTTCCTCCACAGCATGGGCATCTCCATCGCCAAGCACCGCCTCGAGATCCTCAAGCTCGCGCGCCGCGGCCACGGCCGCGGCCGTTTCTCCGCTTCGTCCCCCGCCCCGCTCTCCCGGCTCCTCGCCGCCGTCGACCGCGTCGCCAGGTACGTGCTCTCGCTCGTCCACCGCGAGGAGTCCTTGGCGCTCGTGCTCGTCCCGACCCAGCAGCAGCCCGACGTCCCGAGCTCCAAGCGCGGCGGCAACAAGGCGCCGAAGAGGACCAAGTCGAAGCCCAAGGGCGCCGCGGCGTCCGCACCGAAGGCCACGCGGCCGGCCGTCCTGGCCATCGGCGGCAGGGGCGCCGCGACGGTGCACGCCATAAAGGACGTCGAGAAAGGCGGCGACGACGGCGGGGAGATGGTCAGGTGGGACCGCTTGTTCCAGGATCTCAAGCCCAACTGATCGATGCCGTGATCGAGTGGTGGATGCGCGCGGCGGTGCTACTGTTAATGTTTTGTTCTTTTGCTTGATAATAGTTGTGTACTCTAGTCACTGCTCATTAGAGGTTTGGTTTGGTCGTGTTGTTTGGTAGTAATTGGTAGTGGTAGACTTGCGGTGAGGTTGTTTGCTGTACAATAAATGCTCTGCAGTTAATTTGTGACGAATCGTGCCTTGTAAGCACGGTAATTTCTGCTTGTTTGCTCTGTAATTCCAATCCTAATGACGCGAGTGCAGTTCTTGCTTTACCTCAGGTTACTTCTTTTGTGGTTCTGGCGATATATTACCTCCATTATACTCCGGAGGAAGCGCGCACGGAGGCCACCCCCACGTGTCCCTCCCCTCTCTCTCTCCTCGTTTTGCAAAAAAACCCGTCCGGTTCTTAAAATTACGGATAGGTCCTTTTAATTTCCGTAAGGATCCTTTGCGATTTTCTGTGAGGGGGAATTTTTTCCCCGGTTCGCGTTTAGGTCATTCGTTCGTTTTTTTACAAAAAAACCTTCCGTTAAATACGAATCGCGAGTGAGCCCTTTTATAGTTTTTCAAAATAGCGGATAGCTCCAAAATAATAACAAATAGGTCCCTACGCTTTCCGAAAAAAATGTTTTTGTGGTACGTTTTTTCTCCAGAGCATAGGAAAAATATTTTCGTTGCCCGTTTTCCCTAGAAAAAATATTTTTATGGTCCGTTTTTCCTCCAGAGTATGCGGAAAATATTTTCGTTGGCCGTTTCTCCAAAAAAAAAAAGGAAAATCGTTTCCTTTCTCCGTTTTGCCCGTGAAAGATATTTTCGTGGTTCGTTTTTTCTCCGGAGCATGCAAAAAAAAAAGGAAAATCGTTTCCTTTCTCCGTTTTGCCTGCGAAAAAAAAAATCGTGTTCCGTTTTTCCTCCGGAACATGCGAAAAATGTTTTCGTTCGTCGTCTTCCAAAAAATAGATTGCCAATTCGGTTTTTGTCCGTCGTTTATCCGTTTTTTCCCGTTTTGTGCGGAAAAACAACGCAAATTTTTTCCCGTTGATCACTTTTCTAGTATACTAGTTACATGCCCGTGCGTTGCTACGAAAAACAAAATTGATAACGAAAAATAAAGATTAAAAAATAAAAAAATTTATTTCACAAGATCAAATATCTATCTTTAACGCTTCGTTTCTTGCGAAAGCTGGCTAATTAAAGCAACGCTTCGTTTCTTGCGTAGGGCAATTAAGCAGGGCAATTAAGTAGGGTAATTAAGCAGGGCAATTAAGCGGCAATTAATGACGTGGGAAGAACGAACCACTGCCACCAAGTGCTGCTTTAGAATAGTAGAGATATAATCTGTGATGCATCTGTTAGAAACTTGGTTTATTTACAGTTTTAACTGATCGTATTTGGTGTTTTTAAAAGCATAAGTAGACGGTTTTTGTCGAAAATTTAAGTAGAGGTTGTTCACTAGCTCTCGTGCGGTGGTTGCTCACAAATCGTCGTGGGGTGCGGCGTTTGGTTGCGTCAGTACGTACGCACGTACGTACGTCCTTGCCTGATTGGTACACATTGAGCAACCATGTATACAGATGTGTACAACACAGGTATCATTTTTCGAACGGTTTTCATAAAATTTCACGAATTTCGAGCCTATCATTTCGGTTTGAAAAAAATCGTTCGGTTTATCGCTCAAATTCAAATTTAAATTCAAAAAAATTGAAAAATTTAATAAAATTTATCTACAATTTTTATATAACTAGCAAATTTATCCGCGCAATTGTGCAGCTAAATATTATGATACGAATATCTTTGATATACAACTATATTTTCTATAATTGCGTATTTTTTATATAACTCTAATATCTATATAGACTAGTTATATACCCGTGCGTTGCTACGAAAAACAAAATTGATAACGAAAAATAAAGATTAAAAAATAAAAAAATACTATTTCATAAGATCAAACATCTATCTTTAACGCTTCGTTTCTTGCAAAAGCTGACTAATTAAAGCAACGCTTCGTTTCTTGCGTAGGGCAATTAAGCAGGGCAATTAAGTAGGACAATTAAGCAGAGCAATTAATGTGACGTGGGAAGAAACTCTCACTTTATATAGTAGAGATTAATATTTACCCTTATAATATGATCCCACCAAAATAAGTGATGGAGATCTTTGGACTCTTTTTTTTAATCTAAGCCGTTATAACCCGGGTCCGCTAGATAGACGGTTAGATATTTTTTAAAATAATAATATCCGATGGTAAAGACCCTTAGACTCTTTCTTTTAATCTAAGCCGTTATAATCTGGGTGGATCCGTTAGATAGACAATTAGATATTTTTTTTTAAATAATAACATCCAATGGTGGAGATCTTTGGACTCTTTCTTTTAATCTAAGCCGTTATAATCCGGGTCCGTCTAGATTAAGGGTCAGATGTTTTGCTTTTTTGTGAGAACTTCTAGTCTATTTCTCTTTTTTCTTAGCGACTCTCATGAGCTTTTAATATATAATAGATTAATATTAATGATTGAAATATTAAAGCTTTACTGTATATATTAATGATTAAAATTTTAAAGCTTTACTGTATAGATCTCACGGCGACCTATATTTGTAGACAGATGCAGTAACATGCAAAGAACACCACTTGCTTAGTAGCCCGTACTATTGTACGACAAATAACTGCAGAGAAACTTTTGTAAAGACGATCCAACCAAACAACCGTACATCAATTCATGTTCTTTAGGGTAGACGGTAATTTTTTATAATGTATCTCTATGTTATCTATAAACAGTACTAAATACAACCCATACAATAGACTGTTTATATAGCTGTCTGTAATGATCTCTCATATAATTAATAAATTATCTGTACAATGATATACACATTATAAAACTGTATATAAGACCATCTAGTAAATAGTAGACATTAATTTTCTTTCTCCTCATTCTCTCTTCTCCACATCATCCAAAATCTTATGTAACATATTCTTAAGACAATCTTCAAGTATTATTGTACATGCTCTTACCCCCCTTAAAAATAAAATTCATGTCCTTTAAGAAAGACTGCACCGACATTGTTGTAGACATGAAGTGTAATTTTTTTGTTGGCCCATACGACCAGTATACCTGTGAGTAGGGTTCACATTACCGAAATAACCTCGTAAATTGCCTCATCCTGGTAGCAACCCAAAAGTCGCCAAATATCGAAGGGTTTCGAAATCAAATTTTTTGAAAAAAAAATAATTAACCAGTTTTCACCAAAAATCGACTAGTTTTCATAAAAAATCGAGAGCATTCTCAGTAGAAGTATTCCGGAAATCTGCACCTAGCGCTCTCCTCTATCTTTTGAGGGTCATAATCATGTCCTTGAGAAAAGTAGATAGTAAAAACTAAAGTAGACTAAATATAGCCTGAACGATTCTAAAAATCCCTCGAAGGAGATAATAAAGACGATTAGTTGATTTTTTTTACGGCCAGTTTTTTTTGAACAATTTTCATCAATTTTTAAACGGTTTACGTCACATAAATTTTTTTGATTTTTTTTTGTATTAAACCGATTTAGTTTTAAATACAGAGCCGAATCGATACGGTCGATTGTCATAATGTTTGAGCCTGCATGTGAGGCTGTGAGCCTGTCACGTATAGCAGATTCGACGGACGTGACAACAATGAGAAATCTAAGCTCCTAACTCTGAACTGAAGAATTAACTGGAGTACGGCGCAAAACTTGGGACATTTGTTCATGATCAACTCCAAGTAATTATTACTCCGGTAGATCACGAACAAACCTGTGGTCTGGAGCCATCATATCATACAAGAGATCCGCGCGGGAGTTTCATCAAGGAAATTATCGACTGCTGTAGTTTCCCTTTCCAAGGCGAACTCCAAAGTGAAAACAGTATACCAGCGCACTCCACACCGAAGTCGACGAAGCTATAAGTAATTGACAGAATTGGTATTTACCGATTCCCAACATGAAACATGACTAAATAATGTTCTTGGTCGGCTATGTTAAAACAGCCGCACATGCTTGGCAGCAACTGGAAAAAATTTTGACGATACCCCAAAACAGGAAAGGTACTGCTTACAGCTTACATGGCGGCTGAATCACCTCGCCGAAGGGCGTTTCACCTGTCTCTCTTGCGCAGACAGTGAGCCCCCCCCCATCCTTCTCTTCATTCCGTGGTCCGCGTGCTCTCTCATATGATGTTCTCCATTCCGCCAACTTTTCTCGTCACAATCGCAAACCTTACTATTGACATGGCTGCTAAGCTTGGGTTATGCCCTTTGCTAGGTCAGTAACAAGTAATACTCTAACAAGTATGGCAATAGCAGCTAAAAGATCCAAATACAAACGCTTCTCCCCTGCTCATGTAGTGCATGCTGTAATAATACCTCGAGTATCCGAATTAACAGTGAGCCAGTGGCTTAGATTATGGCGCTTTTTATCATAGCAAAGGGACGGGAAGACAGCTAACTCAGAATGACAACAATGACAGTAGACAGGTTTCTGCTCTCACTGCACTAAATTGTTTACCAGCCATTGCTACCATATACCCATCAGCTGATCTGCACTAACTGTACCGTACTGAGGAGGGGAAATGCAACTTTCTCATTATCCCTATAACGTATTCATGCTTTGTGTAATTCAAAAGCATTGTAGATTAGTTAAATACTCATATTAATCTTTTACATGAAGAGGCAAACGTGCAAATTTTAGCCTGTCTCGGTCTCAAAGTAATTCTCTGGACTCCAACTTTCTCTTCAGATTTTTTCGGTCAGCCAGTTTAGTTGGATACGACCTTAATTGCCCACATGAATTTGGTAAAGGAAACATGTGCAATTTTAACCTATCCAAAGTAGAATCATGGGGGGAAAAAGGACATGTACCTGTCACCGTTGTTTTCATTGGAACCTTAGCAGGAAAGAGAGATGAGGTGATATCTGACTGATATTAACAAGAACTAGCCAGTATACAAGACTAGTTTGCTTGGAGAGTGTCATGAACCCTTCGGTGTGTGACTATCCTACCAAGAGGGAGCAGCACCGTCAGATGGAGGGATCGAACACATGAGTTTGAAGAAAGCAGCTTCCTGGCATCCCCTAGCTCCCTCTCTTCCTCCCGAGCTCCCGGTTTTACTTCTCCTTTGCCTAACCAAACTCCAAATCGATTCCTTTATCATCCGAAAGATCAAGATGTCGATCAGAAGAGGGTGAATGATCCTAAACTAAAATTTCCCTCACCTAATGAACAAGTAGAAGACTCATCCATCAATCACTCATCTTCGGGGAAAAAAAAACAAAAACAAGTAGAAGGAGGGGAAGCAAATCCAACTTGCGGAAATTAAATTGCGAAAATGTAAGTGCATAAAGTAAATTGCAAAGAATTTAAATTGCAAAAAGAAAATATTGAATTTAAATTACGGAATGTAAAGATATAATGTAAATGCGGAATTTAAATTCAAAAGTAAAGGAAAATGACTTTTTATTTTTCTGGTTGAAGGTTTACACAGCCCCACAACAAGATGAGCAAAGTTCAAATGAGCACAGAAACCTTCAAAGAAAATCCACCACTCTTCCCCTCTATTTATAGTAATATTGGAGTAATCTCCACCCTTGATACTCTCTTAGCCCTCAAAAAATCTCATCAAGGATTGAGATTCAATCTCTCATACAGGGACTAACCCGACACCCATTAACAAATGAGTTTTATCCGCTAAGTTAACTTGACCGCTACTCCATCCTCTAAACTGTGATCCAACGGCTCTCCTTGATCCAAGTAACTCCAATTTAGCATCTCAACCGTTCCATTGTCTTCTCGGCACGTAGCGACTCTATCTCTGGTCATCATCTAGCGATCCCTAGCCGTTTGGACTTCCGGTGCACCTCGCCCAATCTCGGTCATCCTCCGCCTCACCATGACCTTGTACCAATGTCTTGCAACCATAAAAAACAAGGAAACACATCACTTAGCAATGTCCAAAATGATATGTAATAATCATCCAATTTCCCAAATCTCAAATCTAATTCAAATCAAACACGCATCAGAACTTCCGATATGAAATATCGGAACTTCCGATCTCAACAGAGAGTACCCTAACCGAAAAACACTGGGCTTCGGAACATCCGATAAGAAATATCGGAATATCCGAACTCTTCTAAGGGCTTCGGACTTGAACAAACCTACACATCGGAATGTCTGAACTTCGGAACTTCCGACCTAAAATCGGAACATCCGACAAGAACTTAACGACAACAACATTCCAATGCACGGGAGAAGACTTAGAACCTCTCAAGAGACTAACCAACATTCATCTGAGCATAAAGACCATCTCTAGACCAAATTCAAAGCATCCCTATTAATAGTATGGCAATCCTATGACTCAAGAAATTAAAATACATACACGAGCTGCCATTTTTCTTACTCAAACCATTTGAGGGTGTCCGATGACCGTAGATGATCTCTTCTTAGGACTTTTCATCTGTTCATAAACTGGTTGAACATATTAGCTTCTTTAATCGTTTGTCATTAATCAACCAACACTGAATTAGGGGGGCCTAGATGCACTTTCAGTGGGGGAGAGCCGAAGACAAGTGGGACCTCGCCTGCTGTGCCACCGCGCCGCTCGAGTCATCGCCTCGCCTCCAGCGTTGTGCCACATAGCCTTACTGTCGCTGGGTGGCGGCGTACTTGGACATGAGGAGGAGGAGTTGTTGCAGAGCTTCTTCATCCGCCCGAGTTCGTGGGTCAGTCACACGTTCTCCCGACGCAACTGCTCGTTCTCGTCTACTAGATCGCCGAACGCAGAGCCGCCCGCGCTGCCTCGCCTCGCACACCATGGTAAGGTAGTGTATGTTATTTGCAAATACTATCAAGCTAAATATCTACATGTGCATGTGGTGAAACAGGTCATCTGAAGAGACACGCGGAGACATGCTTGAATAAGATATCGGTCGAGGCTGAGTGAGAGCGTCCAGACACAGCTCAACTTTAACACTGGCGATTCTGTAAGTACATGGTTATAGAATGCCGATGTAGTTAGAGAGGAAATTGCTCGTACATAGTTATAAAGGATTTTCTACTTAGAATGGATGGGAGCTCTAATTTTGAAGAATGATGCAACGTGATTTTTGCCCACAATACTAACATGTTAGTAGAAGAACAACTATACATGACATATATGCAATGTATATAAATAAACTAGAAATATTGAAACAAGCCTTCATGATATTTAGTTTTTTCTTTGCCTTAACATAAAAAATATGGACTTCCTCCCATCAAAGAGTAGCCTATATTAGTGTTGTTGCGTATTATTTTGATGATGCCTATTTACTAGAAAGGGTCATAGGGTTTACACCAATCTCTGAGTCACACCAGAGAGGCTATCGCTAACCATGTACTTGAGGTTATTACTGACTTTAAAATAGAAAGTATAATTATTTTCATCATTATTGATAATGCATCAGCTAACACGACGGCTATGGAGTATCTCTCACCGCACCTGGAGACTTATGTTGGAGATTTTGTACTCCACCAGTGATGCGTATGCCACATCATTATTCTCATTATGCATGCTGGTTTGCATATAATGAAACCTAGTTTGGATAACATATGCGATGTTATCGATTTTGTTATAGGTTCGACTGTTAGGTACGCCCAGTTCTTGGAGTACTGCAGGGCCAACAATAAGAAACCAAGAAGATTCAAACTTGATATGAAGGTTAGATGGAAGTTGACGTATACTATGCTGGCGCAGTGCAAGGACTACAAGCACATTTTCGTCAACTGCAATAATGGTAAGTCGTTGGTTGCTGAAGCAGATTAGAAAATTGTTGTTCGTCCATTTTTTAAAAAACTTATAATGCAACTAAGAATTTATCCGGTGTATACTACCCAACTTCTTGTTTAGTCATCGAGTGACTTTAGACTATTGATAATACTTTTAAAGAAAATAAAAATAATTATATTTTATAGCCCATTATAGAACCAACGGAGCAAAAAAATTTAAACTATTTTTAAGTTATTCCATATCTCTATTATTTTGCTACTATTTTGGATCATCGGAGAAAATTATCTGACTTGTAGGGTGACTTCTAGGAAGTAGGTGATGCATTCAATCTTGATTTCTCCTAGGACTATGCTTATGTTTATAACGAGTTTTTCAGAGCTTTTGACAAATATTATGAATTTTTTGGCACCAGAAGTGAAGTAAAAAGATTTACCTCAACAACGCAACAAGCACAAGATAGTTCAACCACTTCAAACATATGGTAGCAACTGAAAGGCAAGGCATCTGGCTTGTCTTCCCAATCGCCGAGCAAGTCACCATGGAATCCACGAGTAGAGGTCAACCACTACCTCGACACGCATTTCGTGGAGATCGAGCTTGATATGGATAAGGAAAATCAACCCATCTTACTTTTGTGGTGGAAGAATAACTAACGTATTTATCCTGTGCTATCCCATTTTGCATTTGACGTACTTAAGATTCTGGTGTCCACTATCTCGTCGAAATCCAGTTTTAGTTTGGTAGGAAGCATACTTGAGCCGAGGAGGTTGTCTCTTAGACTTGAGATGGTTGAGGCAATTACATGCCTCAAAGATTGGGAGCGTGCAGATGACAGGGCACAACATCGGCCCAAGTATCCAGAGATCACGGACTTGGTAGCCAACTTCGACAATCTCTACCTCAGGTAGTCTATGTATATATACGTAATTACTGTACTCTTTTTCTTATCGGGGGTACCCCACACCGGGATATAAGGTTTTTAACGAGGCATTAACTCTGTACATGTTCAAGATTGAATAAAATTTACCTTTTCCCTCGATATTGGCGTCCATTGTTTTAGCTCGTCACGGTGGACATGATAGGCCACCTCGGTTCGGCATGATTCAGACACGAAACATGATGAACCTGTATTGGACTGGCCCAACACGACAAAACACGGCATGGCACTCACATCTGGATGTGTGCTTGGGTTGAGATGCACTACTCTTCTCGTCAGGCTTGAGGAAGACACATGCGTTTTTGCAGGTTTGGTGGTGCTTACTTGCGGTGGCCGGTCCGGGCGAAGCCTTCCCTCGGGAGACTGCCACACTGTCGTTGTAGTATGACACGTGGCTAAATCGTATTAAAGTCACAGGTGGGCTATTGGAAAGTCTAATCTGCATCAAATTGGGCCGTATATTAGTGGTGCAGTTCAGCTCAAATTGAAATGCAGCCTCAACTGCTAAACTTAACAACTTAAATATTGAACTGAGGCCGTTGTCTTAAAGCAAATAGTACTTCCTCTCTCCATATTTATAAGATGTATTTTTCTTAGCTTATAGATTAAGAAGATATTAAATACAACTAAAGTACTCATAATTATAATAATTAATCACTATACTCAATACATGCATGTAAAGTATATTTAGTAAAAACGAATATTTATTAAAGATATAGAGAGAATATCATACTAATTTTATGTTAAAATATAAAATATACTTTATATTTATAGATAAACCTATTAAAAAATATGATAGCGAGGGAGTGTCCTATTAGGCCTGTCCTCGGAAGGAAAATGACAGGCCGTTGCAAGGTCTAGCCAACTAGTAAAAGCAATAAAGCGCTCCTAAAAGGGAAAAAAAAGAGAGAAGGCAATAGCGTACAGGGGTGAGACGAAACTGTATTTTGCTTGACAGGTTAGAGGACTGATCAGGAACAAATACTAACCGCACTGCTCCTTTTCACATGACACGACCGTATGGATATAGTAAAGCCTGTTAACGCATAAACATATAATTCCTACAACCTTATTGAAAAGAGAAAGCATCCAAAGAAAATTAGTGCTGGTCCAAAAGAGAAACCTTTTCCTTTCTCTTTCAGAAAGGCACAAAACCACTTGTTCCTGGCTATACAACTAGATGAACATTCGCAGAAAACAACTTAGGACAGAAATCAGAAAGTTGTTAGCTGAGACATTAGATACCATCAAGGCATCAGAGTCTTCTCTTCACAAGCAACCTCGGCAGTTCGTCTGTAGAATACAATACAACCAGAGTGCAAATCCTATACTATTTGCTAAAGGCAACCTATATAAATGAAACCCAACTATCTAATTATCTAAAGTATGTAAATATACATTGTATGGTCGACATAGCAGAGGACAATATAGGAAATATGGGATGCCAAGGAATTTAATGTCAATATACGATAAAATTCTTACAAAAAAAATATATGTATTTCCCAGCTATGGCCAAATAAACAGCCAAAGGAATTTGTTAAATGGTCCTTATCATGGTCAAAATTGCTAAGACGACCTGGAAATGAATTCAAGAACTGATCCTTATCCCATTAAAATCTTCCTAAAGGAAAAAAAAATCTCATCCACAGTGGAAAATATTTACTTACCAAATCAAACACCACCTATGAATAAACCATTACTGTTACTCCTAACACAACTCAATCACAAGAGTCAAGTCTCCTGTGAGTCTCAAATAGAGATGGCAATGGCTCCTATTCCCTATTCGGTATGTAGCTATTGGAGATGATTTTGCTGTCATCCCCATCCCCGTCTCAAGTAGGGAATTAGCGGGGAATATGCCTTAATAAAAAAACTAAGTTCGAATGGTTTTGGGATAATTTTATAAAGTTATAATATGGTTACGAAGAAATATGTAAATACATTAACACATGATATGATAGAATAAAAACTAAATGAGCTATATACGATAGACTATTAAAAATATATTCGATCAAGGGCAAAATACATATGTTTCGAATATATAGGTATACCAATATACATGACATGTATATAAGTGGATATCAGGGTATAACGGGGAGCGGGAACAAAGGAGGCATTCCTATTCCCGTAAAAATATCAAGGACATCATCTTATTCTTAACCACCAAGGTACCAAGCAGGCAAGCACACGTCTACTAGTAGATTAAAAAAAAAATTCCCCGCAGATTGCCCGGGGAACGGGTCGCAGAAGCATTACGTCTGTCTGAAGACTCTGAAGTCTACTACTCTCCTCCCTCTGCTACTGCAGACGACACACCAAAAC
Source organism: Rhipidocladum racemiflorum (assembly GCA_036346355.1). Taxonomy (NCBI): domain Eukaryota; kingdom Viridiplantae; phylum Streptophyta; class Magnoliopsida; order Poales; family Poaceae; genus Rhipidocladum; species Rhipidocladum racemiflorum. The sequence continues at coordinate 4,320,483 of CM070575.1, read as the reverse complement.
CGTCGAACCAACCGATTCGAGCCAAAAACCCGAGCCTCGATCATCCGATGGCGGCCGACGAGGTCTCGCCGACGGCAGACCGAATTCGCGTGGTCGGGGCGTGGGCCGGCGCCCTGGAGGTGGAATTGGGCGCCTGGACCGTGCCGATGCTGCGGGCGGAGGTGGCGCGGCGGGCGGGGGACGTGGAGCCCGACCGCATCGGCCTCATCTTCGGCGGCCGCGTGCTCAAGGACGATCCCCCGTCCTCGCTGCAGCAGGCCGGCCTCAAGAGCAACGCCAAGGTGCTCTCCACACTCACCTCCCCCGATCGCGGCAAGACCATCGCCGCGGAGGCCGCGGCGGCGGCGGCCGAGGAGGAGCATGCCAGTAGGCTCGTCAGACTTTGGTAAGGATCCCTTCGCCCCTTTTGATCAAATCCTGAGTGGTTCTGTTGATTTTGATGTTTCCGCTCCCTTGTTTCCAGCCAAAATCGCAGTCATCGCGAACAGGATTTCACTTGTCAGGCTGAAATTAGAAACCACGATGCATTTATAGTCTTTGCAAAAAGGATATACTCCCTGGTCAATAAGTTGTGTTACTGTGTTACCATAACAAGAAGGCACATATTTCTAATTCGATCATCATTTATGCACCCATAATTAGTTGTATGTTTCGTGATATAGAAAATAGGAAGAAGAACAAAATTGGTAGGACGCCCATGCTTGTTTATCGCTGATAGACCATAATATATACTTCGTAATGTGGAAAAATCAGAAACTCAATAATCGACGCACATGAGGTGCAGGGTAGAGCTCCTAGGTCCTAGCCTCCTACTGAACCTGAAGGAAGGCTGAGACCTTGTTTACAAAGATTGTGTGCCTTGATTCAATATTGGGATTATGTATACCCTGAACCAGGATTAACCCCTTAAGTTATGTCGAATTCTCTAGGAGCTCGCAGACTCTTTAATTAGATGATCAATATAATGGTCTTGTAGGGATGCTGCAAATGCATTGTCTCAAAGGCATTCGGATGGCTCCTTTCCTGAAGAAGACTACAACTTAGATCTCGAGGACCAGAGTGGCCAGAAAGTGATGTTTGGATCTGTGGATGATATCAAGTAATATATTAAATTTGCTATTCAGGGTTTTTCTCATCTGGTTTATCGTATTTAACGTCGTCATCTGTATTATCTCTAGGGCTTTGAAGATGGCTCTAATGCTTCATCAAAAAGCCAAAACTCTTATCAAGAAGGACATGTATAAGGAGGCACTGGATGTGTTAATAATGGCCGAGGTATGCTCGCTTCTACTGTCCTACCATGCTTCCCTGCACTCCTGGTTTATGTGATAATTTTCTTCCTACTGTAAGAAGCATGTGCCACTTTTGAACTGCTATGCATTGGCATGCTCTGTATGCAACTAAGTAGCTCTATATTGACCAATCCTTTTATTGTGTTAACAGGAAGCTTTCTCTCTCTGTGACGCTAAACTCATTCAGGTAACTTGAACTGTGATAAAAATATTTTTTACCTGTATCTAAGAGAGAGCTGCGCCTGCAAGCATTTTACTTACACTCCATACATATTCTGCAGAGGGTTGATAATGTACCAATGCTTCAACTAGATATAGTCTGGTGCTATTTTATGCTTCGTGATGTATCATGCTTAGAGGTCGCAGGGACTCGCCTAGAAAAGGCCCGGTTAGGATTTGAACATTCCCATGGTAAAGATTCCACTCGCTTCAGATTACTGCAGGCTGGCCGTCATGCAGATCTTGCTATGTGAGACTCTTACACTATTGTTTTCCCCTTTTCGTTATTATTATATGGTTGTTACGGAGAGTTGGTATTTTCATTGAGAAGTGAGAACTGATGGAAACATTCAGAAAGAAAATTTCTAGAAGTAGAGGAGGTGTGGATGAATGGAAGACCCCAACATGTACTTTTTTTTTAAAAAAAAAAGGAAGAGAGAACAGAGGGGGGAGAGAACTGTTGAGATCATTCTTCGAATAACAGGTAATACTTAAAATGTGGTCATCTGGATATTTCATGCACATCGCTAGTTTAATCCTTTTTTTAAAAAGAAAAAGTGTGAGGATTGTATTCAACTTGTTTTAGTGGTGGTTCTCTGAGGGTGATGTCCTGCTAAGCATTCTAATTTTGACTTATGTTGCTTCCTAACGTATCATAAATTTGTCCTGTGTAATAGCTACGTAAGGCTGGAGCTTTTGGAAGGAGTGGTAGCATATCATAATGGTCATACTGAAAAGGCACGTGGATCTCTCAGTTCTGCGCAAGCTAAATATCTGCAGGTATGTTCTGTTGGCTATCATTTTTCTCTCTGTAGCTTATTTTTTTATTATTCTGCAGCTTAGCACCTTAGTACCATCGTGCATTCTGTTAATCAATGCCAGCTTTATGTTTTGCGAAATGCATATCAAATTTAGCTTCAAGTACCAGATGAAGCTATATCAATGTTAATGGATATGGGCTACGGAGCACGAGCTGCAAAAAGAGCTTTAAAGATGACTGGCTATGATATTCAATTGTCTGTTGATCTCTTATGTGAGGAGCGTGACAAGAAAACTCGTAGAATCGAGCAGGACCGGGAGACGCAAAGAGAGATCATGTAAACTTCTCATCAAGAGGCTTCCTTTCTTTTTATTTGTTTATTTATTTATTGGCTGACTAGTGAGAATTTTTCTTGGTGTTATCACAGTGAACAAAGGAAATATGGTAAAACTCCAATGAACAAGGCAGTTGATATGCAGAAGTTGAAAGGCTTGACTAGTGTTGGGTAAGAATTTTTTGGTCTTACTATATTAATTACAAGTCTTGTAGTTCTAGATGATGATTTTATCATGAATTGCCATTAGGCCTATATTTGGAGAACCAGATGTCTAACGACCAGTTTAGCATTATTGTACTGTGCTTTGGAATCAAAGTTAGCTATATAGACTATTTACCGATTTTAGTAGAGTATGTCTGTTATGGGTCCCAACAAGAGGTTCCCAGTCAATTAGTACATGTAAAAATAATAAAACAAAAGTGCTTTTAAAAGGGCACCACAGTGACAAACACACCTTAAAACAGCCTCCGCCTTTTTACCAGATTGTGGATAAGTCAACTTAATTTAGTTGGATATCCACCTGTTGTTTGCAAACTATATCAGTTCAGTTCGAATACACATTTATCACATAAAGAACATTATTGAGCAAATGTTAGTGATAAAAAGGTAGTAAAATTCATTTTGTTTGTACATTTCTATTGTTGGTCAAATCTCAATACCATTTTACAACAGCTACCATCACTTTTTTCTCACAAAATGTTTTCCTTTTTGAAATGTTATTTTTATTTATTGTAACACACGTAGTTTTGCCATGTAGTTCATGTTTCATTTGATCTAATGTAACATTTTTTATGAACCAACCTTAGAAGACTAGATTTGTTTAGATAGTTTAAGGAAACTTATTCCTGGCAGCCACACATAATCTTCGAGAGATGTTCTTCAGGGTTTCTGTTGTTGCCTTGTGGAGATAATGTATTATTGGAATCCTTATATCATGATTCATGAGGAAAAGCCTGGCCTTATGACACTTAATAGCTCTATAGTTAATAGCAGGCATACCATCTAGCAATGTTTAAAAGTTATTCCTTGCTTTTTGGGTATAATGTTTTTCTGATCTGCGTGAATCAAAGAAATACAAGGACAAAATGTATATTGACTGCCTAGTTGCACTTTGGAGCAGAGATGTCCAATATAAGGCAAAATAAATTGCAGTCACTTGTGCATGGTAACACTGATTTTACGTTACCACATTATGTTGCTGCACTACCTATTTGTAACCATCCATTGTTTTACTTTTAAGGTTTGAGAAGTATCTCGCTGCAGAAGCACTCCGCATAAATGAAAATGATGCTGAAAAAGCATTGGATCTTCTGACAAATCCTGAGCAAAACTGTATTCTGCAAGTATGCCTTCTTTTTCCTTTTTTTGTACTCCTACGAGGCTACGAAGATGCTCTGCAGTTGTTAACACCTTTTTTTAATCCTTTTCGCTCAGAGTAAAATTCAGTCAAGGAGGAGTCGCTCATCTCGTGGTATGTATGGGTTACACACGTTCATCGTTGCTCTTTGAAATTAAATGAAATGGTCTTATACCCCCTTTTGTTCCCTTCTTTCCTGCTAGGCTCGGTTGCAGGATCATCTAACTCCAGGGTAGCTGCTGCCACGACTGCTTCAGGGATCAACAATCCACAGGCTTCGGTTCACATTCCACCACATGTTCCTGATGGAAACGCTATGGAAGGAAGTCATGAGCAGCCTGTGAACAATGGAGAAGCTGTGAACAATGAAGATGCTGTGAACGATGAAGAAACTGTGAACCATGATGATGTTATGAGCGATGAAGTAGCTATGAGTGATGAAGAAGCAAATCATCATCAACCTCCAGTCAGAGACGTGCTGATGGAAAATGAGCTTGCGAATGAACTGACGAGGGATGCCTTAGATGACTATGATATTGATGTTAGCAACGAAGGGCAGGCTATAGCAGAGTACCTGAGCTTATTGGAGTCTGCTGCTAGGTCGTGATGTCCAAAGGCATACTCTCCTAGATAGTTATCTGAAGCTTCAGAAGGAAAAGTATAGCTAGCATCAACCGGAGAGTTCACTTGGTAGGGTTGATTTGTACATGATGCTACCTTTATGACACTTGGAAACTTATTACTGTTGTGCCGAAGTAAGGTCTTGTCTGGGGAGCTGTAGTTTTTTCTGAAAAACTGTTTTTTTTTTTTTGTGTGTGTGTGCGCGCGCGCTAAAAAGCAGTTATATCTTTTTATGAGAGATTGTTTTTGCTAGTAATATTTGGCTCTTGGTTTATGCTTAAAGCCGTTTAAAAGCTGACTCGTTTGGGGGTTTATTGGCCTATGAGAAGCCGAAGCTGACTTTAAACCCCAAACAGGGCCTAATTTCTCTCATGGATCGCAAGATATACCTTACGAGTTGTCCTCTGTGTTTGATAAAATATTTTATGCTCTATTTAAGAATATTAAGAACGTACAAATTTTTCTCAACTTCTTGCAACATTTTTGTGAAAATTCACTGCCATGCAGGTTTGGGACTCACGTACCAACCTCACAGCCTATGGCATTTTTCCAAACCACAATCATCTGTAGTGGTATTTTATTGTAGATGGCATAGATTCAGGATTATTTCTGTAGTGCACACTAAACTAGGAATTATTTTTGAATTATATCTATATAAATCTATATTAACCTACCATAAAAAATTCAAATCATGATCGAACTTGTACAATTTTTTAAAAAATCTAGCAATGCTGCTGTTACATTTAGGGATGCAAATGGGCTGATCCTAGGGTCTTCTTTGACCCATTCTAGTTTATTTGTTTTCACTAAAAACTTAATTTTTAGTCCACCTTTTAAGTTTTAGTGCAAACAAATGAACTAGAGTGGGTCAAAGATGACCCTACGGCCGGCCCATTTGCATCCCTAGTTACATTTAAAGCAATTTTATTGATTCTCATTTAATTGGGTTATTAAATTATGTTGTAACTTTTTGAAACTTTTGAGAAGAGTCCTTAGAGCATGCCTAATTTACCATAAAAAATTCAGATCATGATCGAACTTATGCGGTTTTTAGAAATTCTGACAATAATATTAATACATTTAAAGCAACTTTACTAATTTAATTAAGCTACTAAATTTTAAAATTCTTGAAAAAATTTTAGAAGGATCCTAAGAGCATGTTTAAACTACCATAAAAATTTCAAATCATGATCAGACTTTCACGGTTTTTAAAAATCTGACAATGCTGCTAATACATTTAAAGCAACTTTACTGATTTTCATTTAATTGGGCTATTAAATCATGTTATAAATTTTTTAAACTTTTTTAGAAGGGTTCTCAGAGCATGCCTAACCTATCATAAAAAATTCAGATCATGATCAAATTTGTGTGGTTTTTAAAAATTCTAACAATGCTACTAATACATTTAAAGCAACTTACTGATTTAATTAAGCCACTAAATTTAAAAATTTTCAAGAAGGGTCCTAAGGGCATGCCTATGCTACTGTAAATATTTTAAATTGTGATCAAACTTTTTTATTTTCAAAAAATTTGGCAATGATGCTAATGCATTTAAAGCAACTTCATTGATTTGATTGAGCTACTAAATTTATAAATTTTTTAAAATTTGTGTCAAGGGTCCTAGGAGCATGCGTAAGCTACCATAAAAAAAACTGGATTTCTGTATTTTCAAAGCTTTTTAAAGGGATATTTTTTAAAAAAATTCAAAATAAATATATTTTAAAAAAAAATTTCCTTACTTTTTGTTTCTTCTTTTTTGAGATTTTTCCAAAAAAAATTATTTTCTCTGTTAAAATCTTTGTCTGACTCGGCACTTCTTTCCACCCGCGGCAACACGCGGGATCGCAGAGCAGCTATTACACTTATGTCGGTACCGTCTTGGCTTTGTTCACGGGACCATATAGGGTTATGACAGCGTTTGATTCATCTGTCTATACTATGGAGTCTTGCAGCCTTTTATCAATTACTACTGCATAATGTCAACACATCACTGTTATTTCAATATACAGTAATTATGACAATTTCGTTACGAACTTTGAGATACCTTTCTTTGACTTGCTATGGTGCCATCTAAATTTTTAGTAGGCAGCCATATCGGTGGATCATATTCACAACTAACAAAAACTAACAAAGCTCACCCACAACCATAATGCTATTCTCTCTATATACATCATTTACTTCACGTACGTTATGATAACATCAATGGTCTTTAATTTTTACCTTTCCTGTACCCATTTTGCATATCTTAGATTGCTTTCTTGAGCCCTTAGCAACGCGCGCACAGGGCTATCACTAGTGGAGTATGTAGGACAACGAGGGAAAAAATGTCTAAATATACAACATATAAATCAAAATTTCAGAAATATACATCAAAAAAATAAAATAGCAAAAATACCAGCCGTTCCCGCCGCGCCACGTGGCGGCCGCCACGCCACACGGCGGCCGCCACACTACAGCGGCGACCGGCTGCCGCCACCCCACCTGGGCGGCCAGTGTCTCCGCCTACGCTAACACGTGTCATTTTTATTTTTGGGTTTTATTTTTCTCTAAACGATATTTTTAAATGCAAATTAGTTTCCGTTCAATTCCAAATTAAATAAATTAAATCGTCTGAATTTTGAAAAATCATTTCGATTACAAATTTTCGTAAAATCATGCTTATTAAGAATATACTTATTAATTAGGAAAAAATACTCCACATGTTAGGCATTACCACTATATATGACTTTACCTAGGTTGTTGGTGTCCATATTCGACGATTGGCCATGTCAGGAGGTGGAAAACGTGAAATATACCACTTGTAAATTAAAAATTGCAGAAATATACAACAAAAAATAAAAATAGCAAAAATAAAAATTAAAGAAAAATACACTTGTTTTTGTTTCATTATTTATTTGAAATTTTTGAGTTTTCTCTGGTTAATCAACCGGATCCGATTGAAATGCAAATAACTTTCGCTATACAACTCCAAATTTAATAAATCATATGAATTAAGGATACGCTTTTGAATTGTAGTTATATTTATTATTTGTGTACCTTTATCAGACCGATAATTTTGTAATAATTTTTTGAGACTTTGTGTAGCTTTTGTCAAAGTTGTGAAATATATATGCAGTCTGATCTACCGATAGATGGACAGAAATAAGAATGTAATAAATTACATACGGCTTACAAATGGTAAACAACAATGGCATGCACGGACTAAACCTAATATGCCTTAGGGAAAGTGAACAACAAAACGGCCCTTCTCGTACACTTTACTGAGAGCAGCGAGGATATTTTCCCTTACGCAACCCTTCAGCTCCTGCCGCCCTGGCCCTAGCTGCCCTCTCACGCTTTCTCTCGCACTCAGCCTCCCTCTCCGCGGCATGGCGCTGCCGTTCGGCTTCCCTCTGTGCAAGCATCTGTTCCAGACGCTGCTTGCGCTTCTCCTCCTGATCCTGCTCACACCACTGCTGCTCCACCATAGCCCTCCGATGCGAGTACTCTCGATTCCGCATCCTTTCCATCTCGAGAGTTTGTTCCGCGTCGTAGAATCGGATGAACTCGCACAGTGGAGGCTGCAATTGGTCACATCACATGGTGTTAGACACATGCAGGTTCGATGCAACACAAAATGCGAGTATGAACATACCGGGCTTCTCCGCCGCAGCCGCATCCCCAGCTTTGGCTCAGAGTCGTGGTTGCGGCAACTCCAGTACCTCATACCGTACGTGTATGAGTTGTCTATGGACTGCCGGAAGCGGCAAGGATCCCCGCATAGGCACATGGGGACCTCCGTGCCGTCGGTGATGGTTTGGACAACGCTGTGCCTTGGGGGCGAGGAAACTCCATTGGTCTTTGCTCGTTTGGTTTGCGGGGATGGTTCTCTTTGTTGTATTGGAGCGATCGTTCGGTTGATGCAATCTTTGGGAAGCCAGGAAGGGGTTAAATAGCCTGAATTGATAAAGCAGCGGACTTGAAGCAAGAACGAATCCGCGAGCATCGGATTCCTTTGCGGCTCTGCTGTGCTTGGAAGCGACAAATGCATGCAGCTTTGTAGTCGCTAGGGAGGTGCGATCGGGCTTTGGCAGCTATGCTTTGACATGACGACTAAGGCATTCTCTGCCACGCATGCATTTGATGACATGATATATCCTGCAGGCTTTGCCAGCAGTGCTTTGACAGGACGTCTCAGGCCAATGCAACGAAAGTTTGGATGATGACATCTTAATGGATAATTATAATAGTCGCGGAAAAATATGACAACTTAAGCATATTCGGCGGGCCGTGAAATATCACGTGTGAGTCCATTTTTTCGGGAGAATGCAGCCCATTTGGTCTTGTGTATACCGACTACGATATTATGGAAAAATATTATAATTACGACTTCCTTTGTATGTACTTTCGTATAGTTCAAAAGGGCTAAATATAATAGTCGCGGAAAAATATGACGACTTAAGCATATTCAAATTGTGAAATATCACGTGTGAGTCTATTTTTAGGAATAATGCAGCTGATTTGCTCTTCAGATAATCGACTACGATATCATGGAAAAATATTGTAATTACACCTGCCGTTGTATGTACTTTCGTATAGTTCAAAAGGGCTAAATATAACTGTCGCGGAAAATTGCATGTACTACGCCTTTACGAGTATTAAAATGGAATGAAGTTGTTAAATTAACTCTTCGTATGTTGTGTTGGTGTATCCGGTGTTGTGCCGTTTCGTATGGCTTGTAACGACAAAAGATATTAAAGGCGGAAAATACAACGTTGAAATATATAAGTTACGACATAACATCACAACACGGGAGAAACAACGTTGGAATACCGTGACATCGCCAACGTACATGACGGGTACATGACTACTACATATTATTTGAACAACTCACGCAATTCGGATTAGAACTTTCCGGAATCATCACTATCTGCATCAATACCCTCCTCTTCTAAAAGCGCCCAATGGTCGCGTTTGCCCTCGTCATCGGGCCTCGTAGTCACATGGAAGACAACGATGCAGGTCTACACCTTCGGTGTCCTCCTCTTTGGCAACGGGCTTAGTGTCCTCTTGTGCCGGGCCGTGGGGGTTTGATTGCAGCAATTGCTAGATTGTATGGCGACATGTTCGAGGCTACTAGCAATAGCTTCGATGTCAAGAATAAAGCCGTTGAATTCGTTGGCGCTTGAATTGCCGGGGATGAAGTTGTCTTTAGCAATTTTATTCAGGTCACCGCGATGCCATCTATTTCTTTGATTGTCCAGGCCCACCTTTCTTGAGCCGCTCAGGATCCTTGTCCATCTACACATTGGAAGCAATTATATTTCAGCCTAGAAGAGTAGGATTCAAGCATAACTGAAATGTACTTGATCAAAAACATAAAAGGAACAGATGGCCTGAAAGCCCCAAGAAGCCATCAATATCCATCAGATTACTTGACCCAACAACACAAGCACATTCGCGTAGTGAAATATCACGTCTGAGTCTATTTTTGGAAGAATGCAGCTGATTTGGTCTTCTCTATACTGACTACGATATTATGGAAAAATATTGTAATTACATATTCCGTTGTATGTATTTTCGTATAGTTGAAAATGGCTAATTATAACGGTCGGCGCAAAAATATGACAACTTAAGCATATTCGTGGCCGTGAAATATCACGTATGAGTCCATTTTTCTGGAAGAATGCAGCTGATTTGCTCTTCTCTATACTGACTACGATGTTATGGAAAAACATTGTAATTACACATTCCGTTGTACGTATTTTCGTATAGTTGAAAAGGGCTAATTATAACGGACGCGCAAAAATATGACAACTTAAGCACATTCGGCCGGCCGTGAAATATCACGTCTGAGTCTATTTTTTCTGAAGAATGCAGCTGATTTGCTCTTCTCTATACTGACTACGATGTTATGGAAAAACATTGTAATTACACATTCCGTTGTATGTATTTTCGTATAGTTGAAAAGGGCTAATTATAACGGTCGCGCAAAAATATGACAACTTAAGCACATTCGGCCGGCCGTGAAATATCACGTATGAGTCCATTTTTTCGGAAGAATGCAGCTGATTTGCTCTTCTCTATACTGACTACGATATTATGGAAAAATATTGTAATTACATATTCCGTTGTATGTATTTTCGTATAGTTGAAAATGGCTAATTATAACGGTCGCGCAAAAATATGACAACTTAAGCATATTCGGCCGGCCGTGAAATATCACGTATGAGTCCATTTTTTCGGAAGAATGCAGCTGATTTGCTCTTCTCTATACTGACTACGATGTTATGAAAAAACATTGTAATTACACATTCCGTTGTACGTATTTTCGTATAGTTGAAAAGGGCTAATTATAACGGACGCGCAAAAATATGACAACTTAAGCACATTCGGCCGGCCGTGAAATATCACGTCTGAGTCTATTTTTTCTGAAGAATGCAGCTGATTTGCTCTTTAGTCCGTTACGCACATACGTTTGACGAAATTAAAACCTATACATTTCATGTTTACCACGGACCAAATATCAACTTTGTCACGTATGTCACGGACCAAATTGAATGGTCTGCAGTAACTCGCATTTTTGGAGGTCTTCATGTGCTGCAATCATTTTTTGGTCTACATGAAAGTTGTAGAGAATTCCAAGACGCAACTTTTTCATGTAGACAAGTTTTTCATTTGAGCAACAGAAAAAATCAAAGAAAATCGGAAAGGTAAATGCATTTGCGTCGGACCAAAAATTGTTCGCGACGGACCCTTCTGTAATTCTCGATTTTGGAGATTTTCCCGTGCTCTAATCATTTTTTGGTGTACACGAAAGTTGTAGATAATTCCAAGATTCAACTTTTTCATGTTGACAAGTTTTTCATTTGAGCAATATAAAAATCATAGATAATCGGAAAGGTAAGTGCATTTGCGCAGGACACCAAAACTGTTCGCGACGGACCCTTCTGTAATTCACGATTTTGGAGGTCTTCCTGTGCTCGAATAATTCTTTGATCTACATGAAAGTTGTAGAGAATTCCAAGACGCAACTTTTTCATGTTGACAAGTTTTTCATTTGAGCAACATAAAAAATCAAAAGAAATTTGACAAGTTTGAATGACATAGATTAAAGAAGTTAACATAAGTCTCATACAACACGATCTAGTTCCCCTTCCTCTTCCCTGCGCGTCCCCCTACCACGACGTTCTTGGTTATCGTAGTCCGACGGTGTGAAATTTCTGGGCGCTTGGGGACACGTGAGTCCAGCCGCTGCGCTGGACCTAACTGCATGCATCTCGCGTTCAGTCGAATCGCACAAATTTGGACCCCTGCGTCACGACGCCATTGTGGATGCCCCATGCAGCCATCGATCGTCTGCATGGTACCACGATGCGCGTAGTACGTCCGAAGGCTGCTCCTGCCCGATTCGATCCACCGGCCTCCTCGGGGGATTCTTGGGACGCGATTCCAACCCTAGGGATTGCAAACACGCCGTCGCGAGCAAATCGATGAATGTAGCCCCGGATCCCATAAGGTCATCGACGCCCTCGACACGTCCTCCCATGTTTGTTGATGCCGGACGGGGTACTAAAAGACTCTGCGGCAATGATGGGGACGGTGACATGTTGATGTGTACTCCTCCTTGAACGCTTGCCCCAAAGACCTATTTCAACGCATTCGCCTCCATGGCCCCGGCGCTCTCATGGCTCGGGACCGGGAGGAAGTCGATGCTCGGGTGGGTCTTGCTTTGCCGCCGAGGAGCCACAGCGTTGCACGCCTATCCATGGACATGCTCCTCATCGGGGGCTCGGTGCGGCGGCGCCTCGTGCACGGTACATCCTCGTAATCACGTTGGGTAGACGGTCTATGGCCACCAACATCTCTCGACCGCATTTCTTATGCGGTGGCCCGTCTTGGCGAAGAAGGTTCCGTAAAGGATTGCTTGATTGACGTTGCTGCTCCTGGATCGCGTGAGGATCTCGTCCGCTGGTCATGCATGTACTCCGCCTCACGCCTCGCAAATTAATACGATCGAATGTTTAATTGGGTATATCCCCGTTTTTAATATGTGATAGGTGCGATCCGTATCAGTGTGTGCATGCGCTCTGCGTACTCCTCAAAGATAGCCATGTTGCACGGCATCGCCACACCCTGTCTAGGAGCACCGCCTGCGTGTGCGAGGTCTGTACCGCCGAGGTACCCAAGTGTGTCCGTCTCGTGTCTGCGCTGATGGGTTCCAGACGTCCTCGGTGGCCATCGAGTTCCACCTCTCAATATGCCTGGCTATTCCGTGCGACCCGATTGTAGTTGTGCCCCGATGTACTCCTCCTGCGGATCAATCCAACACGTTATTAATGGTTTCCAAGATGGCGTGAAAGTAATGTGACATGTAGAGACATACCCATGGGAGCTTTTGAGTCCTGGCCGGAGGCAAAGTGGAGGGAAAGACTGCCGGTACCCAAATTGGCTGAGCAGCGCTCGGAGAGTATGGCTCAACGGCACTCATGCACAGGAGGAAGCATTTCGTCATCCAATACCGAGGCTCCCCGTGCCTGATTGGAGATCTGACCTCCCGACGCAACCTCCGTCGCGGCCTGGGTGGAAAAGGGATCCCACGTGACTGGCCGATGTCAGGAAGTCTAGGTCCCCCACGAGACGAGGGTAGGAGCCGCGGTCTGATTCCTGGGCCCATCGGAGTCTGCCATGCATCCATTTGTAACCCAAGGTTGGCCTTGCGAGTGGATGCACGTTAGCTTCATCGACGGGCACTGGGTAGTACCGCGTTGACACTCTTGGTCGCGCTATGGGTAGGTACGACCAGGACCACAACTGTAGAAGCAGGGGGCACCCTCCCATTATTGAAGTTGGCTGTGACCGGCGGCAGGCCGCACACATCTCGCGATATGTGTCTGCGAGAACTGCCGAGCCCCAGCTATAGAAGTCCGGTGCTGCATCTTCTCGCACCTGCTCGGCTAATTCCCGAGCGACCCAAACGAGGTGGGGGGCAACGGAATCACCATTTCCGTTTGTAAATAAAATTCCTGCAAGGAGGAAATAGAGGTACACCTCGAAATGCCTATTTATCTGACCAGGGTCAGCGTTTTCAGGACATGGTCCAGCCTCCGGGAGACTGTCGAGCCATGTGAAAGAGACTCCCTGATCACAGTTCCCCGTGTACGTTGTGCCAAACCTGCATCGAAGAAAATCACATGTTAGGAAATCACGTTAGCTCCCAGATAAGTGCGGTCGGTGTGTGTAGGATCGAAGTATACGAATATAGCAATCAGAGGGGGGGTGAATGATTGTGCGGAAGCTAAAACCAAATTCTTGACCTATTAAAAGTTCACCCCAAAACAGAACCAAATAATTGCCTCGTTTTCGACAAAAACAGAATGACAGAGGTTTGGTAAAACGAGAATTTCCGGAGATCCAACCGTCGAAACGATCTGAAATTTGGACACAAGAAACTAGATTCCAATACGAATCGAACCCAAAAAGAATCAGCTCTATCGGACTTACGGATCAAAAGTTATAAGCTTCGCAAGCTTGCTGATCCAGAACTTGACGAGAATCAATCTAATCAAAACTTCAAGATTAAACAAGAACGACAAAAGATTGATCAACTAGACTTTGAGAAACACTAGATCAATACCCTAGAGAGGTTTTTGATGGATCAAATCAAGATAAAACTTAAAGAACAAAAACCAATCTAGAACTAGAACAAGCATGCAAACAAGAACCAAAACAGAAAACACTGTAGCGACGTGGTTACTGTAGCACGCAAAAAACTTGGAAGAATTGATCTTTATTTCTTGTCTAAAATACTCTCATCAAAAGAGTACAAACCCTAAAACCAAGCTCAAAGCTTGATGCGCTCAGCTCTACTTGGTGCCTTTCAACAGGAGACCCCCCACCTATTTAAAGCACCAACCCACAAGGAGTTCTGAATACGATTCCTATTCCCTAGAAGGAACTGTGATCCAACTCAACTCTACTTGGCCCAACCAGGCCGAGTACAACTCTTGCACGCGTATGGCAACCCTACCATACTCACGTGACTAACACTTTGCACGCGTATGGCCACCTGCCATACTCACGTGACTAACACTTTGCACGCGAATGACCTCCCGTCATTCTCACGTGACTAACCATTCTTCATGTGCACCATTCTCTTAGCCCGAACGTCCCGCATGACATCCTTGACCACCAAGACCTCAGTTCCTCCCTGAACCTAGTCCTGAACCTCAGCTCCTCCATGAACCTAGTTCCGGTCCCGTCATCGACCACGTTCGTCTTCGAGCAATACCTGCACATGAACAAACCACAAAACAATTCCGAGCACAAGTCCACGACTTGACTCACATCAATCCATGCAAATACTCACACGAGCATTGCATAAAGTTCACTTCAAAAGAAGCATAATGAAATTCTCACAAATTTCATAATCCCAAAAATGAATCAAACACAATTCCAATTTTGCTCAAAACCGTAATCAAGCAAAAACGCATTCACGACGGACAAGGAAATATGGTCCGGCGTACACATGAAAAAGTCACTCAAGAAGCCATTCACGACGGACCAACAAAATCGGTCCGGTGTACAAGTGAAAGTATCGGTTTCAAGAAGAAATCATTCCGGCGAAAACACGTTCACGACAGACTAAAAGAAATCAGTCCGTCGTACATGCGAAATCAATCCTCAAAAAGCCGTTCACGACTGACCAAAGAAATTGGTCCGACGTACATGCAAAACTTACTGGTTTGAGAGTTTGGTCCGCCACAAAAGATGACTTCACTGTTTGCTGTCAAATTGTCAGACACAAGCACAAACACATTTTGCAAATTCAATTCTAAGCCAATTTTTCAGCACATGATTTCACAATCTCCCCCTTGATGAAAACATTGGCAACACCACTTAGAATTGAACATTTGGCATTCACTTTACAAAAGATTTTGAAATCCAAAGGATCAAAGACCAAAGTAAGAAAACACAGAATTCCCCCTTTGACCAAAAAGCAAAACAAAATCTCTCCCTGAGAAGGAACATGTGTGTGAATGTGCAATGTGCCCAAAAATTCCAAAATTCTCCAAACTTCTCCCAAAATTCTCAAATTTCCAAACACAACTCCCCCTTTTTCTTCTCCCCCTTTTTCCTTAAACTTTTCAATGATTCCCAAATTTCTCCCCCTTTGACAATGGATTCATCAAGAGTACAAAAGAGAGAATTTGTTCAAAATTTTTCTTGAAACAATGATTTCACAAGGAGAAACACGGGAGTGCCAAGATAGGAAAAGATGAGCTCATTCGATCATATAACCTTATATAGCACATAATATGCAAAATACATGATCTTGATGTGATTTTAACAAGTTATGGAATGACATGCATCTCAACCTCAATTTAGTCAACTATAGCCAAGTACTAAGCAAAACTTTTAGTAGAAAAACAAAGGCTCAAAGTTGAAGCAAATAACAAATCGAGGCGAGCAAGTAGTTTCAACTCCAATCTAGTAGACCAATTTAATCTTTAAACAAGAATCGCATGTGGCATGCTTGAAGCATACTTCTTTTATTTCCTTGGAGTGGCATGCTTGAAGCATACATCTTGTCTTTTGAGGGAATGGCATGCTTGAAGCATACATCTTATCTTTTAGGAAAGCATCCTGAAGCTCATAACTTGAGGCTTTTGCTTTTAACAACCCCTTTTTATTGATTCCCTTTTCTTTTCATTTTTCTTTGATTATAAACATGCAAAAGTGATTAAAAGGTCTTATGAAAGAGTAAAGTTGAAACCACACTTGCTTCATAGCCCAAATTTGTCAAGAAGATTCAATATCAAGCCTAGAAGAGTAAGATATCACAGAGTATTTAGCTATAGGCAATTAGTCCAGGAATTCGCAATGTCATTTTTAGTTCAAGTGAAACAATTAGATTATCATATATTAGCTCAATTACATAACATATAAAGAAATATGATAAAGTGAGCTCATCAAGTGAAAGAACTTGGCAAAGAAACTCCCCCTCAAAACAATCCCATTGGATGAACAATTCCAAGTTCTCCCCGAATAAAAGCAAAACGAGAAGAAGACAAATGTTTTGTGAGAATGTCTGCCAATTGATGTTCAGTATCCACATGGTGAAGCACAATTTTTTTTCAACATGATCTTTAAGAAAGTGAAATCCAATATCAATATGCTCAAGAAAAGGGATTACTCAAGAGGTGGCACGAACCAAATCAAATCAACATCCTCCAAAGTCAACATCAGAAAAAGCTCTTAAACTAATCCATGAGGAAGCAGAAAGCCAAATGCCAAAATCTTGAGTTCTATGAAGATACCTGAAAATCCTTTTGATAGCTTGTCGATGTGACGCACGTGGGAAGCTTGAAAACAAGCACACACAAGCACGTGGGAAGAGTCTCTCATGTAAACCTCTAATTATCTCGTCCTCAACAAAGATTATCATCATCTTTATGAACAAAGACACTCTCCCCTGAACATATGCACTTGTACCTGCATCATTTGAACTAGTGCCTTTGCGAAAACAGAAGTGGAAGAAGCATCTCCAAAGGCAACACTTTCAAAGATGAGATGCACGAGTGAAGGAGAACCAAATCTTATCACCGAACATATGAAGTGAGCATCAAATTCACTAGCCACATGTTCTCCTCCTCGTGAGAAGCCTACATAGAAGCAGAAAAGTGTCGAGGTCTCAGATCGGGGTTAGAAATAAGATGTTTAGGAATCCAAGATCTTGAGACACACGACGGACAACAAGAGGCACAACACAAGCAATCTTATGCACAAAATCAAATTTGCCTGTTCCCGTGTTTCTAGCAACAAAAGGTGCTTGCATCACCCTAGGCACGTAGTGAGAAGCAAAGCGTGCCTTTCTGAAATTAGACCTAGCCTTAGCTCTTTCTTTCTTTTGTTGTTTGGCTAGTCTAAAGCAAAAATCTACTAAATGTCCATCTCTACCACAATGAGTGCAAGTGTATTTAACAGGATGTTTGGCTTTAGAAGTAGAAGCAACATTTGCATTCATCATAGTAGAAGATAACACTCCAGCAGACTTAAAGACAGTTTTCTTAGGCTCATTGACAATTTCAAATTTTCCTCCGTCAAGTGTTTTAACAACAGTGGGAGCATGTGATTTATGATGAGCATAAGAATCAAAACCTAAACCTTTGTTATGAGTGCTGACTTTTGATTGATCCAAAATCATGTTTAGGTTCTTCTTTCCTTTAGTGAAACGTTCTAATGATTTGTCCAAGTAATCAACTTTTCGAGAAAGAGTTAAACAATTATTGCAAGGAACATTCACTTTTCCTTTTTGCTTACGACAAGTTGAGCATGAAAGAACCTCATGTGTAAGCAGATCATCAATCAATTGAGAAACCCTAGCATTTGCATCTTTTAATTTTAATTCAAGATTTGAGCATTTAGAACAAGAAGTTAAACCATGCAAATCATCGGTGAAACAGACTAGCATGTTTAATATGTTTCTCATTTTTCTCACTTTCAGCATTAATTTTCTCAATCAAGGAAGCATGTTCTTTCCTAAGCGAAGTAAGCTCATTCCAAATTAAGTCACATGATTTGCAAGCATCATCATCAGGAATCAAAGTTTTAAGTCTAGCAATTTCAGCATTCAATGATTCAACAACAAAATCATGTTTCTTAATTTTCTTGTCACGTTTATCAAGCAATTTACCAAGACGAGCAACAAAGAATAGCTAATTCATCGTAAGAAGGATCTACCTCATTGAAGTCATTGTCATGATCGCTTCGGTGAAGCTGTCGCTGCTTTTGGCCATGAGACACAACCCCGTCAACTCATGCTTGCTTGGAGTTGCATCATCCTCGCTGCTCTCCGAATCCACATCGCTCAAATTGACTTGTTCAAGAGCGGAAAGAACTCGATGGACAACTTTGCGGTTGATGAAGTTCTTCTTCTTTCTATCACTTGGAGAGAACTTCTTCTTCTCTTTTCTTCTGTCGTTGTCCTTCTCCTCCCTTGATGCTTTACTTGCAAGTTTTGGACAGTTTGGACGAATATGGTCGAGGTCACCACACTCATAGCATCTTGGAGGACCACCTCTCTTTCTCATTCTCACATTCTGCAAAGCTTTGTTAAAGCGAGAAGAGAGTAGTGCCAGATCTTCTTCAGGAAACTCTTCAAGTTGCTCATCTGTTAAAGAAGACATGGAAGACAAGGCAAAGCTAGAAGAAGAATTTGCATTTGACATGTTAGGGTTAGAGATCAAAGCAATTGATTTAATGTTACCCTTCCTGGCAAGAACATCCAACTCATGAGTTTTCAACTTAGAGTAAAGAACATCTAATGTGAGTGTGCTCATGGTAGTAGATTCTTGTATAGATGTTACTTTCATCTCCCACACTGACATGTCCAAAGCACTAAGCAATTGTCGAGCATTTTCAGCATCAGTGTAGCTAACTCCAACAAAGACGTAGATTGCTAAGAATTTTATTGAAACGTGCAAAGAAGTCATCTACAGATTCACTAGGTTTCATCTCAAAACGCATGTATTCTTTTTTGTAAATATCTTGACGAACCTCTTTGACAGTGTTAGAACCCTCATGGTAATCACAAACAGATTTCCATACCTCATATGCGGATCGAAGATGAACCACACGATCAAAGTCGCTGCGTCCCAAGCCTTGGATGATCAAGTTGCGCGCCTTGCTATTTGCTTCAACATGTGCGCGATTGGTGTCGTTGACGTTGTCGTTTGCAGGGACTTCATATGGCTTGTAGACCTTCTCCCAAATTGTGAAGCCTTGTGCTTGGATGAACGCCTCCATCTTGGCCTTCCAAAACTGAAAATCAACACCATCGAACACACATGGTTTTGTCGAATAACGATCCATTAATCTAATCACCGGTTAAGATAGATTAGAAAAACCTTGCTCTGATACCACTTGTAGGATCGAAGTATACGAATATAGCAATCAGAGGGGGGGTGAATGATTGTGCGGAAGCTAAAACCAAATTCTTGACCTATTAAAAGTTCACCCCAAAACAGAACCAAATAATTGCCTCGTTTTCGACAAAAACAGAATGACAGAGGTTTGGTAAAACGAGAATTTCCGGAGATCCAACCGTCGAAACGATCTGAAATTTGGACACAAGAAACTAGATTCCAATACGAATCGAACCCAAAAAGAATCAGCTCTATCGGACTTACGGATCAAAAGTTATAAGCTTCGCAAGCTTGCTGATCCAGAACTTGACGAGAATCAATCTAATCAAAACTTCAAGATTAAACAAGAACGACAAAAGATTGATCAACTAGACTTTGAGAAACACTAGATCAATACCCTAGAGAGGTTTTTGATGGATCAAATCAAGATAAAACTTAAAGAACAAAAACCAATCTAGAACTAGAACAAGCATGCAAACAAGAACCAAAACAGAAAACACTGTAGCGACGTGGTTACTGTAGCACGCAAAAAACTTGGAAGAATTGATCTTTATTTCTTGTCTAAAATACTCTCATCAAAAGAGTACAAACCCTAAAACCAAGCTCAAAGCTTGATGCGCTCAGCTCTACTTGGTGCCTTTCAACAGGAGACCCCCCACCTATTTAAAGCACCAACCCACAAGGAGTTCTGAATACGATTCCTATTCCCTAGAAGGAATCCGTATCCAACTCAACTCTACTTGGCCCAACCAGGCCGAGTACAACTCTTGCACGCGTATGGCAACCCTACCATACTCACGTGACTAACACTTTGCACGCGTATGGCCACCTGCCATACTCACGTGACTAACACTTTGCACGCGAATGACCTCCTGCCATTCTCACGTGACTAACCATTCTTCATGTGCACCATTCTCTTAGCCCGAACGTCCCGCATGACATCTTTGACCACCAAGACCTCGGTTCCTCCTGAACCTAGTCCTGAACCTCAGTTCCTCCATGAACCTAGTTCGGTCCCGTCATCGACCACGTTCGTCTTCGAGCAATACCGCACATGAACAAACCACAAAACAATTCGAGCACAAGTCCACGACTTGACTCACATCAATCCATGCAAATACTCACACGAGCATTGCATAAAGTTCACTTCAAAAGAAGCATAATGAAATTCTCACAAATTTCATAATCCCAAAAATGAATCAAACACAATTCCAATTTTGCTCAAAACCGTAATCAAGCAAAACGCATTCACGACGGACAAGGAAATATGGTCCGCGTACACATGAAAAAGTCACTCAAGAAGCCATTCACGACGGACCAACAAAATCGGTCCGGTGTACAAGTGAAAGTATCGGTTTCAAGAAGAAATCATTCCGGCGAAAACACGTTCACGACAGACTAAAAGAAATCAGTCCGTCGTACATGCGAAATCAATCCTCAAAGCCGTTCACGATCGACCAAAGAAATTGGTCCGACGTACATGCAAAACTTCTTGGTTTGAGAGTTTGGTCATACAAAAGATGACTTCACTGTTTGCTGTCAAATTGTCAGACACAAGCACAAACACATTTTGCAAATTCAATTCTAAGCCAATTTTTCAGCACATGATTTCACAATCTCCCCCTTGATGAAAACATTGGCAACACCACTTAGAATTGAACATTTGGCATTCACTTTACAAAAGATTTTGAAATCCAAAGGATCAAAGACCAAAGTAAGAAAACACAGAATTCCCCCTTTGACCAAAAAGCAAAACAAAATCTCTCCCTGAGAAGGAACATGTGTGTGAATGTGCAATGTGCCCAAAAATTCCAAAATTCTCCAAACTTCTCCCAAAATTCTCAAATTTCCAAACACAACTCCCCCTTTTTCTTCTCCCCCTTTTTCCTTAAACTTTTCAATGATTCCCAAATTTCTCCCCCTTTGACAATGGATTCATCAAGAGTACAAAAGAGAGAATTTGTTCAAAATTTTTCTTGAAACAATGATTTCACAAGGAGAAACACGGGAGTGCCAAGATAGGAAAAGATGAGCTCATTCGATCATATAACCTTATATAGCACATAATATGCAAAATACATGATCTTGATGTGATTTTAACAAGTTATGGAATGACATGCATCTCAACCTCAATTTAGTCAACTATAGCCAAGTACTAAGCAAAACTTTTAGTAGAAAAACAAAGGCTCAAAGTTGAAGCAAATAACAAATCAGGGCGAGCAAGTAGTTTCAACTCCAATCTAGTAGACCAATTTAATCTTTAAACAAGAATCGCATGTGGCATGCTTGAAGCATACTTCTTTTATTTCCTTGGAGTGGCATGCTTGAAGCATACATCTTGTCTTTTGAGGGAATGGCATGCTTGAAGCATACATCTTATCTTTTAGGAAAGCATCCTGAAGCTCATAACTTGAGGCTTTTGCTTTTAACAACCCTTTTATTGATTCCCTTTTCTTTTCATTTTTCTTTGATTATAAACATGCAAAAGTGATTAAAAGGTCTTATGAAAGAGTAAAGTTGAAACCACACTTGCTTCATAGCCCAAATTTGTCAAGAAGATTCAATATCAAGCCTAGAAGAGTAAGATATCACAGAGTATTTAGCTATAGGCAATTAGTCCAGGGAATTCCGCAATGTCATTTTTAGTTCAAGTGAAACAATTAGATTATCATATATTAGCTCAATTACATAACATATAAAGAAATATGATAAAGTGAGCTCATCAAGTGAAAGAACTTGGCAAAGAAACTCCCCCTCAAAACAATCCCATTGGATGAACAATTCCAAGTTCTCCCCGAATAAAAGCAAAACGAGAAGAAGACAAATGTTTTGTGAGAATGTCTGCCAATTGATGTTCAGTATCCACATGGTGAAGCACAATTTTTTTTCAACATGATCTTTAAGAAAGTGAAATCCAATATCAATATGCTCAAGAAAAGGGATTACTCAAGAGGTGGCACGAACCAAATCAAATCAACATCCTCCAAAGTCAACATCGTAAAAGCTCTTAAACTAATCCATGAGGAAGCAGAAAGCCAAATGCCAAAATCTTGAGTTCTATGAAGATACCTGAAAATCCTTTTGATAGCTTGTCGATGTGGCCTTGACGTGGGAAGCTTGAAAACAAGCACACACAAGCACGTGGGAAGAGTCTCTCATGTAAACCTCTAATTATCTCGTCCTCAACAAAGCATTATCATCATCTTTATGAACAAAGACACTCTCCCCACGAACATATGCACTTGTACTGCATCATTTGAACTAGTGCCTTTTGAAAACAGAAGTGGAAGAAGCATCTCCAAAGGCAACACTTTCTAGCATGAGATGCACGAGTGAAGGAGAACCAAATCTTATCCTTGAACATATGAAGTGAGCATCCGAAATTCACTAGCCACATGTTCTCCCTCCTCGCGTGAGAAGCCTACATAGAAGCGAAAGTGTCGAGGTCTCGATCTTGGGGTTAGAAATAAGATGTTTAGGAATCGATCTTGAGACACACGACGGACAACGATAGGCACAACACAAGCGATCTTATGCACAAAATCAAATTTGCCTGTTCCGTGTTTCTAGCAACAAAAGGTGCTTGCATCACCCTAGGCACGTAGTGAGAAGCAAAGCGTGCCTTTACAAATTAGACCTAGCCTTAGCTCTTTCTTTCTTTTGTTGTTTGGCTAGTCTAAAGCAAAAATCTACTAAATGTCCATCTCTACCACAATGAGTGCAAGTGTATTTAACAGGATGTTTGGCTTTAGAAGTAGAAGCAACATTTGCATTCATCATAGTAGAAGATAACACTCCAGTGAGACTTAAAGACAGTTTTCTTAGGCTCATTGACAATTTCAAATTTTCCTCCGTCAAGTGTTTTAACAACGGTGGGAGCATGTGATTTATGATGAGCATAAGAATCAAAACCTAAACCTTTGTTATGAGTCTTTGACTTTTGATTGATCCAAAATCATGTTTAGGTTCTTCTTTCCTTTAGTGAAACGTTCTAATGATTTGTCCAAGTAATCAACTTTTCGAGAAAGAGTTAAACAATTATTGCAAGGAACATTCACTTTTCCTTTTTGCTTCACGACAAGTTGAGCATGAAAGAACCTCATGTGTAAGCGGATCATCAGTCAATTGAGAAACCCTAGCATTTGCATCTTTTAATTTTAATTCAAGAGTTGAGCATTTAGAACAAGAAGTTAAACCATGCAAATCATCAGTGAAACAGCTAGCATGTTTAATATGTTTCTCATTTTTCTCACTTTCAGCATTAATTTTCTCAATCAAGGAAGCATGTTCTTTCCTAAGCGAAGTAAGCTCATTCCAAATTAAGTCACATGATTTGCAAGCATCATCATCAGGAATCAAAGTTTTAAGTCTAGCAATTTCAGCATTCAATGATTCAACAACAAAATCATGTTTCTTAATTTTCTTGTCACGTTTATCAAGCAATTTACCAAGTCGAGCAACAGCAATAGCTAATTCATCGTAAGAAGGATCTACCTCATTGAAGTCATTTGTCATGATCGCCCTCGGTGAAGTATCGCTGCTTTTGGCCATGAGACACAACCCCGTCAACTCATGCTTGCTTGGAGTTGCATCATCCTCGCCGCTCTCCGAATCCACATCGCTCAAATTGACTTGTTCAAGAGCGGAAAGAACTCGATGGACAACTGCGGTTGATGAAGTTCTTCTTCTTTCTATCACTTGGAGAGAACTTCTTCTTCTCTTTTCTTACATCGTTGTCCTTCTCCTCCCTTGATGCTTTACTTGCAAGTTTTGGACAGTTTGGACGAATATGGTCGAGGTCACCACACTCATAGCATCTTGGAGGACCACCTCTCTTTCTCATTCTCACATTCTGCAAAGCTTTGTTAAAGCGAGAAGAGAGTAGTGCCAGATCTTCTTCAGGAAACTCTTCAAGTTGCTCATCACATTAAAGAAGACATGGAAGACAAGGCAAAGCTAGAAGAAGAATTTGCATTTGACATGTTAGGGTTAGAGATCAAAGCAATTGATTTAATGTTACCCTTCCTGGCAAGAACATCCAACTCATGAGTTTTCAACTTAGAGTAAAGAACATCTAATGTGAGTGTGCTCATGGTAGTAGATTCTTGTATAGATGTTACTTTCATCTCCCACATTGACATGTCCAAAGCACTAAGCAATTGTCGAGCATTTTCAGCATCAGTGTAGCTAACTCCAACAGCACGTAGATTGCTAAGAATTTTATTGAAACGTGCAAAGAAGTCATCTACAGATTCACTAGGTTTCATCTCAAAACGCATGTATTCTTTTTGTAAATATCTTGACGAACCTCTTTGTGATGTTAGAACCCTCATGGTAATCACAAACAGATTTCCATACCTCATATGCGGATCGAAGATGAACCACACGATCAAAGTCGCTGCGTCCCAAGCCTTGGATGATCAAGTTGCGGCGCCTTGCTATTTGCTTCAACATGTGCGCGATTGGTGTCGTTGATGTTGTCGTTTGCAGGGACTTCATATGGCTTGTAGACCTTCTCCCAAAATGTGAAGCCTTGTGCTTGGATGAACGCCTCCATCTTGGCCTTCCAAAACTGAAAATCAACACCATCGAACACACATGGTTTTGTCGAATAACGATCCATTAATCTAATCACCGGTTAAGATAGATTAGAAAAACCTTGCTCTGATACCACTTGTAGGATCGAAGTATACGAATATAGCAATCAGAGGGGGGGTGAATGATTGTGCGGAAGCTAAAACCAAATTCTTGACCTATTAAAAGTTCACCCCAAAAGCAGAACCAAATAATTGCCTCGTTTTCGACAAAAACAGAATGACAGAGGTTTGGTAAAACGAGAATTTCCGGAGATCCAACCGTCGAAACGATCTGAAATTTGGACACAAGAAACTAGATTCCAATACGAATCGAACCCAAAAAGAATCAGCTCTATCGGACTTACGGATCAAAAGTTATAAGCTTCGCAAGCTTGCTGATCCAGAACTTGACGAGAATCAATCTAATCAAAACTTCAAGATTAAACAAGAACGACAAAAGATTGATCAACTAGACTTTGAGAAACACTAGATCAATACCTAGAGAGGTTTTTGATGGATCAAATCAAGATAAAACTTAAAGAACAAAACCAATCTAGAACTAGAACAAGCATGCAAACAAGAACCAAAACAGAAAACACCTTTGTAGCGACGTGGTTCTTGTAGCATAAAAAACTTGGAAGAATTGATCTTTATTTCTTGTCTAAAATACTCTCATCAAAAGAGTACAAACCCTAAAACCAAGCTCAAAGCTTGATGCGCTCAGCTCTACTTGGTGCCTTTCAACAGAGACCCACCACCTATTTAAAGCACCAACCCACAAGGAGTTACGAATACGATTCCTATTCCTAGAAGGAATCCGTATCCAACTCAACTCTACTTGGCCCAACCAGGCCGAGTACAACTCTTGCACGCGTATGGCAACCCTACCATACTCACGTGACTAACACTTTGCACGCGTATGGCCACCTGCCATACTCACGTGACTAACACTTTGCACGCGAATGACCTCCTGCCATTCTCACGTGACTAACCATTCTTCATGTGCACCATTCTCTTAGCCCGAACGTCCCGCATGACATCCTTGACCACCAAGACCTCAGTTCCTCCCTGAACCTAGTCCTGAACCTCAGCTCCTCCATGAACCTAGTTCCGGTCCGTCATCGACCACGTTCGTCTTCGAGCAATACCTGCACATGAACAAACCACAAAACAATTCCGAGCACAAGTCCACGACTTGACTCACATCAATCCATGCAAATACTCACACGAGCATTGCATAAAGTTCACTTCAAAAGAAGCATAATGAAATTCTCACAAATTTCATAATCCCAAAAATGAATCAAACACAATTCCAATTTTGCTCAAAACCGTAATCAAGCAAAAACGCATTCACGACGGACAAGGAAATATGGTCCGGCGTACACATGAAAAAGTCACTCAAGAAGCCATTCACGACGGACCAACAAAATCGGTCCGGTGTACAAGTGAAAGTATCGGTTTCAAGAAGAAATCATTCCGGCGAAAACACGTTCACGACAGACTAAAAGAAATCAGTCCGTCGTACATGCGAAATCAATCCTCAAAAAGCCGTTCACGACTGACCAAAGAAATTGGTCCGACGTACATGCAAAACTTACTGGTTTGAGAGTTTGGTCCGGCACAAAAGATGACTTCACTGTTTGCTGTCAAATTGTCAGACACAAGCACAAACACATTTTGCAAATTCAATTCTAAGCCAATTTTTCAGCACATGATTTCACAGTGTGCTTTCACATTTATTACCTTTCCTCTACATAGTTCTTCCATGCCTCTTTGGAGGGCTTGCGCACTACGAGGGGTTTACCGGAAAGTGGAAGGCCAAATAACATGGCGACATCTTTGAGGGTCACCGTCATCTCGCCGAAGGGGAGGTGGAAAGTATGCGTCTCCGGACGCCATCTGTCGACCAACGCGGTGATAAGGGCCCCGTCCAGTCTAGGCATCGGGGTCCACTGGTCCCTTCCTTCGTAGGTTCCTTCGTAGGCTCCACGCACCAGAAATGCGAAAGCTAACAGGCCCGTCCGTCCCAGGCCGTATATGAACTGAGGGTCCAATGTCTTAATGTTACGGGAGCCACGCATGCGGAGAGTGTTAAGCTGCAAGGACAAAGCAAGTAAACGTACTTAGCATAACGAAAGGTGCGTACGCTTGCGATACGTTACGACAGTGTAGTAATGACGTTACCGTCGGCGGGAGGCCCACTTCCGCCCTGTGGTCGTCATCATACTTCGATCATAGCGACTCACGGCAACTCCATAACAAGCTTTGCATAATCTCCAGGGAATGAAACAATGAAATACGAAAAAATAACATCAGAAGAAATTTCAAAACCACTGTACATACCCAAAGAAATTTAGGTTCATAAATTACATAACTGAAATTTCACGAAGAGAATGCAAAAGGAAGGTAGTAGGAAGATGTTGCATGTCTAAGCGTATAGTTGAAATATTACATTGGACAACATCACCCTCTGTTTGGGCGGCTTCTACGGTCATGCCGCATGCACTGCAGATGCGACGCCGAAGGCCATCGTCTCGGCGAGACGCATCCATGTCACCCTCAAACCGCGCGGGCGCGATCTACCCGGCGTATCGCGCCTTAGTGTGGGGTACGGGAGCCACGTAGGGGTTCGGAGGTCTTGTAGTTGTTGCCGGCGTTGAGCGGTTCGAAATGCCCGTCCATGTTGCTCTAACGGCATCCATACGGTAATGCGGTGTGACATATTGTGTGCCGTCGTTGCCCCCATGTCACGGCGCAAGACGCTAGCACGCGGCGCGGCGGATGTGCTCTAAGGCGAGGCTTGTTGCATGAGCAGGTCGCCTCATACGGCCGGTGGCATCTCGGTTTGTGTCCCCCGCGGAGTATCCCGAACGGTGCTTGCGCTTGCACTCGACGAGAAAAATGTTCTGCGCAGGGTCCATCATGCGCGTGCGGTGGAATTGAGCTTTCTGCCTACGACGCTGTAACAAAGCCTCAACACGGGGAGCGAAGGTTGAGCCGCAGTTGTACGCCGCCCTTTGCCGATCAACAAAGTATTTCGCGGTCCTAAAAAATGTGAGCTCAATGATTGAGCAAATGGGTAGGCAACGAGCCCCATGACACATTGTTGTGCGACTCGGCGAAGTTAAATGCGTCATGATGGAGTATCTGCGGAAGAGAAGCATACCGCTTAGGTGGAAAAGAGTCTTTGTCAAATGATGTGCTACCGTACTAGAGAGGGCATTATCTTACCGAGCACCATTTGTATCGTGCGCCAGGCCCATCTCTCGGCGGGTTTACGAGCTATCCATTGAGCGAATGTCATCTTGCGCCAGACGGAGACCTCCGAGCCACCAATTACATGTGCCCTCCGTGGTCTCTTCCGCCACAGTTCCTTTGAGCGCTCGTTAATTTGGTTAAATATCGTATCGAACTTGTGATTGGTTTTGCATGCATAGGGTTTTGAATAGCTTCACCATGTTCTTGTTCTCTGCACATGGTGTACGAGTTCGCCCAAGGTGGCGCATGCACCATCTACGCTGAACGTCTCTCCACCGGGCAATGGCAATCTTCATCCTCCGCCATTCTATCGAGGGCGTTCGGCGACCGCATTACGGTCCGATCTGACGCACACCGGGCCTATCCCGCACCACACGGGTCTTCACCAGGGACAGAACGAGAACCGGTATCGTTGCTTTCGCCCTCAACCACGCGAAAGCCGGCGGTAGTAGCCGGTTGTTTGCATCGGCGACTAGGCGGTGAGTAGGGTGCCATTATCTTGGCCGGACAGAAATGTCCCATCCACGCATATAACAGACGGCGATTCTTTGAATGCCGTGATGCACGGACGAACGCCCGAACACCCTGAGGAGGTAGTAGTGTTACGAGCGATCGTTCCATCGGGAAAGCTGCAGGTTAAACGGCAATAGCATATTCGGGCCGGGTTTGTTGCGACTATCCGCCTTAGTAGTCGTGGAGCCCAATTGAATGACTCCATAAAACTACCAAACAAAGATTTTCAAAGCCATCCGCTTTGCTCGCCAAGCTTGCAAGTAGTTTATGGACATCCCTGTCTGTTCGCATCTCAGCAATTATGGTTGCGGGCCTGAGGCTAATGTCGGCCTTGACGCGTCTAACGAGGATTTGCGCGATGAATCTTGATTTCACCACACCGCTTGTGTTCGAACAAGCGCCTGCTGCATGTGTGCGGTGTGTACCGAGTTATAACGAAATGGTGTCGATGTTTAGGGCGGTTCGCACGAACATAGTATTCGCCTTCTTTGCCCTTTCTTACATTTAAGCTCGGCGGTGCAGTCCGAGCGAGTCACCTGAGTGGTCACGCCGGGTCAGCACCGCGTAATTAGTGCAGAAGTGCATCGCTTCCTCCTTTGTCGCAAACTCCTGCTCGAGTTCTATATCGTTATGGTCTTGCCCACGCCTAGAAATATCCTCCAAGCGGGCGTAACACGATCGGCGGGTTCGACAAGTGCAAAATGCGATTCTTGGCCCCGGGTCCTCATCTTCGTCAGGACCGTCACCATAAGTAGGGTGAGGGTCATCCGCTAGGGCATCCGCATCAACCTCAGGGACGGGCGCATCCATCTCGCCAGTCCCTGCCAAGCCCCCTTGAGCGGGGACTTGCTGCGAGCTCATCGCAATTTCCTCTTCGGGCTCGGGTTGTTCGTCCGCATTG
Source organism: Rhipidocladum racemiflorum (assembly GCA_036346355.1). Classification (NCBI taxonomy): domain Eukaryota; kingdom Viridiplantae; phylum Streptophyta; class Magnoliopsida; order Poales; family Poaceae; genus Rhipidocladum; species Rhipidocladum racemiflorum. The sequence goes on along the minus strand of CM070575.1, from coordinate 4,290,743 downwards.
ACCCCCATGTCCTCCTCCTGGGCTCGGCTCGTCCCTGCCTCCCCAGCGGGGGTGCGAGGGACCAGCTTCACGTGAACACCTAGTGCGAACCCTTCCTGTGCGGCCTTCTCCATGTAGAAGCGCCAGGCACTCGTTCTCTGAGCTCGAATAAATTTGTACACGTAAAGCAAGCTATTTGGCACTACATGGGGCCTAACCCCATCTACCACGAGCTTGTACAACGTACGGTCAACACTCAGAGCGCGTGCAGCCGCTCTTGCTACTGTACGTAACTCTATCGGTGGATTCTGATTGTCTCTATGTGTGCACAATTATGCATCTTTGACAAATTGGCCCTGCAATTTTTCGGGCTCCCCCCCCATGCCATATATGAAGCGGGATCGCCATCGAGGACTGTAGAATTACATAATTGTAGTCATCAATAAATGCACACACGCACCGCTAACATCTTTAAACATATTGGCATTACTCAAATTTTTATTACGAAAGAATTAATGTTATGGTTACGTACAGTTGAAATGTATGCCAACATATAATTATATATATGTTATATAATATACTATCACAAGACATATGCAGTTTATGAAATCCTAAAACCGCATTCCACACTCATGATATCATGTAATATACTACTACGAAAAGGCATTGTATACTTTACATTTGAGTTAAATCTGAACTAAGTAAAACAAATATACGTAGCTAACAAATTAATTGGTCGTTTTTTTTTTGATCTTTTGTGCGCATGTATTTCTAGGTGATACGATTAATTCATAATTTTTATGGAATGCGAGGATTTATCTACCAGGTTCGCAATATATGGTGTTCACTCGGAGAAAGCATGCATACATACATTTCATCATAACAACATAATTTTGGTAAAAGTGTGCTAGCGACATGATATAACGGAGATGCTTGCCTTGCTGCTGAAGTTTTCTCGAACGGCGTCGAGGTCAGCGTGTGCGGTCTCTGCGGTGTCGGTACCTACACGAAGCAAAAACAACAATACGAAGTTCAATAAGTAATAAGGAAAATAGCTTACAATGGTGCGGAACTTGGCCCTCCAATATTTAAGTCGGATTAAGTGGATACTTTGGTTCGAGTTGTAAAGTTGAAAGGAGGTCAACTCCTTTCCGGGTCCAAGTAGATATTACGTCCAAAAAAACAGTCCTTCGCTGCAGCGAATCATCATGCGAAATAAATACAGTGCAACGTTCGAGCATAAGCTCCGCAGAGGGTCCTGACCTCTGCAGAGACTCCTTTCGAGTCAAAAAAATTAAGTCATATTAAGCAACAACTTTGGTTCGAGTTATTAGGTTGAGAAGGAGGTCAACTCCTTTGGTCCAAGTAATGATTACGTCCAAAAATAAATACAACAATACGAAATCGAATAAGTAATAAGGCAAAATGACTTAACACAGTCCAGAACTTCGTGCCACCAATATTTAAGTCGGATTAAGCAGCAACTTTGGTTCGAGTAATTAAGTTCAGAAAGGAGGTCAAGTCCATTCGGGTCCAAGTTGTGATTACGTCCAAAAAAAACACAGTCCTATGCTTAAGGTGAAGATCGTGTGAAATACAGACAGTAGATGGTCATCGAAGGGTCCAGCCCCCCAAAACAGCACAAGGTTACCTCGGCAGAGGGTCCTGTCTTCTAGATAGACTAATGGTCCCAAAATAAGGTTGTTAATTCATGTCATATTCTTACTTACGTAAACATTTTTAGGTGTCACGGTTAATTCACGTTCTCCGCACATAATAACACATAGATTGTGAAATAATAATTATAGTTTGTGAAAAAATAAACAAACCACTCCAAATATGTTCTCACAGCTCTGCTACGATTAATTCGCAAATTTATCGACCACGTTCGCAATATATAGTGTTTACTGAAAGTAACCCATCCATACATGCATTTCATCACAATAACATAAGCTAGGTCAAAGCGTATTCACATGAAAGAAGGGGAAGTGCTTGCCTTGCTCTTAGTGTTGCAGGCAGCGTGAGGTCGACTTCTGCGGTCTCTGAAGCGTCGGTACCTACACGAGACAAAAACAACAATAAGAAGTCAAAAAAGTAATAAGGCAAAAATAGCTTACCACGGTCCAGACCTTTGGGCCAATGCAGATTTATCAGCCACTTTGGTTCGAGTAATTAAGTTCAGAAAGGAGGTTAACTCCTTTCGGGTCCAAGTAGAGATTACGTCAAAAAATAAAAACAGTTCTTGTAGGCGAATAATCGTCTTGAAATTATACGGTCCGATGGTCATCGGAGGAGTCCTGCCAGAGGCAGTTATGGTCCCAAAATGATGTTGTTATTTTATGTAATACAAGCTACTTTAACTTTTTATTCCATTTGAATCTCCTTACTACATTGTAAAAAACATATTATTATTGATGCGGATTTGTAACTAACCTTTTCAAAGTTGTACAAATGATCAATAAAGCTCGAGCAATGTACCAATAAATGTTCCTCAAAAATACCTGCAATATAAAAATCATGAATAAAATAATTCAAAATGATTAAACTTTCTGCATATTTGAACAAACTATAACCACCGACTAATTAGTCTCTGTCTTCGTGCTCTCCAAATGCTAGCCTCGCCTTTAAGCTCTCTGCTCTCACGCTCTCCACTCTACTCTCAATCAGCTCCCAAGCTGCCTACTCTCACAATGGCTACCAGCCTCTCTGTTCTCACACCCCAAGGTCTCTACTCTCTTGCTCTAGCACACTGCGAAGAAACGCGAATTCCTCGGTGCCCCTGGTGGCCTGGCTTTATAGGAGCCAACGTCATCACTGTGATGTTTACGTTAATCGTGATTTCCTTACGTATAACTATCTTCTTTTCTTATAATCGCGTTCATTAGTACCGTTAATACATGGAATCGCAGCTATTATGCGCTTTGGATTACGATTTGTGAGGCGTTTCAAAGCGTGCCAACCACCTGTTTCTATTCACCCATGTGCATCCATTTCTTTCTGTAAAGCGACCAGGCATGGGAGCAAATGAGAATTTTTTAGAGCGGCCGGCCCCATGCTGGCCAGCGCCTCGCTCGCTCGTGGCCCCCTCTCCACGCCCTCGTGGCGCGCCTGGCTCCTGCCGTCTTTGCCGTGGCCCCTGACCGTCGCCGCGCGGCCTCTCCCCGTGCCCCCCAGCGCGCTCCCACTGGCCGCCGTGCGGCTGGCGGCAGCCGAGCTCCCGATGGCCCCCGCCCCACGCCCTCCACTGGCCGCCGTGCGGCTGGCGGCCAGCAGTAGCCCCCTCGCGCCCTTGCACTGGCTGCCGCGTGCGACTGGCGGCGACAGGGCCCCGTAGCATTGTGGCCAGCGTGCTTTGGCGGCCGCCGTGCTATTTTTGAAAAAAAATTTAAATGTTGTATATTTTTGAAATTTCGTTTTATATGTTGTATATTTAGGCCTTTTTTCCGGACAACGAGGGGAGCATCCATTTTGTGAAAGTGCTCCTAGCTAGCTAATATCATCTAAGAGCATGTGAGAATTCTCTTAGCTGCAGATGGGCGAGCAGGTGCTAAGCCTGGATTACATGACACCGAAGCAAAATTTGGAAGTTGGTGCTAAATCAGAAAAAGTCGAACCGTTTAGCGTCTATATTGTGCTAAGGATTAGAGGAAAAGTAGCTAACAATCCTATTGTCCATATGACACCTACTTTAGATTCTAGGAGATGTAAATGCTCTATACTCGAGTTGAGGGTCGACACCCCATAACAAGCATTGCAAACAAGAATTACATTTGGGAAATAGTTTAGACAGCGTACAATGACAATTTCAGGAGGCACTACTCCATATACAAACATGCAACAAGAATATATAGCAAACCGAGTAATTAATGTACTAATTGAACAAGGCAGAAGCGAGTGGCTGCACCACCCAATCGATCGAACAACCTTTCGAACTTTTGTACTCGAGAGGGAATGAGAGGCCTAGCTTGTGTGGCATACTGGCATGCGTCGAATCGGATCCATTAAGCGCAGGTGTAGCCCGGCGGGACGGCGCAGCCGCAGTTGACGAGCAGCTTGAGCGCGATCGGCACGTAGATGGTGAGGTCGAGCAGCTTGGCCTTGATGGTGGTGCACAGGCACGCGGCCGCGGACAAGCCGGCGACGCCGTTCACGAGCGGGCAGCACTGCACGTTGGCGTCGCCGATGTGCACCTCGTTGCCGAGGAGGTCCACGCACGCGCCGAGCTTGAGCGCGTCGATGGGGCACGTGTCCGAGGATGGTGAGGGTGGCGAGGGCGTCGGCGTCGGGGGTGAGGGTGGCGAGGGCGTGGGCGTCGGGGGCGACGGCGGAGGCGGGCACGCCTTCCTGCCGCCGTGGCGCACCGGCGGGGTGGAGTACGGCGGGCTCCCGCCGCCGATAACAGGTGGGACGCTGATCGGCGGGAGGGTGACCCGTGGGATGGTAACCGGAGGCACGGTCACCGGGCTGCCGCCTCCGAGGACCGGTGGTGCGGTAACCGGAGTCACGGGCACCGGACTGCCTCCTCCGACGACCGGCGGGAGGCTGATGGGCGGGTTGGAGACGATCGGCGGCAAGGCGACCTTTGGCACCTTGACCTTGGGCACCTTGACGTGGGGCACGGTGACCACGGGAGTGCCGGTCGAGGGGTTGCTGGGACTGCAGGAGTTGCACGCAAGGGCGAGAGGAGAGGAGGAGAGCGCGAGCATGGCGAGGACGAGCAGCGCGGAGAGCCTGGTGGACTCCATTGCCGCGAGCTAGCTAGGGAGCTACGTGAAGCTAGCTAACCTTTACTGTGGCGGGAGGTGTTGGAGGTTGTTTTATAGGCGGGTTGGGGGTGGCGACTGGCGAGGAGATATGGCTGGGAATTATTGCGCGCCATTGATGAGGTGGCGTGCAGAACTGGTCATGTGATGCCAGTGGGATTGCCAGTGTTGGGTACCTTGGCTCGTTGCCAAGCCGCCAAAATAGGCGCAGCGGCGTGTGACGCGCGCTTGTTTGCGTCCATGCATCAGTGTTCGTCTTTGTCGCTGGGTTAACCTACCCTTTCTGGACGAACAATGCCGATGGTTGGTTCAGAAAACAAGGGTGAAAGCTTGAGGTTTCATTCCAATGGAATTATGGAATGTACGAAAGAGTTATGCGATGTTTATGTATTCATCCTTCTCGTCCTTTTTATGTGTGGTCTACTCATTCTGTTCAGAGTTATCAGTGCTCAGTGATGAACAGGGTTATGGTTTTTAACCAGGATCAGCGTACATGTACGACAGCAAATAAACATTAAATATAAGAAATCGCGAATACAAGTATTTTAACGGTACGGCACAACTATCACCTTTGCGTATTTTCTCGCTTCTTGCTCATATTCAAAACAGAATACAAGCAGTTTGGTCCATTGTAGTTTAATACTCTATCGATGACACAAGAATTCTTTTCATACAGACAGTTTTAAAGGAGCAGTTTCAAACATGTCATAAAATTTAATTACCATTGAAGTTGGCAGTTTTGATGTATGTGACAGCCACACGTGCAAGTTGCTCTCTAATGGACATTGTTTGTCGAAGCTTGTGTTCCAAATGGAGCATGTCGAATATCCATGTTATGCGTTCTTTGCTACTTATCAAGCGTCATAGATGATATTTTTTGCTTATGTCATTTAATGATTGAGCATTTGTTTCAGCAGGCCAGATGCATAGACTTAGACTTTGTTGGTATTATAAATTATTGCATACCGAGATTTGTTCATCTGCTTTGTTGATAGAAATCGTGTGTGTGAACCCGCTGGTGAATTGCTCGATTTGGTTCCATGAGAAGTATTTGGGTAAGACCAGTCTTTCTTACTCATACTAGTTCGATGGAATTTTAAAGCACGAGGTTTATTGGTGAAGACTTATTTTGAGGAGATTTGCTATTTCGGCTACAAGAGCGAATTCATCTCAATGTGAAGATTGTTAATGTGTGATCCGAATTCATTTCGATTCTGTTTGCTACTCTAATTCAGAGTTCTACTCCTCTACAAAGTCCTTTATATTTTCACTATAAATATGTCAATGTAGTCCATAGGATAAAGCAAGGAAAGAATATGAGAGAAGAGAAAAGATGGCCTCGTTGTAAATATTTTCTTATACAGTGATATTTGCCGCAAGCGATTTATAGTACAGTGAAACACCACATGGACAGCTAGCCAGTAGCTACTGTTGGAAGCGCCCAAGAACTCACCTCGCCGTCGCGCCAAACTCACGCAAGCTATTCTCTGGATGGAACTCAGGAGCAAACAAGAAGTTAACACGCAGGAGTTTTTCCGGCGACAAACGCCTTCTTTTCTTGTTATTGGCTCAACGAATAAAACAAGGCAGTACAACTTAAATAGCCTAGCTAATCAACAACCTGCTGCATGCACCACACACGCAGCTCACGATCCACAAGACTCGGACTTCCCTGCCTCTTCGCGCAGGTGAGCCTGCGGTAGCGTGAGTCCTCAAGAAGCGGTCCTCACAGGCATGCATGTATTGCCCTCCACATACATGCGGTTTGCAACTCCACATGCGGTTTGATCCGAGTCTCTCATTGCCATTTCTCGACCCACGACCACACGCGGCAACGTTCTCATCTCCTGGAGACTTGGCCAGCACACGTTCACTCGACGATCCGACGCCCATGGCTGCTAACTAGGCATGACCCATACTCAAACAGCCAACACTAACTAGCTAACACACACAACATGCAGACTGCAGACACACGTATGCAGTCTCATGCACTCACGCGCTAATTAAACATGACTTTAACACACCAGGAACACACCATGGCGCGTTTATTCCCAACAAACTCCCCCTAAACACGACATGGCGTGTTCCACCATCACAGCAACGTCGGCTCCTCGTCGACGTCGGCCAGGAGCGCCCTCTCCTTCTTCTCACGGCAGTGCCTGGCGAGGTGGCCGCGCTTGCCGCATTCGAAGCACCGTCCTCGGTAGCGGCTCCCACCTCGCCTGCTGAAGCCCGAGCTCATGCTGCTCGCGTCGTCGTCGCGCTCGTCATGATCGTCGTTGCCACCACCGCCCTTGTCGCCGCTGCCACGTCGCGCATCACCGCCTCGCGCTCGCTCCTTGCCGCGTTGCCGACGACGCGCCTCCCATTGCCCCTCAGTGAGCAGCAGCCGCCCAACGCCCTCTGCGGCCTCTTTCACCTCGTCGTTTTCGGCGTCCTCCGCCACACGCAGCCGGCCGACGAGCTCCTCGATGGTCGTCGTGTTGAGGTCGGTGAGCATCTCAATCGCCACGGCAACTTGCTTGAACTTCTTCGGGACAACGCGTAGGATCTTCTTCACCACGCGACCGTCCTCCAGCGTCTCCCCCATCTTGCGCAGGCTGCCGACGAGCCCGTTGATGCGCATCGCGAAGTCGCCGACCGTCTCGCCGTCCTGGAACGCGACGTTCTCGTATTCCTTCCACAGGCGCTGCACGCTCGCGGCCTTCACGCGATCATCACCCACCCTCATGGACTTCACGGCATCCCACGCCTCCTTCGCCGTCTTCTTCACTGCAAGCCCTGCTTTCATCTCCGGCGGCACCGCGCGCAGAATGGCGGCCAGTGCCCGCCGATCCCTGGCGCGCTCCTTGCACACGGCCTCCACTGCGTCCCACAACTCCAACGCCTCCAACGAGACCTGCATAACCAACGCCCATTCATGGTAATTGGCCTTGGTTAGTATCGGGAGCTCCACCGCGCCGGAGCCGGGCATGACACGCTCCACCGCGACGATTCGCGGCGAGTCCTCATCGCCGCCGCTTGATCCATCGGTGCGCGGCTGCTTCTCGGACGACATCTTCACTGGCTCTGATACCAATTGTTGGAAGCGCCCAAGAACTCACCTCGCCGTCGCGCCAAACTCACGCAAGCTATTCTCTGGATGGAACTCAGGAGCAAACAAGAAGTTAACACGCAGGAGTTTTTCCGGCGACAAACGCCTTCTTTTCTTGTTATTGGCTCAACGAATAAAACAAGGCAGTACAACTTAAATAGCCTAGCTAATCAACAACCTGCTGCATGCACCACACACGCAGCTCACGATCCACAAGACTCGGACTTCCCTGCCTCTTCGCACGGACTGAGCCTGCGACTGACGTGAGTCCTCAAGAAGCGGTCCTCCTGGGCATGCATGTATTGCCCTCCACATACATGCAGTTTGCAACTCCACATGCAGTTTGATCCGAGTCTCTCGCTGCCATTTCTCCGGCCACGACCACACGCGGCAACGTTCTCATCTCCTGGAGACTTGGCCAGCACACGTTCACTCGACGATCCGACGCCCATGGCTGCTAACTAGGCATGACCCATACTCAAACAGCCAACACTAACTAGCTAACACACACAACATGCAGACTGCAGACACACGTATGCAGTCTCATGCACTCACGCGCTAATTAAACATGACTTTAACACACCAGGAACACACCATGGCGCGTTTATTCCCAACAGCTACAGCCTACAGCCTGCGCTTGCAATCATCGATCACACACACTTGAACCCGTCCGGGAGCTCCGCCTTGCAGGTGCTAGCGAGGAGGCCGACGCCGACGGTCCACTCCGTGGGGATGCCGAGGATGCCCTCCTTGATGGTGGTGCAGAAGCACGCGGCCGCCTCGGCAGCGGTGAGCCAGCCCACGAGCTGGGCAGCACTTGCTCCCGAGCTGCGGGCCGGCCTGCGCGCTCACGGCGCCGAGCACGCCCACGCACGCGCCGAACTTGACGGCGTCCCACGGGCAGAACGGGTTGGCCGGCAAGTCCTTCCACAGCCCCTTGCGCGGCGCCGGCGCGGTGGCCAGAACGGGCGCCGCGGCGGATAGGGTGGCGGCCATGAGGAGGAGTGCGAGGGTGAGGGCCGCCGCGGAGCCCCCCCGCGGCGCGTGGCCATTCTTGATCAAGTGGTGTGCTCATGGGTGGCGCCGCGGCGGTGTTTGCCTTAATTTGCCACTAGCGTTTGGACAGTACATTTCGCTGTGACATGATCCCATGATTGATGTCCGCTCGTGCAATGATGGAAAGAGATCGTGACACGGAACGATGGATTGCGATCCCGTTCCGGTCCGGTGGTCCATGGTCGCGTCGCAACACTAACGTGAACCAGCGTGTATGGCGTATGGCGTTCTCCTCAATGAATGCGTTCTGAGCTCATGTGACCAGGGAGTGGCTTTCATCGATCGGACAAAGCAGGGACAGAGAGACGATGGGGCAGCGTGCTGTGAATGGCGACACAAGCGCCAGATCGTCTTGCTTGTTGTTCCAGCATCTCATGAGTTAGTCGCCTCCACACAAATTTAACCCTTTCCTTCCAAGGGCACTGACCCGTGTTCTCTGAAATTGAACAGAAAAGAGCACTGTTTGGAATACGATGTGGCAATGTGCTCATGCCAATGTGGTAGCTCCAGAAGCTACTTGCTGCTAGCACCAGCGCCAACTTGAGCCTCAGGGACATTCAGCGGCCGACCAGAACGAAAATAGAGGGGCTCATGGGTTAAGCCAGGGTAAAGATTCGGTACTGATCTTGGCTAAGTTGGTCCAGTTAAAATCCTATAAATTATATCGTACTCAATGCAAATATCAACAAGTAACCGGTGGCAAGGCTATTACAGATCTTACACACTTTTAGATCTTGCAGGTATACCTCCTCATTTGATATGACGTTGTGATTTTTTTTTTCTATATTCAAGTAGCTAACTTTATAAATGTGCTATAAATATTAATTATGTCCGTTAACATTTCATCAAACAATCTAAAGAAGTGCTATATAAGAATTTTAGAATAGCTAACAAGAAAGCAAGCTAGCATGCTTTAGTATTAAATTACAACCAAATGATATCAAACATAGAAATAAAAATGACATCAATTGAGGAAGCAATGGTACAACATGAGTGCTGGTGGCCGACTGAGCTAGAGGCCACCTTACCTCGGCCAGGGTTGCTAATGGGCTTAGGCCTATCCAGGCTGCTGGACCAGGCTGGCTCGAAATGGCCAATAGACTAGATCAATTGCTTCCATTGTTCGTCGTCTCTTTCCCTGCCATTGTTTGCATCCGCCTCCGCCTCACCATACGCCGCCTCGTCCCCGCCCTCCTCTCTCTCTCATTTTTTTCACCATCATTGCTCCGTCCTATCTGATAGATTGGGGATTTTTTTTCCCTCTGATTATTTGTTTGTTTTTGTCTTGTGGTTTCTAATTCGTGTTTAGATTCTTGTTCTTTCCTCGCTGCTAGTCCACATGCTCCAGAATCAGGAGGCGACGAGGCGAGTGACCCTGGGCACAGGGGACGAGGTACGGCTCTGGGAGCGAAGGGTGAGGAAGTCAACATGGAAGGCGGCGGCGATGATGAAGAATGCTTGGCGGTTTGCTGCCGAAGCGGAGCTTAATTGGGTAGGCTGGCACAAAGGATGAGCGGTAGGAGTAGGAATGGCAACGGGTATATATCCAGCGGGTATTATCATCACGTCGTATGCATAAACGGTTATCTCTTTGTCGACATTTCTTTTGGCCGCCGCGCCGTTTTGGCTAGAAGGTTATTTCTCACGGAGCAAGCAAAAAAGAAAGAAAGAAAGAAGAAGAGGGGAAAGAGGAAGGGGGAAGAAAAGGAAAAGGGGGAGGAAGAAGAAGAGGGAAAAGGGGTGGGAGGAAGATAAGTGTCGCGATTTTGCACGTAATTTTTTTGTTTATTTGAATTAAAATTTAAAAATATAATTTAATGAGTAGATTAATTAGATTATAAATAATTAGCTATATGGAGTACTACTTATTATTTAGGTAGACGACTCAGTGACATTAATTAGATTTGTAAGTAATTAGTTGTATAGAATAGCAATATTTTTTTAGATAAATGATTTAGCGACCATATTAATTAGGTTTGTAAGTAATATTAATTAGGTTTGTAAGTGGTTAGCTGTGTAGAATAGTAATAATTTTTTTACATACATGATTTAACGATCAGATTAATTGGGTTTGTAAGTGTAAGTAATTAGCTGTGTAAAGTAGCAATATTTTTTTACATACACGATTTAACGACCATATTAATTAGCTGTGTAGAGTAGCAATAATTTTTTACACACATGACTTGGCGACCAGATTAATTAGATTTGTAGGTAATTAACTGTGTAGAATAGCAATAATTTTTTTAGATACACGATTTAGCGACCAAATTAATTATGTTTGTAAGTAGTTAGCTGTGTAGAATATCAATATTTTTTTAGATACACAATTTAGCGATCAAATTAATTATGTTTGCAAGTAATTAGCTGTGTGGAGTAGCAACAATTTTTTTAGATACACGATTTAGCGGTCAGATTAATTAACTGTGTAGAGTAGCAATAGTTTTTTTTACATACATGACTTGACGACCAGATTAATTATATTCATAATTAATTAGTTGCTTAAAGTAGCAATAGCTATGGATGTACAAAATTGTGAGAAGTATGCATTATCGCGCGTAGTTCAAGAAAAAAAATTATGTACGCTTGCAGCAGTTGTTTCAAGTAGTGTGGAATACGTCATCATGGTACATAGGTGCAACGGTATTAAAAATTTTGTGAAATGCTTGATAGCGATGAACGAGTGCAATTTAAAATACAATACGGAGAAGGAGTTCCGCACATGGTTACACAAGGGATGAAACTAAGTCATTTTCTAAGTGGTGTGGCTAATCGTCACGTGCAGAAGAGTGTTCATGGAGCACGGTTACAAGATGGTTGTACCAGATATTCTCGTTGGACTATGAATTACATGATATGAAGCTGCACGGAGTAGGGTGTCAGAGACGAGATTGCACGTACTGGGAGTTAGTGGAACTGAAGGGGCCGAAGTCGTAGAGTTCGTATGTAAGAATGGCGATTGAAAAAGGATGACCATTAGTGTTGTTAGCGCAAATATTTTAGAAAACCAATGTCATCCATGCGACACAGGAGGAGGTTGTTGGTGATGAACTGGAGTAAGTTGAGGAAAGCAGCCAAGTTGGAGAATGCTTAGTGAGGCAAAATGTTAGTTCAGGTCAGGAGGCAGTGCAAAGCGAGAAAGTTGATATTCCAATAGCAGAGGTGGAGGAACCAATAGGTGTGGCAGACGAGGGAGAATATATTGAAGCGTTGGTGCAATCAATGGACATAGAAAGTCAGAACTGCGAGGCTTTAAGTAATGACGAAGAGGATGAAGAGCCTTTCCCTGCGAAGTGGGATGAGTGTCGGTTCGATAAGCTCATAGTTGCGTTACGATGTTTTGTATGTGTGCAACGATCGTACTTACATTGTTTTCTTGCAGACTGGGAGTGGCGGGGTTACTTCCTTTAGCCCGGATGGTGGAGATGACAGCCCCCGATGCACAGGACATATGAGATGCCCCCAGGAGGTTCCCCTATGACATGAGCTTACTAGGCACTCTGGTGGACCGCTGGCAGCCGGAGAAGCGCACGTTTCACCTACTGTGCGATGAGATAGCACCTGGACCGTTCCGTGGGCGTGCTACCCAAGGAGGCATAGTACACACCTTTCACTTCTGCGCACGTTCCAACGCAGAAGTGGTTAGTGCAGTTCTATGTAAATGCGGTTTAATTTGTCTTAATTTCTATTTCATTTTTCCTTGTAGTTCTTGATCTGAGCATTATCTTTTGCAGCCCAAGAGTATGGCGAACGGAGCGAGGGAGTACGTCGTCAACCGTCACTTCGAGATGTACCTACTCTGCCTGTTCGGTTGGGTCTTGTTCTACTCATCCTATAGGGACAGCGTCGACAAGCACATGATCCAATTCTCGAGAACGATCGCGGACGTCGACTTAGAAGAGCTCCCGCGGTTGGCCTGAGGTCCTACTGTACTATGATAAAAAAATTTTGATAATTTTTGGATCAATTTTCGTTCGATTAAAAATCACCAATATCTCGGCAAATCTTGGTCAAAAAAGAACTGAATTTGAATTTTACTTTTTGGATTTCATCCGAAATAACGAGATCTCGGTGAAATTTCGGATTTCAGAGGGTGGTGAGACGTGAACCAAAAATGAAATTTTGAACCTTGATCTTTACTCTCTTCTAAAGTAACGTACAAACGAAACTTAAACATATACGATAATGTGATATCAGCCATTAATAAGTTAAGGATTTTTGCTGATCTGGGAGAGAGAATGAGAGGATATGGTTATCTCTTCGCAAAGAGATTACTTAAGACCATAAATTTAGGGTATATAAGCAGCACAAAACATCATTGTTTGAGTTAATGTCCATGACAAACAATCTTTCCATTCTATAAAATAAAAGATTGTGGGATCCTATAGAGACAAACTTAAGAGGTAATCCACTGCGTAAGCTATCTATAATTTTATCTTTGAATGACATCGAGGAGTATATAGACACTCATTGTCTCTACTTTTTGTATACTCTCTTAGGAGAGTGACAAATGATCAAATTTCTCTAAGCTAGGGTCCAAACTACCGCATACTTCTTACTTCTAGATGGTTCAACAAGGGAATCCAGAAGAAGCATACACGCACGTTCACATGCAGCACAGCTCTAATCTAGAATGTAGATATAAATTTTATGGAGCGCAGACACGTGCTTTGACCACTGGACGCACCCACTTTTGCATGTACTCTTCCCGCCTTGACTTAAGCGCATAACCAGGTGTTCAAACGCCAGTGGACAGCTTGCGCAACAGCATAGCTACCCATATTGATATCTTTAAAAATGGTCTAATTAATATACCAAAATAACAAGGAGAGTCAACACTGGGTGAAACCAGAGAAATAAGCTGAAATATATTGTCCAGACCTTAACTCAATTTTGGACACTTAAGTGGACTAACATGAAAATAGTCACAGCCTCCTTTTTACAGCAGCTTCAAAAATACGGATAGCTCAGAACAGCGCAACAACTTCAAACTGAGAACGCACATCTGCTCAGCAAAACTCCTCCCTCACTATAGGGCCAAGGGCGGATTTATGGCATCCTCAAAATTTTGAACAATCCTACAAGATCACATCTTTAATAGGTCAAATTTATATATTAATTTGATTTTAATTTTGGTGATTTGAAATTTTAAATATATGTGTTGGATTTATAATGCTACAAAACCATTATTCCCGGCCTGCATACATGACGGCGGCCGCATACTGAATCTCATTAATTCTCATCATCTTATGCACGATGCCATGAGCACTACATGAGCCAAGTTAATTACATGGTAAGAAGAAGCATGCATGGTGCATCTAGCTATAGCTTGCGCTGATGTTGCCTACCGTCAACGATGATGGTGCCGAGAGCGGAGGCCGAACCAACGATGTCGATGACGGCGGCGCCGGCGGGCATTTGGGGCTGCATTTAACACAGTTGTCCTGGCAGTTGGCTAGAGTTTCATAGCAAAGGTCCCCGTCCGCGCAACAGTAGCACGTGGGCCAAATTGGCGCGCAATTCATCTTCAAACAAAATATCAGAGTAAGCTTGCTGCTATTAGTATCCCTCTGATCTAACCCATCCGCCAGGCTGTAATTTGAAAGTGTGTGGTTTGTTGTACTCCCATCCTCCTCTGGTAGCCGACGGCCTCTCTCACCTGCATCCATGCACAATAAGTAGATCAAGAAGTGGTATATTGCAGTATTGGTAATACTCCATTTAGCACATACAGCGTGCAGCGACTGCGAGGCATCCGGAGAGCAGGATGAACAAGGCCACCTTCGCATTCATCAGGTTGGTGCTCCTCATCTGTTTCACGGCCTGGAGATCGACTGAGGATAGTGTGTGTGTGTGTGTCTATATATATATATATATATATATATATATATATATATATATATATATATATATATATAGAGAGAGAGAGAGAGAGAGAGATTAGCTAGCTAATGCATCATCACCGTATACATCGAATTAAATTAATGTATGTTTATTCTCGTTACATAATATCCCTTGGATATGTACGCAGTTAATGTAATGTCCATTACTAAATACTATTAATGTAATGTCCCTTGGATATATATGGTTACCATTTACTTGGATATTTGTATGTAATTCTCTCTCCTACAAGGCTACAAGCCTATAACTGATCAAAATGATCAAAAGGACTTTATTTTGGGCACTAATTAAAACATACCATACACTATATAGCATGTTACAAAATAGCACTCAACAAATTATATCAATTAATTTATGCCTGAATTACGCTGCTGGATAAGTTATTCATCAAGCAGTTGGCATATCTGTTGAAGTTGTACCATTGTCGCCAGCTCATCTTTTTGCGATCAATTTTGGATATAACTGGCTAAATGCTCGCGCGTTTCTGTAGAACAAAATATCATATTAGTGCGGTAGTGCCTGCACTGACCAAAATGTGGTGCCTCCACTCATCTTGGGGTCTGGGCCAAACCAAGCCAGTGTAAACACTCGAAGCTTGTGGCAAACGAGGAGACGCCAGACATACCAGTTAATGGAAGCAAAACGGGAAGAAGAGAAGATATTAGGGGAAGGGAAGGAGCACAGGCAGTGGAGGATTAGGACATAAATTTAGGAAGTGCTAACTGATAGTGGTACAATGCTAAAATAAGACAAATAAATCAAACAAAATACAACCATTTCGAAAAACGCCCCACGATAGATAGAGGGTGCTAGAGGGTGTACCTATAATCTTATCGAAAGTAGGGTGTGCCCTAGTCCCCTTGATCCCCTGCTGGGTCCGCCACTGAGCACACGTACACATGGGATCAATGGAGTACATCTCTTAGATCGTGAACCTCGAATGACACAGCCACAGAATAGGTAGATTAATATTTAATAATAACTAAAAATATGGAATAATTCAGTATCACAGAATGATTGCTATTATTCTCGGCCTGCATACATGACGGCGGCCGCATACTGAATCTCATTCTCATCATCTCATGCACGATGCCATGCATGAGCCCATGGGCCAAGTTGCATGGTAAGAAGAAGCATGCATGGTGCATTTAGCCATAGCTTGCGGTGATGTTGCCGACCGACGATGATCACGATGCCATGCATGAGCCCATGAGCCAAGTTGCATGGTAAGAAGAAGCATGCATGGTGCATCTAGCCATACCTTGCGGTGATGTTGCCGACCGACGATGATGGTGGCGAGAGCGGAGGCCGAACCAACGATGTCGATGGCGGCGGCGCCGGTGGGCATTTGGGGCTGCATTTAACACAGTGGTCCTGGCAGTTGGCTAGAGTTTCATAGCAATGGTTCCCGTCCGCGCAACAGTAGCACGTGGGCCAAACTGGCGCGCAAGTCATCTTCACACAAAGTATCAGAGTAATCTTGCTGCTATTAGTATCTCTCTGATCTAACCCATCCGCTAAGCCGTAATTTGTCAGTGTGTGGTTTGTTGTACTCCCATCCTCCTCTGGTAGCCGACGGCCTCTCTCACCCAAGTATTGCATCGCAGAATTTTCGTCAGAACACAACAAGATATTATATATAGCTGAAGTGAGAATCGATGTATACGGTGTATTTTCATATGTATATATGTATAGGAAAAGTCTCATCTACACATAGTTGTAGATACACATGCTATCTATACCATTCTTTTCTGTTTTGGGATGTGTGCTATGCAGGACAAAAAGGAAAAGATAGAATGGCATAAATCTCGAGGAAATAAATGTATGGTGTAGATAACATGTGTATCTACACATGTGTATAGAAAATGCGTGTCCAATGTGTGTGTGTATATTCATGCTGACATGCACGATAAGTAGATCAAGAAGTGGTATATTGCAGTATTGGTAATACTCTATTTAGCACGTACAGCGTGCAACGACTGTGAGGCATCCGGAGAGCAGAATGAACAAGGCCACCTTCACATTCATCGGGTTGGTGCTCCTCATCTGTTTCACGGCCTGGAGATCGACTGAGGATAGCGCCTTACCATATATATATAGAGAGAGATTAGCTAACTAATGCATCATCACCGTATACATCGAATTAAATTAATGTATCTTTATGCTCATTACAAAATATCTCTTGGATATGTGCGCAGTTAATGTAATGTCCATTACTAAGATACTATTAATTACGCGGAGGATATATATGGTTACCATTTACTTGGATATTTGTATGTAATCTCTCTCCTACAAGGCTACAAGCCTACAACTGATCCAAAGGACTTTATTTTGGGCACTAATTAATTAAATCATACCATACACTATAGCACGTTACAAAATAGCACTCAACAAATTATATCAATTAATTTATGGTTGAGGGCATGTTTGGATCCATGCAGCTAATAGTTAGCTGCTAAAAATTAGCTAAAGTGGATCCAAACACCTCCAGCTAATAGATCAGCTAACTATTAGCTGGGCACCCAGCTAATGGTTATCTCATTAGCTAACCAAACCCAGCTAATACCAGCTAATAGGTGGCATTTAACCAAAATACCCTTCACGTCTACCACCAATAGCATTTAATAGCATGGTTATTCTGGACAATAACATCTATTAGCCACATATTAGCTGGTGGATCCAAACACCCTCCAACTAATAGTTAGCTAGCTAATATTAGATAGGAACTATTAACTAGCTAACTATTAGCTGCTAATGGATCCAAACAGGCCCTGAATTACGCTGCTGGATTTATCAAGCAGCTGGCATATCAATTATCAAAATGACTTTTGTCGGGGATTGGCTATCTGGCAAAAGACCACGGTACCCCCGTGAAAAGCTAAACCCGCCGACCAAGCGGCACTAAGGGAAGATGCTCGGGAGAACGAAACGAGCATCCCTCCTTCTCCTCCGAGCATACGCGTTTGCGCCTCCGTTCGCGAAGCACCAAACACACCCCACGAGCAAGCATGCTCGTGGAGGCCACGACCGCCTGTGTTTTGTTTTGGTCGGAGGCCGAGCTGTGAGGAAGGAAGGAGGCAACCACTCCGCCGGAGATCAAGGGACATCATCCCCGACATTCACACCACGCGGGAATCCAGCGCCCCATCACGGATATGGATACATAGCGTGATCCTGAGGCGATTACTTTTTCGCATCTCTAGTCATAGTATTTAAACCCCCACGAAGATCTCAGAATAGGAGGGCACACGAAAGATAGAACACAATACACTGGAGTAGGGTCATTATCTCGGTGAGAGAGGCCCGAACCAGGATAAAAACACGCGTCCCCCTTTTTTTTCCGGCCTCCTTCTTCCCGAGCCTCGCGTCGCTCGAACGCCCTCTTCGATCCGTGCGACGGGCTCTGTTGATCCCCATTCAACAAGTAAGCTCGGCGGAGCCCGTTCTCCAATCGTCCGACGGTGGCGCCGTCCGTGGGGACGGCAGTTTGATTCCGTGCGGATCAAGATCCTCGAGGATGCCAAACTCGGAGACACTCGGGACCTTTGTGTCTTTGACCACGTTGAGGATGACGGCGTGTACTACGCCGCCGACAACGTGCCCGGGTGACCGATCCTATCGATCACACCGAGTCCGGGAGCTTTTCCTCGGACACGGAATGCGAGGGCAGATCCTCCATTCCCCAGACATTACCCTCGGAGACCCCGAGGATGACCGCAACGAGCTCTCACGATGGCCTGGACATACCAGACGACCTAGAGCTCGGCCGAGAGACCAGCGTCCCAAGGGGATACAATGATGTCCCCATCGCTTCGTCTCGCTCTCGTCAGTCAACATGGCCGGGAGCCACGCGAGCCCGGAGAGGGATCCTCGACGCCGCCAGGCACGACCACTATGAGGCGGCCAGGCGCCACTTGGAGGCGTCTTTGGGAAAGACGCTATGCGAGCATTCGCCGCCAGGCAAAGGGGAAGTGCGCCTCACGGAAAGGAACTCGCGGTACCGAACTCCCGATCGCACTCGAGCGCCGTCAAAGCTCGCCGCCGCTTGATTCACGAAACAGAACGGCTACGAGGCCTTGGCGGCGATCGTGCGTGACTCGTGATTTCCCGAGCAAGTAGACTTAGAGGCCATGGGCGTGGTCGTGGCGAAGATTTGGAGAGGCTTGCCGCCGAGCTAAAAGTCTCGGATCCTCCCCATGGCCGGGATGCGGAGTGTTTCCGGGACCATCACAACGCTTCCCCGTGCGTTCGCACAGAGATGAATCTCGAGCCATGCTCGGAGATCGCCCAGTCGCCGACCCGATCAGGAAAGGCCGGAGCGATCCACAGAGCAACCTCGGGCGATATCTGCCTGTCGCCCAGATCTGGCGCTCAGAGCACTCCGCAACCATGCGGTCATCAGACGACCGACGCATGAGGTTTTCTCCCGACTCGGCCAAGACGGGGCGTTGGGTGGAAGATCCGCATGGAGGCCGCCGTGGCCGAGGTTTTCGTCGCGAAACCCCGAAGCCGGTGCCGGGCCTTCACGAGCTCCCTCGGGACGCGTCGCATGGCCGAACGAGTTCAAGCCCGGCCACGTCGAGAGATTCAACGGGACCCGAACCCGGATGAATTCCTCTCGATATACACTACCGCCATCCTCGCCACGGAGGTGATGAGGGGTAATGGCAAATTACTCGCCGACGGTCTGGGCCGAGCTGCCAGACGCGTGGCTTTTCAATCAAAAGGAAGGATCCATACGGTCCTGAGGCGACTTCAGCGCCCGACTCCGGCGAATTTCGGAGTGCTACATCCGCCGGGAAAAGAGCGCGACCTGGAGCGCTTGTCTGACGGACGGGAAACCTGCGACAATTCGCCCAGAGGTTCATCCAGGTCGGAACTTCGATCCGAACATATCGGACGAGGCTGTCGTCCGAGCTTTCAAGTTCGAGTACGAGGCGTGCGCTTCACACAGGACCTGGAGATCCACGGATCTAACAAATAACGAGCTCTTCGAATGGCCGATCGATCGCCAACGCAGATGAAGCCGCCCAATGGAAGAAAATCTTGGATGAAGGGAAGTCGCCGCCTCGGCTGGTCTAGAGACCTCGGCTAGCAAAAGGGTTCGGTGCAGAGACAAGAAGATCAAGAAGAAGAAGAAAAAGCAACCCTCGCCCGCCATGGTAGCCGCGGTGGAACAACAACGACCCGGGCAACTTCGGCCCGCAGGCAGTGGGCCTAATGCTCGGGAAGAGGACAACCACCAGGCCTCGAGGACGAGGCGACCAAGCGGACCGACGAGGCGACCAAGCGGACCGGCCAGGCGACCTCATCTGTCCCACTTCACCAGCGCACGGCACGACCTACGGAATTGCCGAGCGTGGACCTACCGCTGGAAGCGATTTTACTGGCGAGGGTCCCATGCCGACGCTTCCAGAGCAGGGTGAAAACGACAAAGGAAAACAGCCCGCCGAGGAAAGTGAGGATGAAATGGAATATCAAGAACCAAGGAATCACATAGCGGTCATCTTCGGGGGCTCCTCCGCCTACAAGTCCCGCCGGGACTTAAAGGAGGCTGCAAGGGAAGTGCACCATGTTACCCAGGGTAAGCCTCGGTCAAGAAGAAATTGAAATGGTCGGAGGTATCCTCACATTCTCCAGAGACGATTGTCCCTTGGGGATGACCAAACCCAGAGGCTTCCGATGGTCGTGAACCCCACCATCAAGAATCTGCCGTCGGTCGGGTCCTCATAGACTCAGGAGCTCTTTGGACCTTATTGCAGCCAAGGTATTGGGCGAGATGCAGATTCCTCGTTCCAAAATCAAGAGTGTGGCCGTGCCCTTCTTCGGGATAGTCCGGGCACCTCGATCAAACCTCAGGGCAGGTCGTATTGCGTAAGTTTCGGGCGGCCCAAGTAACTTCGTAACGGAGCTAATCACCTTCGAGGTGGTAGACTTGAGTCGGCCTACAACGCCATCCTCGGCAGCCGGCCTTGGCCAAGTTCATGGCCGCCTCGCATCACGCGTATCGGTGCCTAAAGATTCCGGGCCAAGCGGAGTCATAACCGTCAAAGGGAACCACAAGTCCGCACTCAATTGCGACGAAAGAGCGCTGGATATGGTCGGTCGATTGCCCGCTCGCTCACGACCAAGAGCCGAAGCATTCGGCCTAAACTTGCCCTCCAACCTGGAGGAGAGACCAAGGTCATTCCGCTCAACGAGTCGGAACCGGCCAAGTCGTTCATTTGGGATCTTCCTAGATCCCAAATAGGAACTCGAGCTTCGTCACTTTCCTCCGAGCAAGGTCGGATGTGTTCGCCTGGGAACCATCCGACATGCCCGAGTCCCAAGGGAGGTGGTCGAGCACAAAGCGGTTCAGCGACAAAAACCAGTGAGACGAAACTTAGACGCTTTTCCCGGAAAAACAAGCAATCATCAGGGAGGAACTTGATAAACTCCTAAAAGTGGCTTCATCAGAGAGATTGAGCACTCCGAGTGGCTAGCCAATCCAGTCCTGGTCAGGAAGAAAGGAGGCAAGTGGCGCATGTGCGTCGACCACACGGGTTTGAGCAGCGTGCCCAAAAGACAACTATCCGTTGCCTCGCATAGACCAATTGGTGGACGCGACGGCGGAGTCCTGAACCATGAGCTTCCTAGACGCCTATTCAGGCTATCATCGAATCGACTGTCGCGCGAAGACGAGGAAAGACTTCCTTCATCACCCGTTCGGTACCTTACGCTATACGACCATGTCTTTCGCCTGAGAAATGCGGGAGCAACCTTTCAACGCCTCATGCAGAAGACTTTCACAAACCAAATAGGTCGAAATTTGGAGGTATATGTCGGCGACATAGTTGTCAAGAGCAAGAGTACTTCAGGTCACGTTCTTGACTTAGAAGAAACTTTCTGTAACCTCAATAAGCATCGAATAAAGCTAAATCGAGAAAAATGCGTATTCGGCGTGAAGGTCGGCAAGGTGCTCGGCTACATGGTCGGGCCACATGGCGTTGGGGCTAACCAGAGAAGATCGAAGCCATTGAGAACATGAGGTCGCCCACATGCGTAAAGGAAGTACAAGCTCGACCGGGAGGATGGCCGCCTTAAGCCGGTTCGTCTCCGATCGGGGAGCGAGGACTACCTTTCTTTAAAGCCCTCCGCAAACACGATGGCTTCACATGGACGGAGGAAGGCGATCGCTGCGTTCAAAGAGCTAAAACAGTACCTCTCCAAGCCGCCCGTCCTCGTCACACCCACGGCAGGGGAAGAATTGCTATTATACTGGCGGCAACCCGACGCAGCGGTGAGCTCGGTGTTGGCGATGAAAGAGATGGTACCCAGCGACCTATCTATTACGTCGTGAAGTACTTCATGGACCAAAGGAGGCGTTACCGAGGTCCGAAACTCTGTACTCATTCTTGATGGCCTCCGGAAGTTGCGTCACTACTTTCAAGCACACAAGATCGTAGTGCGGCCGGCTTCCCACTCAGGGAAATCTGAAAAATCAGGGCGCCCGGTGGTCGCATAGCCAAGTGGGCAATGGAACTCGCCGAGTTCGAGCTGGTATTCTCGGCCCGCACGGCGATAAAATCACAAGTCCTGGCTGATTTCGTGGCGTATGGTCGGCTCGGCACCACCGGCCAGCGGGACCAATGATTCGAGAAACTCCTGGACCTTGTATTTTGGCGGATCCCGAGCATACTGGCGCTTCGGGTTTGGCGTCATCTTGGTCTCCCGGACGGAGAGCAGCTACTGATCGCCATCCAACTACATTTCGCTGCGACTAACAACGCGGCGGAGTACGAAAACCTTTGGCGGACTTGAGCATGCAAATCGCTAGGAGTCCAACGGCTCCGTGAAGGGCGATTCACGGTTGGTCGTGAACCAGTCAACAAGGAGTATCGGTGTTAGATACCTCAATGGCGCATGCCTGGCGAAGTAAGGAAGATGGAGAAATACTTCAAGAATTTGAAGTAATCTACATCCCAGGAAGGATAATTCCCTGGCCGACCAAATGTCTAAGGTCGGTTCCTCCCAAACCGCCGCTCGTGAGTGCTCGTCGAGCACCTACATAAGCCCTCCATTCCCTCACGAAGAGGAGGCACCAGAGACCGGGCGGTAGGGTCTCATTCCTCGAGCAAAGCGCAAATTGGATGACGCCATTCATCCAATACCTTGCGCATGGGACATTGCCCGAGGAAGAAGCCGTAGCGTTCGGCTAACAAGGCGATCTTCTCAAGACAGATCGATCGAAGGCGACCTATCTGGAAAAGGCGCATTAGGAATCCTTTCCAAATCGTCTCCCAGGAAGGAAGGCGATACCTTCTTCGTGATATCCACGAAGGAATGTGCGGAGCTCATTCGTCTTCGTAACAGCTTGTGAGCAAAGCCTTCCGATTGGGTTACTCTTGGCCGACGGCCTTGGCCAGACCAGCGGTCAATCGTAACGACACCGAGCATGCCGGTTCCATGCTCGCAAAACCCGAATCAGCAAGCATATGCCCTACAAACCATACCGCTGCGTGGCCATTCTCGACACAGGGCTCGGCGTCCTTGGACCCTTTCCCGAGGCCGGAAAGGCTGCAAGTATTTGCTCGTGGCCATCGACACTTTCACTAAGTGGATAGAGGCCGAGCCGTCTCGACCATCTCGGCCCAGCGGCCAAGAGGTTCCTCCGCTGACAACGTGGTAACCGGTTCGGGATACCCAACCGTCTTATCACAGACAATGGGACCCGATTCACGGTGAACTGTTCCAAAGTTCTTGTGAGGAGGTCGGGACCAAGGTCTGCTTTCGCCGTGGCACATCCACAGAGTAACGGAGCAAATGAGCGAGCAAATGGGCAGCTAGTCCAGGGCATAAAAGAGAGTCTTTAAGACCCTCAACCAAAGACAAGCGGCGGTGGGTGGAGGAGCTTCCCGCCGTTCTTTGGTCTATCCGCACCACGACAAGTCGAGCCACAAAGGCGAGGCGCCTTTCCAACTTCGTCTCACGGTGCGGAGGCCATTACACTGCCGAAATCGTCTTTGGGTTCCCCAAGGGTGCAAGCGATCGATTCCATCGATCAAGAGGTTGAGCGCCTCGTCGACTGGACCTCGTCGAGCGACACGCGAGCGGGCGTTGCTCCGTCTGCAATTTACCTACAAGCTCTTCGTAGGCATGCGGCCAAGGCGGTCAGACCTAGGGCCCTACAAGTCGGCGACATGGTCTTACGAAGAGTTCAAGACACTGTCGAAGGCCAACAAGGCGACCCCAAGGTGGGAAGGACCCTACACGGTCATGTCTCTGGCGCGGGGCTGTTCGCCTCGCGATGCCGGATGGTCGGGAGCTCACGGACTGGAACATCGATCAAGCTGCGTAAATTCTACGTTTAGACGAGTACTCTATCTCGCGCCCCTTGCGTTCTTTCCAATAAATCATTTTCCCTCTTTCTCGAGTTTCGTCCTCGCTTTGTCGAGCGAGCATCGTCGTCTACGGCACTCTGACGAACTTATCCAACAAGTATGTGCACGCCATCTCCCTTGGCCCCGTGGCCGGATGCTCGCCCAATCGTCCACTTTCCACAGTAGCTCTTCATTTGTATGCATGGTCGAGCGCGAGCATCCACTCTAAGCCCTATTCGGTGACCACTTTCGGGTATGGTGGCTCTACGTATTGTTGGTTTAAAGCTCGTCTGCTCTGTGCTCACGATTCACTCAAACACAACCGATCTATTCGAGTAATTCAAAAATCGTTACGACCAAAGCGACCCTTAAAAACTCCCATGAACAAACTCGTGCTCACAGCGGTGAGGACACGACCTTTGTCCATGGCGAGGGGCTACGTATGATAGGAGCGTTAGTCCCTCCTTACCAAGGATCCTTTGCTCGTGTCTATGATATTTGATCTACGAGGAACTTGTTTTCTTTGCTCGTATCTACGCTCCATGCAGGAACTTGCTTTCTTTTACGCAGAACCGGGATCATACGGGCATATGCCGAAAGCGAGTTCAAGCAAAAAAAAGCAGGCAAGGACCAAACTCCTGCGAATATGCTCATTTAATCCAAAAGCGTTGTTTTTTTACGAGGGTTTTACACAAGATAAAAATAAAAGAAAGAGCTAAGTCCTACGGCCAGGCTGGAGGGCAGCGAGCTCGTCCTTAAGGAGTCGACCTCGCCTCTAGGTCCAGGACCTTCCGCTGGGCCGCGCGACCTTCGGCCGCGCTTTCCGGAGGCTGCGCCTCCTTGGTGGGCTTCCTCGCGCTCCGAGCTCATTGAAGGTCTGCCGAAAGCTTCACGACTCTTCGTCAAGCTCGGCGCATACGCTCTGAAGTGCTCTTCGCCGTCTCGCTCTGGAAGAGCTGGTCCCGGCTTGGCGATGAGGCTCCTCGCCGATTCCACCAGTCGGCCTCGCGCACCTCGGAGACCCGGCGCTCAAGATCGGCGATCTTGGCGTCTTGCTCATGATGGTACGACGATTACTCTTCTGCTGAGACCGAGGTGGCATCGATATCCTCCATAGCCTTCGCGGCAAACTTGAGGCGAGAGAAAGGAGAAGGAAAGAGCCGAGCAGACTCCCGGAAGATCGTTCGCGGCAGAAAAAGAAGAAACATGGAAACTTACCGTAAGAGCCCGGTGACCAGCTTGTCCTGAAGCCGCTGGCGGTCGGTCGCGCCGGCCGAAAGAAGGGATTGACCAAGTCATCCCGGCGGCGTCAAGGTCTTGCTCCTCTGAGCACCGGTGCTCCCAGGAGAGCAACGGCGTCACCACCTTCGATCAACCCGGTCGCCCGGCCGATCCTCGCCCACGAAGCGGCTCGTGGCGCCTTCCCCATGGTCGGCCACCGCGCCGGGGTCAGACGCCAACCACGAAGCGCCGCCACTCCATGCTCATGGCTGGAGGCGATTGGTCGTTAGCAACCACCTCCGCCTCTGTTCCTCTTCGGTAGGGCGACCAATGCTCTCCGGCCAGAAGGCATTGGATCGAGGCGATCACCTCCGCTTCTTGTCCCTCCATAGTCGGAGGCGGCCGATGCTCCATGGCCGGAGGCGATTGATCAATACGATCACCTCCGCCCCTTGCACCTCCGTGGCCGGCGCTGGTGCCGGGACCGAAGGAGTTAGGCCGGGGCGACCTCCTCCTCCTCCTCTCCTTGGCTCATGGCCAAGGGCTGTTGGTCGGGGCGACCAAGCTCCCTTCCCGGGCTCGGCGCTTGAGCCTCGTGATCATCTCTCTTCGCAAGGGGCCAAGGCCAAGGCGTCTTGGTCCTCGATCCCTGCGGCTCCTGCTCCTCCGCTGGCCGGGATAGGCTCCACGGCCGAAGGGAGCGCGGGTCCCACCGAAGGAAGCTCGGGCTCCACCGAGTCCGGTTAGCACCGGCTCCTCCCCGTCTCGGCCATCACCGTCGGCCGACAGCGGTCGAGCTTCGGCGTCCGCTGCGGAGTTGATAATCTCCTCGACCATCTGGGCGGAAGTCCAAAGCGACATCCGAGCTATCACGCCCACGCCAAGCGAGGTGGGGTTAGCTCAAGAAAGTCGCAAGACAAGAGCGGAATAAGAGAATGAAGAACGTACCTTACGCACGTGGCGGCGCCATCCTCCTCGGCCTCCTCGCCGGGCCACGGGCGACCTGCCGCGGCGGCCTCGTAGGCCTCGGCCACGACGGCCAGCGCTCCTCTGCGGCGTCGGCCGGGCGCTGCCATCGCCGGTCGACATCGTCCATGTCGACCTCTTCCAGCGTCGAGGCGGTTTGAGAGGTCGACCTCCTGCTCCTTCTAACGAGCATAGGCGGCCTCCTCCTCTTCTTCCTCCTCCTCGGGGCATCAACCACCCGAGTGAGCCGGTCTGGAGGGCCTTGATCCGCCTCTCCACCGCTCCTTGGTCGGGAGAGACCTGGCATCCTCCTCGGCCTTCCTCGCTTTGCTCGGCGAGCTGTTCGATCGGCTCATCGGCTCCGGCTTCCTCCGTTTGAAGTCATCGAACCAAATGCGGAGTTAAACACCTCTGGCGGTCGGCGTACTCAAGGTGCGGGGTAGGGGTCTGGTCGGCTCGGCGCCTCGACCGCTGGCGCGGGGAGGCGAGGCGGATGCTCGGCGACCTCGACCCGCCGCCCTCTTCACGGGAACCCTGGCCGGTGTCGGCTTATGGCGGCTTGCGGCCTTCGACACCGCAAGAAGCTCAAGGGCGACCTTCTCCGCCAACGTAAATCGGGAGGAATGAGCTCGGAAAACATGCCCTCGAGCGGAAGTGGGAAAATGTACTTACGCGTCGCGCGGTCAAAAATATTCTTGGGGACCTGGCGATTGGGCGTCGGCTCCTTCTCCTTGGGCACCGAACATCTCGGCGACCCTATCGTCAACCCGATCCGTCCTCTGAGCTGGCCACAACCGAAGACTAAGACAAAAGGCATATACGGATGCATAGCGCGATTCACTGTAGCGGCGATGCTCGAAAGAGGTCCAGGAACATACTGCGTTGTCCTCGCGGGTGAAGTCGTGCCACCGGTCACCTCGAAGAAGGGATGCTCGCGGCGCCTCGGGGGACACCGGTTGAAGGTAAAGTCGGCGATATCCCGACCGGTGAGCCCCATCTGGGCAAGCTCACCGATCGTCCCGAGCACCCGCTCTTCCTCGGGTTACCGCAGGCGCGCTGCCTCGATGGCGGAGCGTCCTCGATGTAGACCAATCGGGACCCTCCGCCTTCTTACGGTAGAACCAGAGGTCGGCCCAACCCGACACCGAGTCCTTGAGCAACGAAGGGGTACTCGTATGGTCGGTTGGGCCGGCGAAGATAAACGCATGGCCGGCGGAACCATCGGCCGGTGCGGAAGGGAATAGAAGTGAAAGAAGAGGCTAGCCGTGGGCATTACACCCACGTAAGCCTCGCAAAGGTGGGAGAAGATTGCGAGGAAAGGATGGAGTTGGGGTGGAGATGAGAGATCTCGCACCCGCAGAAGGCAAGCACGGAGGCGAGGAAGTCGCTCTCGGGCGACGAAGCCCGTTGATGGCGTACAACTCGCGAGAGGCGATCTCCGTCTCCGCGGTGCCGGCGCCGCATCATCCCGGGCACTCGACCGAGCCTGGTCGACGTACCTCGTCAGTGAGCACTGGAGCCTCCTTCGGGTCATCGGCTAACCTTGAAGCGCGCCATGGCCGAAGAAGGAAGGAGAGCGAAAAGGGTTCTTGGGCGCTAGGGCTCTTGGAAGATTTTTCGCGAAGACGAGCAAAGAGACGCAATGGGACTCCGACCTCTCCGGTAGAAAGGGTTAAAAGGATAGTGAAGAGGCGGGATAAAAATCGCCGCCTATCGCGCAACAACACTGGCCGGAAAAAGCGCCGCTTCAGAAACTACCGTCTGCAGATTCTGAGGAGGCTTCTCGGAGAAGGAACCGCAGAACAACCAACGACGCTTGCGCAGAGCAAGCACGCGGCGGGTAAAGAAGCTCGTCTCCCGGCGTAAAATGGTCGTGAGCCACGACCAAAGGAAATTCAATCCCCTCAAGTCTTCTTAGGCTCAAGGGAAGCCCGAGGGTTCCCACTTGAACCTCGGGGCTAGCCGTCGAGGATTGGCTATCCGGCAAAAGACCACGGTACCCAGTGAAAAGCTAAACCCGCCGACCAAGCGGCACTAAGGGAAGATGCTCGGGAGAACGAAGCGAGCATCCCTCCTTCTCCTCCGAGCATACAGCGTTTGCGCCTCCGTTCGCGAAGCACCAAACACACCCCCACGAGCAAGCATGCTCGTGGAGGCCACGACCGCTTTCGGGTGTTTTGGTCGGAGGGCCAATGGCTTTGTGAGGAAGGAAGGAGGCAACCAATCGGCCAGGAGATCAAGGGAAATCATACAGAAATTCAAATAACGCGGAATCAAGGGCAGCATCACGGATATGGATACATAGCGTGATCCGAGGCGATTACTTTCGCATCTCTAGTCATAGTATTTAAACCCTCGAAGATCTCAGAATAGGAGGGCACACGAAAGATAGAACACAATACACTGGAGTAGGGTCATTATCTCGGCGGTGAGAGGCCCGAACCAGGATAAAAAACACCGCGTCCCCCCTTTTTTTTTCCGGCCTCCTTCTCCCGACCTCGCGTCGCTCGAACGCCCTCTTCGATCCGTGCGACGGGGCTCTGTTGATCCCCCATTCAACAAGTAAGCTCGACGGGAGCCCGTTCTCCAATCGTCGACAGCTTTATTTTGGGCACTAATTAAAACATACCATTTACTATAGCATCTTACAAAATAGCCCTCTATAAATTACATCAATTAATTTATGCCTTGATTACGCTGCTGGATAAGTTATTCAAGAAGTTGGCATATCTGTTGTAGTTGTACCATTGTCGCCAGCCTATCTTTTTGAGATCAATTTTGGATACAACTGGCTAAATTCTCGCACGTTTCCGTAGAACAAAATATCATATTACAAGTTATGAAACACCCAACCAAAAACAAATGAAAGTGGTTTTTTTTGTTGAAATATAGTGAGATATGATTGGACTCTGTCTCTATGTAGACGAATTTGAATATATCTTCTATGAATTTTCACTATAAATATAGCACCACATTGTATACGAAAATCAATCTAATAAAGATAATACAGTTTTGCCTCCCTATATCCTATATGTTCTTTGTGATTATTTTAGCTATTAAATCGGTGCATTATGTTTGATCTACGACAATCGTTATCATTTTACAACACGTTATAGCATGAAGCTCCCCAAGGCTGATCAAGATCGTCTGCCTGCATCAATCTATACTGCTTCGAATTTCAATCGGCATGAAGCGATTGAACTTACAGCAAGTTGTACGTAAGTTCAAAGCACGTAAGTTAATCGCATCTGAAAAGTTTTAAATCCTGCAGATTAATTTCACTAATGGACTAGATATATTGCTTGTTTAATCTAATTGGAAAATTAGGGTTTCATGGTTATTGTTCATCAAACCAATGAAATATATATATATATATATATATATATATATATATATATATATATATATATATATATATATATATTTATCGCCGGTCGACGCCATGCATGTCACATCTGATCAGCCTGTCGTCGGCCGCTGTCGCAGAGCACCTCTTCGCTTTGCCCGCGCTGTGTCCGAAAGAGTGCCTCCTGCGTCGCGCTGCGTCCCGAGACTCCCCACCCATACTCCACGCCACCGGGCGCGCTGCACATACGCTCCTAGAGCCGCCCGTGCGGGAGTCGAGCCATGCCACTTGCGCCCCCGCCTGTGGCGTCTGCCACTCCGAACTCCGAAGCCAAGCGACACTCACTGTCATCGCCGAGATCCATGTCGCTCGCCGGTGCTACCCTGTTAGCGCGACGCATGCCCGAAGCACGCCGAGCCACCGCACTTGTCCTTGCCTGATGCACCGCAGCGGATCGTTGCGCTTGAAGTCGTTACTATGTTGCACAACGCCACTCGGCCCATAGCTCCCCCGTTGCCCACTGTCGCCTCCGAGCTCCACCACGTCACACCCGCACGCGCCTCCATGTGCCACGCCGTTGTGCCTGTGCATTGCCCGAAGTGGTGCCATCGGCTACCGCTACCGCTCCGCCCATGTGTGCGCCACCCGTAGCATCGTCGTCGTGCCCTCCCGCACCACCTCACGTGGTGTTGCACGCACGCCACCACCGCCACTCGGGACAAAATGACGTGGGCTCAAGCGAGCTAACTAGGGTTTTAACTTTTGACCCTAGCTCACCCAAGCAAACTGGGTCGGTACCACATGGGCCCGCCCATACTGGTACGAGATGATGGGCCAGCTATGAGCGGCCCATGGCCGATGAGACCCGCTAGCCGTCACGGGCTGTACGGCTCAAAGATCGAAATTTCATTTGGGGCGCGTATTTTGCAGTTCAACCTCTGAAATTTTGATTATATGCACAAGTATTTTCTGCCTGGGGCAAATTTACATTATGAATACTGAAGTTTCGAGAAATCCTAAAAAATAGTTAATAAATTCTTAAAATTTATATTAAATCCTATAAATTGAATTTTTTTAGGTATTTGGGCTTCCATAAATTTTGTTGAACTTTAGACTTAGCACACATGGAAAGTTTCATATCTGTGGGTTTGTTTTTCCTAGCATAATTCCATGTTTTGATATGTTATTTTTATTTTTCTGTTATTTAGTAATTCTGAAAATTACCTAATAATTAGCATGATCCGGAAGATACTAATTTATATCCAGAAAATTATAGGTTGCACTATTTTTCCTTTAGTGAGTTTTTCTGATGTTTTTTTCACATAAAAGTTTTCAATGAGACAACCAGTGTAACACAATATACGAGTGCAATGTTCTCTTTTCTTCATCATTTTTTTATTGGGTTTTCGAAAATAGTTTATGATGAGACATATGCATTACGTAGTATTTATCCAAGGAGAATTGTTGAGGTACAGTAGGATTCTTAGTTCTGATTGTTCATATATGATTGGAATCTATCTCTTTACTGATGAATTCGAATCTATCTCTAACGGAGTTATACTATAAAAATATGACACTCTATTGTACAAGAAAATTAATCTAGTATAAAAAGAAGAGGTTTTGCCTCATCATATCATATATATATTCTTTATAATTATTCTTACTATTCGAACGATGTGTTGTGCGATCATTTCATTTTACAACCATACAAAACTCATATCGCAGCTGTAGCGGCAGAGTAGCTAGTGTTCCGAGGAGTCAGGACTGGCTGCTTCCGCCGGTGCGAGTACATCGAGGCGATATCAACCAACCAGCATAAATCGCGACACGTACGAGTGTTCGAATGACTCCCCTTTGCGTAACGACATAAGGCGCGCACGTACCGACGTACCAGCATGACACCCCTAGCCTTGACGAGATCCAAGGCTCCCGCGCCCGCGCCCTAGGCCAGGCTAGACGATCCGATCGTCGTACGGCTGACCGCACACACTGTCCACCGCAGCATGGCGTCGTCGGACCACCTCTTAGGCATGCGCAACAGCTTCTACGTCGGCACGTACCAGGCCGCCATGACCAGCAGCCAGTCCGTCCTCGCGCACGCCCTCTCCCCCGACGAGGTCGTCAAGCGCGCGCGACTCGCTCCTACATCGCCGCTGGCTCCCACCAGGTGCGTGCATGTCAAAGTTGCCCGCCCGCGCGGCACGTCTAGTGGCTAGTGGCCGACGTGCAGTACGTGCTGACTCATTTTCTTAGGGTGTGTTTGGTTCTGCATGTCACAACATTGTTCGTATGAGCCATCCGAAATTTAGTCTTGCTTTGTTGAGTGGATCTGCAAGTTAAGTTGTTTGGTTGCTTGTTTGTGCATCTCATGGGCCTGCATTAGAGAAGTCTAATTTACGTGTTTTCTCCATCCTGTATGAGTGGAGTGCAATTGCATCCACCTGGCGAGATGAGCAGGAAACCAAACGTCGTCCTAATAGATCTGATTGCATCCACTCATGCGATTCAGACACCATGCAGGCAACCAAACACACCCTTATTGGTTAGTTCCTTGCATGCAGCTGGTGATCGACGAGATCGGGCCAAGGGCGGCCACGCCGCTCCAGGCCATCAAGCTACTTGTCGTGTACCTCTCTGGTGGCGCCGGGAATTCAATTTTCGTTGGCACACATGTTGTTTAGACCTTCTCCATCGCTAGCTAAGCTTCTTCTTTTGTACTTGAAAATGCACCATAGATCGATCCTTCTCATAGAGGTGGGAGTTGGACTATGCTGGTGAAAGATATGATAATTTGTTTAGAGGGGGGTGAATAGACTATTTAAAATTTCAAACGAAATTTACTGCAGCGGAAAGGTATCGGAACTTTCGATATATTATCAGAACTTCCGAAGTAATCGAAACTTCCGATCTGATAATGGAATGTCCGAACAGTAGAAAATGAGGCAACGAGAGAATAGATCTAGTGAAATCCAATTGCTCCTACTCCAACTTAGTAAGTAAGAGAACTACACAAGACTAGCAACTAAAGTAGAACTTTATGTAAGAAGATTGAACACAAATGCACAAAGATAATCAAAGCAAGGAGACAAAGAATTTGTTCCTGGAGTTCGAATCCTTGAGGGGATCTTACGTCTCCATTGAGGAAGCTCACAAAGAGCCGGGTTTTTTTCTAACCCTTTCCTCCCAAACTTCGGTTATGCTTAAGATTTGGTTTCACTTTTGATTTCTTCTCTTTCGGAGGCGAAATCGGCCTTCACAAACTTCTCACGGCTACCCACAATCTTCGGGAGCTCGTGAGTAACGCCTAACCGTCTAGGAGTCCTTCAACCTCCAAGAGTAATGAATGCAACTTGAACCCAATCTTGGAGATGATCTCTTATGCTCAAGAATGTCTCTCTCTTAATCTATACTCAAATCTTCTTCAACTCTCACTCTTTTGTTTGATCACTAAGATCAAGGAGTAGAGGAAGAATGAACAACTCAAGAAGTGTGTTTAATGCTCAAGAGAAAACCACAGCCATCAAGCTAAGCACGTTTAATGGGGTGGAGGGGTATATATAGGAATGGGTAAAAACTAGCCGTTATTCCTCCACCCAGCCACATATCGGAAGATTATCCGATAAGTCTAATTTTCCAGAAATTCAACTGACTTAAACGGTCGAAAAACACACATCGGAACTTTCGATATTTATGATCGGAATGTCCGATGTGTATATAGAGCTACTTTTGAAAAGCATTTTCAACACGACTCTAAGTCAACATCGGAATGTCCGACTCCAGATCGGAACTTTCGATCTGTCCAGAGAGTACCCTTTTCAGAATCTATATGGATTGGAACTTCCGAAGAGTCCATAGGATACCTTAAAGCTGTTGAGCACATATCGAAACTTTCGAAGACCACATCGGAATATTCGATGCATCCAGAGAGTGCACAAAACACTTGCACCGGACAATCCGATATATCAGAACTTCCGATATGGACACTGAAGAAAACTATTCGGTGTGCATGTTACAACTCGTGTCTCTCGACAAAAAGAGGTAGACATTCATCTGAGCATAGAGACTGTCTGAGATTGACTAAGTTGCATATCTATGACCAAATAAAATGCAATTACATTGATATGACGTCATGTTTCTTTCCTTCACTTTTTGAGGGGCGTCAACTTCCGTAAATCCTTTTTGCTTTGGGACTTTCACCTGTTCATTTACTCATTGAACCCATTAATCCCTTAATCGCTTGTCATTAATCATCTAAAACTTTCTTAGGGGCCTAGATGCACTTTTAGCTGGGCCCATTAGACTTCGGACCACAGCGTGATGTGTCTGTCTGGCATGGCTACCTCCTCATGTCATGCTGGTCCGACTCGTCTCAGCAAGGCCTAGGCATGGTCCAAAGTACAGATCTTATCCTGTTGGATGTATAGAGTCGTAGACACCGTTGATCCATCTCTGTGGACAACCCAAAGGATGAGGAGCGAGCGTATATTGCCGACGAGGATATAGTACACACATATTTAGAGAAAAACTAAATTTTATTTCTTCATTAGGTACAGATACAAAATTATTGTCTCGTTGAAAACCGTATGTTCCAAAGTGAGGTTCTCTGGTAAAAAAAAACACAATAACAATATGCTTACATACTAACTACTCCCTAACATCGAGATCGTTCACACGTTTTAAGCCAGCGTACATCTAATGCGGTGGCGTCGACGGTCATATGAGGGAAGTGGGAAGACGACCATGCACAGCATCGCGAGCGTGTTCCGCAAGCGGTGCAGTGGAGCATCGGCTTAATGCGCGCGCTCGATGTCGGTGAGCATGTACTCTCTGATCACCATTCTACACCTTTGTACATCTCTGTAGTCTTCCCTTTTATATGCATGCAAAGACTGCAACAATGCCCACTACAAGGCTAGCCACAGCATACCGCAGTGTCGCTCAAAGGTGCCCTGCCACGTGCCGTGCTTGCTTCGGACCAAGCGGGCTTGATCCGTGCCGTGTCAGCCCAAGCACAGTCCATGCAGGCGTGTCGTGCCGTGTCGCCTATTGTGCCTAATCGCAAGGCCCGGCACAACCCTATCATTCATGCCGTGCTGGCTTGGTCTGTGTGCATACGTGTTGTGCCGTGTTTGTAGTGCCACGGGCCGCCCCAAAAAAATCCAAGGGACTGGTAAGATCGTTGAGGCAAAACTAGTAAGATCAATGGAAACTAGGTGGTATAAACCTGCGCAGGGTTAGAATTTTGAATTTGGGTCTGTCTCCTGAACTGTGGGCTACGAATGCTAGTCAGTCTCATATACAAGTGTTAGTAGCCTTTCCTTTGAACTTAATCTTGCATCGTTTTCATTCTAATTAAACCTATTTTGAGAAAAAGGTTGAGAATGAGAAAGTGATGTACCGATGAAAGTGAAATTAATGCTTGCTGAGTACTTTGTACTCACTCTTACTTAATTCACTGTTTACTTAGAAAACTACTTCAGTAATCAAGCAACGGGTTTGGACTTGGATCCTAAGGGTGTCTACGAGGCAGGGAGTGAGGGTCACATGTAGAATCAAGTGTACAAGGATGTCGGCTACCAGGAGGGTTAGGATGTTGGGCTGATGAAGGATCCGGCTGGTGATCAGAGAGCGGTGAATGATCTCAAATAAAATTTCCCCCCTCCTACTAAACACGAAGAGCCTACCAAAAACTTTAAAGAACTAATCGAGATAAAATTTGCTCTTGAACTTCGGTAAGCACCTCTTTATGGATGCCAGGAACATATTCCAACCATCAATTGAGAAGATTGATGTCAAAGTTCTGACCTTTTCCAAATCGAAGAAGTGTACCAAAGGGAAGCAAAAACCAAAATCTTGTTATTAGACTTGCTCGCGAGGTTTTAATGATCAAGATGATCTTGGATATCCTCCCACCTGTCGCAGCAAGTAATAACAGTGAAAATCATGTCACTACTACAAAACAGCACATAGGTGACACCCTACTTTGTAGTGTTTTTTTGAACCGCCACAAATAGAGTTATCGGTGACGGTTTTAAAATTCAAAATGGCGGGAGCACTATTTGTGATGGTTTTTGTTTGAAACCGCCACAAATAATACATTATTTGTGGCGGTTTTTCTTTGGAACCGTCACAAATACTTCCAAAAGTACGTGTGATGGTTACAAAGAAAACTGTCATAAATAATGCATTATTTGAGGCGATTTTTAGCTAAACTCGTCTCAAATAATTATGAGTGTTTATGGCAATTTTAGCCAAAAACTGCCACTAATAATATGAGTATATATGGCTGGTTTTGGCTAAAACCGTCACTAATAGTATTATTTGTGACGGTTTTAGTTTAAAACCGTCACAAATAATATTCCGCACGGTTAGCAAAAACATTATAACTTTTAACTCGTAATTCCGATCGGGGCGTTCTTGTACTTTCTGGAATTAGCACGATGAGCTCTTCAATTTTTCTTTCAGGCAACAAGTCTTATTTAGTTTGTAAATAGAAAAACTGGACACATTTGGTAAAATGACTATAACTTTTGACTCGTAACTTCGATTTGGGCGTTCTTTGGCTTGTTGGAAAGCTAACGAGAAGTTTCATCCAAAAACCAACACGAAATTAGTAGATCTTTCAATGATGATTTGCGTGAGTGCGAGCGCGGTGACATAATTCCAAAAAAAATGTCGTTTAGATCCTCAAAACGGCCTCCAAAGTTTTGTACTCGTTTCGGAGTATGACAACACTAAAATATAGCTCAAACCGTGTTCGAAGTATGATAACATTAAAATCGGTGTTTGGGTGCTCTGCGGGGTTAAGAGGAGAGGGACGCATTACACGTCACATGTGATCATATCAACACTAAAGCACTGGATCTTATAAGAACTCCGAACTTAAGCGTGCTTGGGTGAGAGTAGTACTTGGATGGATGACATCTCGGGGAAGTTAAATCCGTTGGATCCCGTTAGAACTTGGAAGTTAAGTGCGCTTGGATGAGAGTCGGGAGTATTACTAGGATGGGCTAACGCATTGCACGAAGTTGTCAGAACTGACACAAATGACGGTTTTTAAAGTGGTGA
The DNA here is from genome assembly GCA_036346355.1 of Rhipidocladum racemiflorum. NCBI lineage: Eukaryota > Viridiplantae > Streptophyta > Magnoliopsida > Poales > Poaceae > Rhipidocladum > Rhipidocladum racemiflorum. The sequence continues at coordinate 4,253,993 of CM070575.1, read as the reverse complement.
TATGAGTATTTGTGGCGGTTTTAGTGTGGTAGTTTTAAAACCGTCATTGATAATCCTCGATTATCAGTGGCACCTAATCTGTGACGGTTTGAAAACCGCTATTAGGGTTGGCAAAAATACCTGTGGATCTGGGTACTCGCGGGTACCTGACCCGGCGGGTCCGGGTCCAAATTTGGACCCACGGGTATATTATTTAGGGTTCGGGTCTGGGCCTTATTTTGGACCCATGGGTATCCAGACCCAGACCAAAAGAGGCACTGACATACTATTCAACACTGCCAAAGTTTTTACTGAATTCGATCTCTATTATCATTGTCTTTGCAAAAGAGTATATGCAGCTAGCCTCTTAGACATTATATTGTACATGGACAACCGTAAGTACTTGTTTGGATTATAATATGATTGAATTCCATATCTGATACCTCTAAATATCTGAATATTGACATACGTCTTTCATATCATGCTAGAAATACACTTGATATACATCTCCTTTTTTGCAGGGCAACAATTGCTTTATACTGTTCATACTTCTTTTATGTACATGCTTCTGTATCTAGATTGGGTCGGCCTGACTGTACTCAAGCTTATTGTTGTTTACCCTCTCCATGGAAGAATTCGGGTCCGGGTCCAAACTTCGGGTCTCCGGTCCAGGTCCACGGAGGTTGGACCCGGAGGAATCCAGACCTGTTGCCATCCCTAATCGCTATTAATGACAATTTTTATACTAGTGTAATCAAGAAAAGTAAAAAAAAAACATCACTTAAGAAACAGACGGAGTACATAGATATCGATAAATCTTGCATGCAATTTAAATGAAATGAAAGTCCTTCGGCTAATTGAGATTTCGCTTAATCAGGACGCATTTAAATCAGGCCTGGTTGATTTTGCTTGCGAAAAACAACCATCTACAACTATTTTGCGTTGAGCCGACGGACTGGAGGCCACGGACAATTGGGCTCGTACAGCGTACAGCGTGGAGTCTGCCCATTGCAGTTTGGTGTTTGGACGATGAGTCCTGCGTCGCGTGTCTAAGAGCATCTCCAACAGTTCTCAAAACTTATTCCCAAAATCCTTTTTTAGAAACAAATGAAAAAATTACCGCTCCAACAGTTACCCTATCCGAATCCCAATATCTCTGCACGCCCAAAAACTATGGCCAAAGTTGCCAGATATTGGCCGCTCATGTGCTTTCCCAAAAAATGGGAACTGTTGGAGAATAGCCTTTTTTTTTAAGGCCCAAAAACTTTAGGAAGCTCCCAATCCAGGATTATTAGGAGTTAAATTATAGGAAACTGTTGGAGATGCTCTAATCTTCCTGCATTTATTTATTCCTACTCGCCAAGTTGGGGCAGAATGCCAACGGGGTCAAGGTTCCAATGCTTTGCAACATTGCTATGCACACACCGCGAGTGACACCTTGTTCTCGTAATTTCATCATATATACTCACTTTCTTTTCTATAAGATACCATTCGATGTCTTGTTGACATTGACCCAAGAATCCACTTATCATTCTCACGATAGGAGACTTCTAACTACATTATATATATTGGAACGATGTTCATCGAAATTTCCTTTTTACTATCAAGCGTAAGATATGTTTAACCTTCTTGCTTTTTTCTTCACCAATGAAGTTATATTCCAATTTTTTCATGACACTGCTACAGAAGAGTATACATCAGAGGCAATGCTTACTGGCATCTAGTTTAAAAATTGCTCGGTCTAGTTTGAAAAGAATACCATTTTTCAAGGGAAAACTGGTCTCTTTAATTTTTAAAGAACGAAATTTGCTTGCTGGCATGTATTCAATCCATAAGTTAATCAGGGGATCAAAAGGCACAATTTTAGCCACTAATTTCTTATGTTACACATTTGTCCACTAAGAATACCAACATTATGAAAATATTTTATGCTTACAAAATAATCAACGATTAAAATTGAAAAGGCAAATGATATTATCTTTGAACACGCGAGAGTAGAGTTTCTTCAATGCAAAAATGTGAGTTGTTGTGGTTAAAATGAGCATAAAAATTGGAGTTATATTGTAATCGTCATATGATTATACGCACACGAATGGTACCATCGCAAGTAGGGGTGCGGGCAGATATTGCTCTTTTCATATTCTAATCCATATGTTTTCCTGGATTAGGAATCGGTATAGACTAGCTAGATATAGCTGCGAATTCGAATTATTAAAGATACAGACACGATATAGCTAGATTCGGGTCAGAAACGATAAAAACATATGGATAATATGCACATATAAAAAATAATATATGTTAAATCAAACCGTGAGCATATGATCATAATAGCAAATTATATATCAATCTAACCATTGTTTCACAAATAATATGCATGGGAGACAAATGCTGTGCTTGGACCAAGAGTGGTCCAAGACCAGGTCCTATTTAGTTGTTAAAGGAGAAAATGCTAATGGTATAAATTCTTTGCCGTCGTGCATGCTAATGCTGCTTTGTCCAAGATAAACGCTAGCTGTGCACGAGTACGACCTTGCCGTAGCAGCCAATCACCAAGAAGATGCCATTACAGGCGAGGCGAACTTGTCGGCGGATGAGGCTTCGTGTACGAGTACGTGTACGGTGTACGAGCTCGCCTGCCACTTCAAGCGCTTCGTCTGGGAGGTCAAGTTGTTCGTTCGCGTCGGCGGATGAGTGCTCACCGAGAGCCGCCCCGAGCTACTGCTGTACTGCAACGTCACGTGGCAGCTAGATTGAATGGGTTAGGCTAAGTTCTTTGGGTGTTGCCGGATATCCTATTAGCAAAAAATCTTAATATTCAGATTTTATCTTGGATTTGGTGGATATTGCCTGCTTTAAATCTGATCTTGAGTCCGAATTCAACTATTCGGATCTTGTTCCGGATCCGATCGAATAGTCAAATCCTTTCTCGGATCTGGTCCCGACCGGCTTCGGATAAAGCAAAAAATGTCCGGTCCGTTTTCACCTCTAGTCGCAAGAGAGAGATCATTCCTAGTGGTGCATTGACAGGTGCACGCAACACCATACACGGATCGAATCGGAACCGATCCATTTCGACCCTATTTTGAGGGCTTAGAGTCAGTTTTAACCTTTGAAAAGCCAGGAAACCCTCAAATGGATAAGCAGCTTATGTCATGGCTCCTTTTAAGTGGCTTATGTTATAAGCCATGAGTTATATTTTTTTTAGATCAAGAGGACATCAGACTGATGCCCCAGTTTTCCATTTAAGAAAAACTCAAGACAGAACATAGAAACATGAGGTTGGCACCACCTCACAGCATGGTGTCCAGAGTCCAGATAGGAACAACATTCCAGCACAACACAAAAACCTCCACATCATCCACCAGGACTAAAGACTCACCAGGACATCAACAGCAAAAACTACAAAGTACCAGAAACAAAATCATAAAACTCATAATGACGCCACCAACAACAGGAAACTTCATCAGCCGTGGAGACGATCCATGTAATCAGACCAGATCAGCAATTCTTCTGGAATTGAAGATCCAGCAGACTCATTCACAATATCAACTTTGTCAATTAACTCGCTCCAATCTTCAGCATCATTCTCACTCGAACCTGCCACTAGGTTTCTTTTAACCATCATCTTGCTCCATGACCCAAAGCCAGGGGGGCGTGCAGGATGATATCCAGCTTGTTGCAGAACATTTCCACCTTGGTCACCATCACTTCCTTGTATAAAGGACGCCAGTTCCTTAGCGACACAATTAGTATCTTCCACATTGCTTTTATACTTGTCCAGTTCTGGGACCGAAAAATCATGTTATTTCTAATGATCCACAAATTCCATATCATAGCAGCACCAATAGTATTTAGTGCAGCATTTTTATCATTGCTTAACCGAAAACGACCCACAGAATCGAAATTACGCCCAATATTTACATTAAAGTAATCACTAACAATACACCAAACATTTTTGGCTACAACACAATCAAAGAATAAATAGTAAAAGCTAAAAACAGGATATGACATGCTTTTTCAGTTTATTATCGACAAATATTAGTTATTTGCTAAATAATTTCTACAAAAAACTATAACTGCTTTTCGGTATAGAAAAAAAAAAGAAAACAGTTTTTTCTGAGCAGCTGCAACTCCCAACCGGCCCTTCTGCTTTTCCAACTTCCAGAGTCCGACGCTCCTCCCATTACACGTCGCAACAGATCTACCACGCCTCGCACCAAAGCACCCACCTCCTTGAGGACCCCACGATACAAACTCCCCACCTGTCAGTAGCATTTCCTCAATGCTAGCCCGCTCCTCTCCCTCCCCCTCGTCCCGTTCGTCACAAAACAACGCCTCTATTTCACTCTTTCCTCTTCGCAAGATCTCCCCCGTTGGCTTCCTCTCCTCACGATTTCCGCTCCCTGGTCTCCACATTTTTCCCGTTTTTTAAAACACTCTCTCTCCTCACAGCAGCGGCGGAAGCAGCACTTCGTAATCCACTCCATCCCGTGCTCTCCCGTCGCGCGCCGGTATTGGGCGAGCCCGCCGGCTCAGCCGCCGCCCTGTAGCTCTAACTCTGGCGCTTCGCTGTGCCCAGCCCCAGATGCGCCTGTGCTTTGTGGAGGAGGAGGAGGTGGTGGTGGTGGTGGTGAGTTTTCGGTAGAGGAGGAGGAGAAGAGGAAGCGGAATGGGGTTCTGGGTGGGGCTGGTGCTGGGGATCGCGGTGGGCGTCGTGCTCATCGTCGGCTTTGCCCGCTCCGAGAACTCCCGCGCCGCCCGCCGCCGGCAGCTGGTAAGCGCTGCATCGACGCGCTCCCCCCCTTTCTCGAATCTTCTCGATGTGTGATGCCTGCGTAGGGGATTGGGAGAATAACGTCGCGTAGGAACCGAAGCGAAGGCGGCGAATCTCTTGCCTTTGCCGCGGGATTGTTGGGCTATTGTTGGGCTATACCCTCCGTTGGGTGGAAGGCGCTGAGCTTCCCTGTCGCCGCGTTACTGTTTTCTTTTCATTAGTTTGCAAGAGAAGCTTAAACCTGCTGGTGCGCTTTGTCTTAATGGGCTTGCAAATGACAAGCAGACTCTCGCGGACGGCTAGTTAGATTGGGAGATTTACACATAAGCTTGTCGGCAAGCACTCATTTTGGGGACGGGTTCATTTTTTGTATAGGCATCATCCGGACGTTTTTTCCTAAAAATCATCCAAACTTTGGACCGTACGATCAAAACACACATCCGTAGGATCAATCCACCTCTAATTCTGGGGGGTGTGCATTGATCTGAAAGCAAATCCAATGGTTCGGAATTTGGATGATAGTTGCTAAAGAAAACATCCGGTGAAACTTATCAAAACCCAAAAAAAAAATTGGCCAAAATTCTGGCATTCACTGAAGAAGAAAAACAATAGCCGGCTACACACGCATGCCGACGCACGCACCCAAACGCCTGTACGGCTGTACCCAGCCCGAACCCGGGCAGGACGGGCTCAATTTTCACCTACAGATAAGCGCGAGCAAGTGCTCGTAAGCAAGCCATCTAGTCCATGTAGATGTAGTGCAATGCTATTGCTGTTCACTCCCTGTCTCCCTGAGTCCCTGTCACTGTGTGCAAGAGTCGGGCTACGCGGTTCTGTTTGCCATGGGCTTGTGGCCTGTCCTGTTGATTGCTGATGCACCAATTGCCATTCGTGGGATTACTTCCATGTCCATCTTAAACTTTCGGAGCTTCACTTTGTGAATGTTTTGTTCGGTTTGCAACCATTCTTAAAAACTAAGAGGGACCTTTGCCCCCTTGGTACGAAGGAATTAAGAGGAGTTTCATGTTTATTTGTGCAGGCTGCCACGGTTGCTAGTTTCTCTAAGATGACGATTGAAGACTCACGAAAGTTACTCCCAGGTGACCTGTGCCCTTCCTGGGTTGTTTTCTCAACGCAGCAAAAGGTATTTGTCTATTTTACAATATTTAGTTATCTCCCAGGCTTCCAAACTGTTTGTGAATGATCATATGTTGATTGGGGGAATGTTGCAGTTAAAATGGCTTAATCAAGAGCTGGTAAAAATATGGCCATTTGTAAATCAGGTACACATTTCTTTCCATGGGGCTTGAAAACCTAGACTGGAATGAGATTCATTTGATTTGACTTCTTTTACAAACGTTCTTTTCCTGAGAGTCTTCTTCTTTGGTCATTCATTGTCTCAGGCAGCATCGGAACTCATCAAAACCTCTGTTGAGCCTGTTCTTGAACAATATAAGCCAATAGTCATAGCTTCCCTCAAGTTCTCAAAACTCACTCTTGGTACTGTTGCACCACAGTTTACTGGTAGGTCTATTCAAACTATTTCACACCGTTACTTCTATCTGATTATATTGTTTACGACATTGAATTCTGCTGTTATTTGTTGTCAAGATTTTTCTTTGGGTAGACGAAGTTCATCAACCCAATTTTGTGTGTTAAACAAGAGTATAATGCCTGCAAAACAGTTATAACTGCTGCAGTCTGCAGCTGGTGGATAGTTGATTGTACACATGGTGTTTGTGAAACCTTCAAAATAAGGAAAAGTAAAATGGTTTTGATGGTACACTGGGTGATACCTCCTTTAGATGCATAGTACCTTAAAAAAAAACAGAATTGCACCCTATGAGAATGGAGGCTGTCCTAATGATCTTCATGCTGCTCGTTTATGGTGTTTTTCTATGACCTATCCATTCAGAATGCTAGTTTATGCAAACATTTAGTCATTGGGAAAATTCAGGAAATACCACTCCAAAGATTGGCTTGGCTTGAAGCCTTGAAACGCCACTCTAAAGATTGACTTCCATCACATGCCACTATAAAGAAGTTTAGGTTCAGGATATACAATTACCTCCCATTTCCCCTGAATTAATGATTTTTCTGCCTTTTTGGCCATGCGAAAGGACTGTTCTGCAACTCGTGTCAATTTCAGGATATACCACTCCACACTGTGCACACAAAAGACCAAAAAAAGTAATGCCTTTTCTATGATAGGATACATTTAGAATTTTTTCCCGTTTTGTGCGCATCAAGATTTGAGCTTCATATTTGCGTTGTCCCTGGACTTTGCACGGTGTTGGGATAGGATCCGGGATATAGTCCGGTTGGGATAGAGTCTTGTTAAACTAGAGATAAATTAGGAAGTTAGAGATGGAGTTCAATTGCATTACGGTTGTAATTCTCGCTATAAATTGTTATGAATAGCACTTGTATTAAATATGAGGCTAATAGTCTAGAATATATGTAGTACATAAGGGTACAAAAGGAAAGCCTATGTAGGCAATATCTATACAAGGCAATATATAGAATCCGGGATATAGTCCGGTTCGAATGCAAGCCGTATGCAATAGCATTGCATTTGGAAGGGTGACACTAAAATAGGGAAAATCCAGTCCTAATACGCAAGTTGTCGTCATAGCATCCATCTCTTGGAAAATGTGTCAAAGATATCTCATCTAAGGTCGTACGGCAGCCCATAAAGCACAAAGTGCAGGGGCTGAGAAAGTAGGAACAATTCAACCGCGATAACATGACAAAGAAGATGATGAAGCCAACGCAAATAGAAATCTGTCAAATCAAGCCGTAGATGGATGAATAGAAGCACGGTGACGCAGGTTGAAGCCCGAGACAACGGCAACGCAATGTACTAAAAGCTCGGCAGAGTCGCGGGGCGAAGAAAACGAAGGAAAGCCGACGAGTGTAAGGCGAGGCCAGTGGCAAAATAAAGCTGACAAAGGAGCCGGGACGACGAAGGAAAGCTGACGGAATGAGCCGAACCGACAAAGAAGCCGAGGCAGTGAAGGAAAGCCGATGAAATGAGCTGAGCTGGACCGACAAAAGGAGCCGAGCCGGAAATCAGAGTCGACGAAATGAGCCGAGCCGATGCAATGAACAAGAAGTTGGAGCGAAGCCGGAGAGGGAACTTACGAGAGTAAGCCGAGCCGACCGAGAGCAAAGCCCGAAAACGAAGCCTAGCTGTGCTAAAACCGAGCCAAGCCGAACGAAGGAAGCCGAGCCAAGCCAATGAAGATTCGATCCAAAACCAAAGACAGAAACCCAAAACCGAATATAATCCGAACGGGAGCTATTGTTGAAATCCGAACAGGAGCCATAGCGAGCAACGTCGCGGGTGGGCGAGCGATCAGGAGAAGGCGGCCGGCCGGAGCTCCCTAGTCCGGCGAAGGCCGGGGAATAGGAGTGTCGCGGTGCGGCCTTCGACGCGCGTGAGACAGCCGGACGGCGAAGAAGGCGGGGGCCGGCGATAGGTGTCGAGGCCTTGTCATCGTCGTCCTCGAGAAACCCGGCCTGGGTGTGCGGCTTCGCGGGCAGGCGTCGTGGCTGGAGCTCGAGCAGCTGAAGGCAGCGGTTGACCAGTCGGCTTGGAGGAGCTGGCGTGTGGAGCGACCTAACAAGCGAGTGGCTGGGCAGATGTTGCAGAGCGCGAAGCTAGAAGCGCCGGTCTTGGAAGAAGCGAAGCCGACGCGGAAAAGACCTTTGGCTTTGCACTCGCCCACCGCGCCAATGCTCATGCCGGTCCTCTACTTCCGCAACGCGCTGTCCACCGGTCTCCTTCGCAGCAGAGGAAGAAGCCGCATAGTGCGGCAAAGAGAAGGACGGAAGCGTCGATGCAGGCTTACTGGATCTGCTCCTGGGATAGGTAGTAGATCCGATCGGCTCCCCCACACGCCAGATTCACTCGCCGTCTCCTCCACGATCCGCCAAAGGAAAAGACATCGGTGACAAGAGGTGGCTGCCCCCAGGAGTGGAGTTTTCTTCTTTCGGGGGCAGCAGCAGCGGAAGAACATGGGTGGCGGCTAGGATGGTGTAAGTACAACGGTAAAAAAACCCTTAACCCTAACCTTGCTCTGATACCATGTTATAAATAGCACTTGTATTCAAAATGAGGCCAATAAGCCAGAATATATAGAGTACATTATTATGAATAGCACTTGTTGTATTCAATGAGGCCAATGGCCACAATATATAGAGTACATGAGGGTACAAGAGATAAGGCAAAGAACAAGAGATAAGACAATTATCTATAACAGATAATATATCCTTAACACCCCCCCCCCCCCGCGACAAATGCAAGGCGTATGCAATAGCATTGCATTTGGAAAGGATGAACTAAAATAGGGAAAATCCAAAGTTATAGTCTTGAAGTAGCCGTCGTAGCATGTAACTCTTGAAAATCGAGCTGAGAAGAACAGCCAACGAAGGACCGAGTCGGTGAAGAAAAGTCGACGAAGAAGCCAAATCGACGAACGAAAGTCGAAGGTAGGACCGAGTCGACGAAGAATAGCCGACGGTACAAGTCGATGAAGAAGAGCCGACGGTAGAGCTGAGTCGACGAAGAAGCACCAACGAAGCCGACAAAATGAGCCGAGCCGAGGTAATAAGAGTTGACAGAATAAGTCGAGCCGATGAGAGAGCCAAGCGACGATAGAATTAAGATGCTAAAAACTGGATGGACGCAACGGAAGACTTAATAAAAATTAGGAATTACTAGCCACAACACTAAAAAGCAGTAGCTTGAAAGCCATCAAGCCAACGAAAGAGCCAAGATGACAGAGCTATGCTGAAAAAGAACCGAAACCGGGCATGTAACGTCCAAGCAAAAATAAATAAATAAATTGCTTGTTTCTTTACGAACATGAACCCAGCCAAACAAAGCACTTCACATGTGACCGTGAGAAGCCTGTTGGCTGGCTGAAGGACGCAAGGGCCGAAGGCGGCGGGTGGCCGAGTGGGCAAACACGGGTGGCCGACGCAAAGAAGCGAGACGGCGGTCGCGGGTGTAGAAAACGGCCGGCCGTGCGGCGAAAGGTCGCGACTGAAGAGACCAAGCAGATGGCGGCCGTGGCAGCCACATCTATCGCACGGGCGGTCGAAATGCGGACCGGCGCGCGGCGGGGTCGGGACACCGGAAGCTGAAGGAGCCGAAGGCCAACCGGTGGCGTCGCGGGCGAGGCACCAAGGCGACGTCGATCAAGACGACGAAAGCGGCCAGGACGAGCGTTGCGGCGGCGAAAGCGATCTTGGCGGGCGGCAAAGAAAGCGAGCGAGGTAGATTGAAAACCAGTGCCCAAGTTGCCGTGCGGTGCCACCCCGGGAGTCTCCTTCTCCTGGGGCAGCAAATCAATCTAAAACCCTAGGCTCTAATACCATATTATGAATAGCACTTGTTGTATTCAATGAGGCCAATGGCCACAATATATAGAGTACATGAGGGTACAAGAGATAAGGCAAAGAACAAGAGATAAGACAATTATCTATAACAGATAATATATCCTTAACATACATGAGGGTACAAAAGGAAAGCCTCTATAAGGCAATATATGCCTTAATGTAAATAAAGGGTGTGGGATCCAATAGGATACACACAATTTCTCCAAAACCACACACGGCGGTGTACATAGGATGCTTTCTAGAACTTTCCTTCCATTTTGCATATTTTTTCTCTACCGCAGTCACTCATTTGCCTATTATTTCCTTCTTTTTATGTTATATGTTTCTGCTATTTGTTTGTGAGCAAAACAGTCTATGTTGTCTGTAATGTAATTTAGATACTAGTTCGTACTGCGTAGTTTAGTCCTGACTCTTGAGTATTGGTCCAATCTGGAATAATTACCAGAAGACAAAAATTAGAAGCAAATCTAATTATTCTCGCACAAATTCCTTTGATCTATTGGGTTAGTTACTCATATATGAATTAGGCACAAATACATGATTTCAGACTGGTCAGCGGCTCCTAGATAAACCTCATCAGTCATGAACAAGAAATGCATCAGTATAAATTTAGTGGAACAGAATTTACAGCAGCAGTGGGGACTGTTATTTCCTGAAATTGACATGCAGAGGGCATGAGGGATAGAATGGTCCTTTCACATGGCCAAAAAAGGTGAAAAATCACTATTCAGGGGAAATTAGAGGTAATGGTATATCTGAATTTAAACTTCTTTGCAGTGGTATGTGATGAAAGTCAATCTTTGAAGCGGCGTTTCAATCCAAGCCAATCTTTGGAGTGGTATTTCCTGAATTTTCCTTAGTTACTTTATGATGAGTTTGAGGCAGCGCCCTCATTTATGTGGTCTTAGATTTTAGTTTTACTTTTTGTTAGATCTAGGTTTAGGGTTAGATCACGCACACGCACAGCACAAAGTTGGGACAAGATTTACGTGGAAACCCTTGCGGGAAAAAACCACGGGAGACACAAAGATCACTATAATGGTTCAATCTGTACAAGTACATGGGGGTGGCTTATTGGCTTATATAGCTGAGGAGTCCGAAACGTAGAAGGAAAGGACTCTATGTTTGTTAAGAGTAGATTGAGTCATATTCCTAACAATTCCACCTTTCTCTGTGCGTGTGTGTGATCTAACCAAACCCTAACATTTTTCATCGAGCTTCACCAAAATATCTGGTGTAAGTTTGTAATTGTATGTGGATGCTAACCTATTAAATTTTTCCTACACATTTTGTTTCAGGTGTTTCGATCATTGAGAATAACGAATCAGGTATTGTCATGGAGATAGAGATGAATTGGGATGCCAATCCAAGTATCATACTTGATATAAAAACTAGACTTGGTGTGGCACTGCCAATACAGGTGATCTATTTCATTCGTATCTCTTTGGTCCTGTACTATAATTGTTGGAATATGACGAAGGAACTATACCTAGCTCACACAATTTACAAGTATGTTTAGATTTTCTATATATGATCAATGAATTGATCTTCTTTTGCAACGAATGGCATCATGATTAGTGTGATGGTCCATGTCATCAATGAAATTCTTCTTGCAGTTTGCGCACGGCATCATGATTAGTGTGATGGTCCATGTCCTTTGATTGGATAGTAATACTGTAAAGTTTAATTTTTTTAATTATTATGATGCTATCTATTTCATACACCTAAATGAATTTATTACTTTTTCCATAATCTTGTCAGTGCTCTTGCGATGTAGGTGAAGGACATTGGCTTCACAGGAGTTTTCCGCTTGATTTTCAGACCGCTGGTTGATGAGCTACCATGCTTTGGAGCTGTTTGTTTTTCTCTAAGAAAGAAGGTTCTTTATTTCTTTGTCATATTTCTTTTTTGTATTATTGAAGCTGTTTTTCTTCATTAGTCTCATCCCCCCCCCCCCCTCCCTCTGAAAACATGGTAGATTAAGCTGGATTTCAGACTGAGAGTCATTGGTGGCGAAATTTCTGCTATACCTGGAATTTCAGATGCTCTTGAGGTTTGACCATGCACATGTGTTTACAGCAGAATGTTGGAGTTGCATTTTGTTTAGTTGAGATGTTTGGTGGAACTATCCTTTTACAGGACACTATAAAAAATGCTATTGAAGACTCAATTACATGGCCAGTAAGGAAAGTCATTCCTATAATTCCTGGAGACTACAGGTAGTTATTGATCGATTCCATGGTACATACTGGTATTATTCTTTTGAGTAAATCAGTGCATCAAATCATATAGGAAGGACCATAACTGATTGTGTGTAACAGTGATTTGGAACTGAAGCCTGTCGGTACATTAGAAGTCAAGCTTGTGCAAGCAAGAGATTTGACAAACAAAGATCTGATAGGAAAATCTGATCCTTTTGCCGTTTTGTATGTCCGCCCTTTACCAGACAAAACCAAGAGAAGTAAAACAATTGTAAGTATTACTAATTCCCTTGCCTGTTTGTGTGGTCTGCTTTTGGGGATTCTTACCAACTATTGTCATCAACCTTACAGAACAACGATCTGAACCCTATCTGGAATGAACACTTCGAGTTTATTGTTGAAGATGCTGATACTCAGAGTGTGACAGTGAAGATTTATGATGATGATGGTATTCAGGAATCTGAATTGATTGGCTGTGTTCAAGTTAGGCTGAAGGATCTACAACCAGGCAAAGTTAAGGATGTCTGGTTGAAGCTTCTAAAAGATTTGGAAATTCAAAGGGACAGGAAAGATCGGGGTCAGGTGAGCCGAATTTTCCTGGATACATCATTATGCATCGAGTAAATTTCAGAAAACCACACTGCATATGATAAAACTATCACAAAACCACACTTTGAACTTTGGAGCAACAATTTTCTCTTTGTATAACATTTCACAAAGCCACACATTCAAGCATTACCATCATATCCAATAGGCTGGGCCCACTTGTCTGTCTCACAAGCCTATCCATATTAGTAAATGGAACTGGATAGGCTTGAGAGACCGATGAGTGGGCCTAGCCCGTTGGATACTTTAAAGTGCTGTTTTATGAAAAATTATGCAAAGGAAAGTGTGGTCCTCTGAAATTGTTGCTTCAGTGTGTGGTTTTATGATAGTTTTACCAAAAGTAGTGTGGTTTTGTGAAATTTACTTTTATTCATAATTTTATATTTTCTTTTCTTTTGCCCAAAAAAATAACTTTAGCTTGTCATATCACCATTCACTGCCCACTGGGTGTATTGCAAAACTGGGTACATAGCATTTTTCTTGTTTGGGTATCATTGTTTCTTGTGACATGACCTCGACAGGTGCACCTTGAGCTACTGTACTGTCCATTTGACATGAAGGATGAGGCTCCAAATCCTTTTAGACAACAGTTTTCGATGACTTCCTTGGAGAGGACAATGACGAGTACGGAAAATGGAACAGGGAGCACTGATTATAGCAAGTTGTCTTCAAGGAAGAAAAAGGAAATTATTATGCGGGGGGTTCTCACAGTAACTGTGATATCTGCTGAAGATCTGCCAGCAATGGATATGAATGGAAAGTCCGACCCATATGTCATACTCTCTCTCAAGAAAACAAAAACAAAGTACAAGACAAGGGTAATTTCTTTATCAGATACGAACAGACTAGTGATGCATGGATATCTTTTAACAAGTATAATATCATACTGCCTTTGTCTGAACACACACAGTTAAATTTTCAATGTCCTCAGAAATTTGACCTGCAGTTAGCTGTATGATGTGTTTGATCTTTTTTTATGATTGGATTAGTAGGAACAAAAGTACTTGAGGTATTACAATCAGAAATTGCTCGGTGGGAGTATGTATTTACTGTTCCTATCATGTGGCTGACCACAGGTTGTGAATGAAAGCTTAAACCCAGTTTGGAATCAAACTTTTGACTTCGTTGTCGAAGATGGCTTACATGATATGCTTATGCTGGAAGTATATGATCATGACACTTTTCGTAGAGTAAGTTCTATTTAAGTTTTTTATCTTATTACTGGCTAAGTAGTTTTTCAACTGGGAGATGTTTGTGTGGTTACTGTTCACCATTTTTCTGTAGGATTACATCGGTCGGTGCATCCTGACTTTGACGAAGGTTTTGATTGAAGAAGATTACAATGATAGCTTCAACTTGGAGGGTGCCAAAACCGGGAAGCTGAACTTGCATCTGAAGTGGTCGCCACAACCAATCTTCCGTGATTCGCGGGAAGAGGACAGTATAAAGTTCAGATAAGTCCAGTATGTGAGCACACATTCGTGCCTCTGGATTTTGTGGGTGGAAATGGGGTGACTGTTGTCCATGATTTGAATATTCCTGTCTTTCTTTGAAAACCTGCTGGGTTCTGTCATCGGTTTTTGGGTGCAAATTGATGCGATGCTCACATACATGGAAGAGTTATGGTGTTCTATGGTTAGCTCCAAGTCTTTAATGTCTTGGCAATGATATTCATCTTCTTTTGTAATGCCATGCTCAAAGCACATATCTGTAAATCTAGCGGAAATAAACTGAGCTGTTGGAGCAAGCGTTGAATGCATCATCATCATCATACTCGAGTTGCTTATCGTCATAAGTTGACGACATACACAATTGTGTTCCGCATGCAGCATGTGAAAGGCTATCGTTAAGACTGACGTCAGAAAGGGACGAAACAACCTACACAGCTTGTGTAATCGTGATTCGTGTGCAGCATGTGAAGGCTATAGTTAAGACTGACATCCGAAGGGAAGAAACAAGAGAGGTCACACCGATCAGTAGCGCAATTGCCTCGTCACTCCGATGTACTCCTATATATGATAGATCCGGGATGAAATTTTGTACTAGCTTGATGTGAGATCATTCACATATGGCGGCTGTAATAGACAACTGCTGTCTTGAAGAAGCTTTGGACGATGGGCTGATGGTTCCAAAACCACTGTAAATGCTTCAGCCGAAGTGACGAAGAGATTCTCATGGAGATCCGGACGCGAGTAGCGCGAGCATCCCAGGGTTTCCTACCTGGGCAGATTCGTTTGGGATTTGGAAGCTATCGCCGGAGACGGTCAACGCCGAGAGGGGGGCATCCTCGTTTTAATCATTCATAGGCCTTCCCCCGCCAAAATAAGCGCTATTTCTTTTGTCACTTACGTAAATGATTCCCCCTCACCTGACGGTATCTTGTTATTTGCACGTCACAATCTATTCAGACCTGGACAGCTGACACGACACTTTTAACATTGCCCAATGTTCTCTCGGCGAAGAGAGGGGACAAACTTCTTAGGGAATGACCGGATGGGCAAAAGCACCTCCAGCTTCTGAGCTTCACATGCTGAAGGTTCTTGTTTACGTGTATCTATTATATATTCAAAGTTTATCGTTAAGAAAAAAAATAGGTTAGAAATTCTTACAAAAAAAATAAAACATCCGATCCTTAAACTGGTGGACCCTAATTACAACCACCACCGGATGTTATTATTTAAAAGAAAATATCTAACCGTTTATCTAGCCAACCTAGGTTATAACGGTTTAGATTAAAAGAAAGAGTCCACTTAATTTGGTGGACCCTAATTACAACTACCATCGGATGTTATTATTTAAAAGAAAATAGCTAACCGTCTTTCTAGTGGATCCGGGTTATAACGGTTTAGATTAAAAGAAAGAGTCCAAAGATCTCCACCACTTATTTTGGTGGGACCAGATTATAACGGTGCATATTAATCATATATAGATATCAGAGTTATATAAAAAAATACACAATTATAGAAAATATAGTTATATATTAAAGATAATCGTATCATAATATCTACCTACGCAGTTGCGCGTGTATATTTGCTAGTTTTTTTTTAAAAAAAAAATTAGGTAGGAGCACGTGTATTAAAGAAAGAGAGCAAATAATACAACATGAAATAAAAAAGCTACTGCACCGACAGAGATTACTACTGTAACTAGTAGTGAGCAGCCCGGTGGGGCTATTATCTAGCATGTCTTAAAGCTGATGTTGTTACTGTGCAAGCAACATAGTCTGCTCCTCAAAACAAGAAAAGAAAATGAAAAACATAGTTTGTTACTTTAATCTACGGATGGAACGAATTATTAATACGCCTTTCTCGTAAAAAGTGTACAACTGGTTCGCAATGTAGTGCCGTGACGGTTTGATTAATCATGGGCCCATCGCTAATAGGACAAACTGGAATACGTAGACATCACAGAATGTAAATAGTGTGTCCACAGTAGAGATGTCCATGAAGACCCAAAACTTGATGGATACTAGTTACATGCCCGTGTGTTGCTACGAAAAACAAAATTGATAACGAAAAATAAAGATTAAAAAATAAAAAAATTTATTTCACAAAATCAAACATCTATCTTTAACGTTTCGTTTCTTGCGAAAGCTGGCTAATTAAAGCAACGCTTCGTTTCTTGTGTAGGGCAATTAAGCAGGGCAATTAATGACGTGAGAAGAACGGACCACTGCCACCAAGCGCTGCTTTAGAATAGTAGAGATATTTGGTGCCGCTCACAAGAATAACCAATCACGCCATGCGACTTTAAAGTCTAGATAACAATATTATACCTAGGCTTTCAATGTAACTAAAAAGAAAATATTGGAGATTTGATAAGAAGGATAAAAAGATAGATTAAATAAGGAACCAAATAGGCACAGCACATCAGACAAGATACTAATCACCGCAAGATGGCGGAGCGCAAATTAGAATTATAGCCGGCCAGAATTTCGATATTTTTCAAAATGAAGGAGAACTGGCGCCTGGCGGGAAGTGGCTAATGAAAATTGCCAACGCTTCGTTTCATGCGTGCAATTAAGCAGACCATTTACCACTGTTTTTCTTTCATTTGAAAATGACTGTCTTGCGTTGGTTTTAATGTGAAGGCAATTAAGTTGAATACGTACACGATACCAAGGCAATTAAGCTGGCTAATTACTGTGTTTGTTTCATTTCAAAATAACTGGAAGCGGGAAAAGGTAGAACGGACCGCTGCCACCAACTCGTGCTTTAGAATAGTAGAGATTTACTCCATTAGGAATTAGGTATGAATCATTTTTCATACCCGCGGGTATATTAATGGACAAAAGTTACTGTCTAGCGGATCCGTTCTGCTATTATTCGTACCCGTTCACCCGTAGGTCTCCATCTAGGTTTATTTTGTTTTTATTCCTGAAATGAACTTGCAATGTATTTATGCTATGTTTTAGGTCACTCTAATTTTTAATACGGGTATCGATTGCATTTTCATTGAATTGCCTTGTACGATATGCTGCTACAGTTGCAGGGGCATCTGTCCATAATGCGGGTGCGGGTTACTCGTCGGGTCCCCGTTACCGGCACGGGTACGGATAAATTTTTTACCCGTGTGCGGGTATAGGTATTGTAACGGATGAATTTTATTAATGCGGGTACGGATACAGAATGGTGATACCCGACGAGTACAGACCCGTTACCATCTCTAATCCATCGCTTGCACTCAGAAAATAAGCACACCTTTTCTTTCAAATCCCACAAGCTGCCACACATATTGAACAGATTTCCGATACAAAGAACAACCTTTTTATTTATGCCCATGTCTTTAACCCATCAATCTACACGCAGGACGCCTTTTCCTTGTCATCTACTCCAACTGGGGCAGTGCCAAATTGCAGTACATGAAGTGTACCGGCGAGAGGCCAGCTTAGAGGCCTCGAGGCGTTTACCTTCCATTCTGCAGGCTCACGCAGCTCACGTTTCCTCCGGAAGCTACCCTGAGCAGGCGAGTCTTTTGAAACAAGCTGAGATCTTTATTTAAGAATCGTTGAGGCAGAGAGGATAATCTCACCATCCTCGGTAACACTACATTCTCTGAACATGATGGTACTCTTTTTTACACAAGGAAAAGGTTAAAAAAAAAAAAAAGGGGGAGGAAATACCACTACTAAAATTCACAGACTGCCAGGCTAGGCTACGTCTAGCATCTCGTGTTTCCCTCCGTCCATGTCCCAATCGGGCCTAAATATCCACCGGGATTCTCGAAGCTAATAATTAATCTCCCCGGATATTCTATTCAACTCTACTAAGGTAGTACCGCCAAATGGCATGATTGGAGATGGTTGGTGCTTCGATTGCGAAAGGACTTGGCAGAAAATGGGATTCAATAATGGCCGGGTTTGCCAGGGAAGAGAGAGCGAGAGAGAGGCCATGGGCAGGAGAAAAAAAGCTTCAAGACCGGCCAATGGTCGCCGGCGGCCTGGCTCGCCATGACCATGAGCCAACAGCCTCACGCCAGGCCTCACATACCCCTCACAGAGTCACAGGCAGCTGTGTCCCGAATTGTGCCCTGCCTTGTCCCGTACCCTGGCCTTGCTTCGGCTTCCGGGCTTAATTATTGACCGTCGAATGCTATGCAACTATGCATGGTGCTTGTCTTGCTCGTGGTCGTGTCGTGCAACCAACCTGTGCGTGTGCGTCCATCAACCTGCTGTAATGTAACTGGTACAACGCCCAGCTGCTTCGATAATTGGGCGCGTGTGTTTTTGTCCTGTAATGTACATTGCACGTGGGGATCCAATCAACCTAGGCCGTTGATTGAGCGCACCACGTAAAAGTGCTGAAACAAACTTATCTAGCCCCTTCACATTTTTATTTGCAAGTATAGCTCTGTACGAATGTAATTATAAAAATAGTTTATATCCTTATCGTAGAAGCGTCGACAGATGATACGTGTCACCTTCTATGCTCGTGTACCACGAGAAGTCATGTCGAACTAGGACAACATCGTGTAAGGCTACTGCCGCGGTAGGGGTAGCTCGGCAGGGCTACTTCCGCGTCAGGGCGGTAGGCAGGCGTAGGAGCGAGACCTACCGTGGTGCCCAAGCACAACAAGCTCTTTTTGCACTGCCCTAGCTCGGACAGGACCTGGCGTGGTACATGAGCGCTGCAGTTGACATGTGTCTACGACATTTTCACGGTGGAGTAGATAGTTACTTTGTAATTACATTGGTATCAAACCAGGGTTCAAATTCCCGCCGAAATACCGCGAAATTTCACCGAAGTTTCGGACCCCCCCCCCCCGAGTTCCATAATCCCGGCGAAATTTTAAAAACCCTAGAAAAATTTAAAAGTGCCACATTACCCTATAATTTCGGCTAAATGGACCGAAATCTCGGTTTTTTGACCAAAAATTGATCGGATTGGATTCTTCAAGTCATTTTCCATGTCTGACCAAATTTTTAAAAAAATTTGATGATTTTTGACCAACATAAAATTAAAATTGCTAAGTACTTATTTTGAATTTTACAACGAGCAATGTTTCTTGCGTGAAGTTTACTGTCTTACCATAGTTGGATAGTTGGAACTTGGAAGTTCTTAGTTTCCGTTACTTCTTTCTTCCAACTGAAGTAGCTCACCTTCTTTATTGCATTACCAGTATCCTTCTCATCTAAGAATGTAAACATGAAAGCACCGGGACTACCAAGATTCAAATGGAAATGGAAATGGTTAAACTTGCTACCTATGTTTATGCAAGATGGTCATTGTATCTCAAGTTCTTTTCTTCTTTGTACTCGATGATTTCATATTCTATTTGGGGCACAGGGCTCTGCATACCAAATGGATACCACTTCCCATGGAGCCCATCCAATTTCCTACCACTATAGGAAGGGTAAGCTAGCTAGAATTCACAGACGAAATCCATTTGATGAGTTACATTCAGGGTTTAACATTTCGTTTCGGGATCAAATTTCGAGCACCCGGCGGTAGCGAAATTCGTCGAAAATCGCTCGAAATTCGGTGAAAATCGAACGGTTTGGAAGTCAAACATGCGGTCAAAATCAGCTCGAATTTTTTTTTGAAATTTGTTCGAAATTCGAATGAAGTTCTCGAAATTCCATTGGTTTGGATGGAAAAAATGTGCACCAGATGGAAAAATGAAAAAAAAAATACAAGAAAAAATGCAAAAAAATCAAGAAAAATTATAATAGCACAATATGAAGGAATATAAAAAAATTTGGCATGATCTTTGCTATATTTTAAACAATCTCAAGTTGCACCAATAATAATATTTTCATTTCAACACTGTTCACAACTCAATTCAACAAAATCCATATTTCAATACCATGGCATATTACATTGTCGCTCGTTGTTAACTTTGTTGTTTGTTGTGAATTAGCAGGAAGTAGTGTCCATGTTTAGTTAGCTTAGCTGGCTCTTCTATTCTTAGTTTCAACACTCTCCTTTGGTGATGTACAAATATACTATGGCATTCACATAATTAAAATATTAAAATATACCATAGCAAGATAACATTAACATATTAAATATACTATAGAAATACAAGTAAGCTTTTCAATATTGGATAACATTAATATATTAAAAAATACCATACCTTTGCTATACTTTAAATAATTGAAAGTTGTCACATGTCTATACAAGAAAATTTTTAAATATTAGATAACATTAACACATTAAATATACCACAACAATACAAGTAAGTTTTTAATATTGGATAACATTATTATATTAAAAAATACCACACATTTGCTATACTTTAAATAATTGAAAGTTGTCACATATCAATACAAGAAAAATTTTCAATATTAGATAACATTGACACATTAAATATACCATAGCAATACAAGCAAGTATTTTTTTTCTTGTATAAAATTCCGGATCCCAGTACTGTTTTTTTTTTCTTCCAATGTTGTAAAATCGGTTATGGCGCAAAAACGTCTAAAAATTTTAATTTTTCAACCAATTTTCATCCTAAAGGTTACAAAACTATTAATACTTATTTTAGAGAGTTTTTGGTTAAATTTTCCCAAATTTTTAAATTTTTTGAATTTAAATTTGAATTTGCTCGATTTTTTGCTCGGTTTTGAATTTCGATTCGGCTCGAAATACCGAATTTCGTTCGAAATTCTCAAAATTCGATTGGCATTTGGAACCTTGGTTACATTTAACATTGTTTTGAATTTTCCTTGTGAACAGCTCTGACTTCCATGACTACCATCATCGTGTACGGTATTTCGGTTCTCGGACCCCTCCGAATTTTATAATCCCGACAAAATTAAGAAAACCGTAGAAAAAATTCAAAGTGCTACATTATTTAAAATATCGGCAAGATCATGGCATTTTTGAACGAAATCTCGGTAAATTTGGCCTAGATTTGAATAAAACTTTACCGGAATTGACTGGATTTAATTTTTCACGTCATTTTACGTGTGGGACAGTCGGTAGATCATAATTCCGACGAAATTAAAAAAATCCTAAAAATTCAAAGGGCGACGACATCTAAAATTTCGCCGAGATCTCGGCACTTTGGACCGAAATTTTGGTATTTTGAACCAAAATCTCGGTTCAAAAATTACCGAATTCAAAATTTCCTTTTTGTATTTCGTTTGGATTCTGTCCAAAAAAACGAGATTTCGTTGACATTTTAGATTTCGGAGGATGCCAAGATGAAATCCTGAAACGAAATGTGAAACCTTGGGAGAGAGTAGAAAAGAGTTGGTTTCCGAAAGCGCTGCATGTGTGATGTGTCATTAGGAAGCTGGAAGCGTCCTGTACCACCCCTACACGGCGTTGGGCCCCGCCCGCCTGTGACTGGAAACGTGTGCCCGCGCGTCAGACGCTACCGGTGCGCTGGGGGGCCGAGACGGGAGGCCAGGATCGCCAAGAAATCCGTGTGCCTCGCGCAAGCCTCACATCCTATATCCTCTCGCCCCTCTCGCAGTCTCTCCTCCGAGCAGCATCCCTTCCTTCCTCTGCCTCCTCCTCCTCCTCCTCCTCCCCTGTCTCTTCCTTTCCTTGCACCTTAAACCCCATCTGCCACCCACTGCTCCATTTGCGTTTCTCGGTCTCTGTTGGATTGGAGGGGGCGAGGCAATGGCCCCCAAGGCCGGCCGTGGCAAGGGAAGGGGCGGCGGCGGCGGCGGCAAAGGCGACAAGAAGAAGAAGGAAGAGAAAGGTATGCGTGTGTAGTACTGATGATACCGCTCATCTCTGCATGCCTGCCGTGCGTGGTGCAGACTTGTCCTGTGAATTGTTGCCGCTGTTGGGTTTGATCTTACGAACATTGAACTGCTCATGTCGTTGTAGACCCCGTAGCACGGTTCTAGTTTCACTTCTTTGCATGTGTAAAGAAGGGTTAGACAAAAGAGATGGGTTATTATTGTTAGTAGTAATCTTTTCTTTATTCGTTCCTCTTTTGCTTTCCCTTCCTTTTCTTGGTTATGCTTTGTGTTGAATTAGAAGATTTGTCCCTGCTTAACCTTTCCTGCTGGCTTCGCGATGCGCGCTTATGATTAGTTAGTTTTTTTTTTTTTTGTTTTGCTCCCCTTGTTGCTCCCTTTTCTCTCTCTGTTTTCCTTCGAATTACTAACGATTAGCCGGTTATTTTTCTTGGTCCAACGTATGCGCACCGTGCGGTTGAGTCATGCGGTTTGTGAGCGCGACGTGAATTGCATGCGCAGCCGTTCAAACTCTGTTCATCTTAAATTCTTAATATCATCCTCCTCACCACTTGAATTAGTGTTGTAGTTGTTGTGCTGTTGCCATGAATGACAAGATGGGAGCTTCTTGTTTTTGCAGTCGTGCCGAGTGTCATAGACGTCACGGTTGTCACTCCCGATGAATCCCAGGTTACACTCAAGGTACGCATGCGCGGCTCCATTAGCTGCCTTCTCCCTCACACGAACACAAAGTCCCTGAAAGGACAAGGAGCCTATATACTGATAACTGAAATACTAGTTTGTTGCGATTTGCAAACAAGTAACTCCCATTGTTATCGGTGCTTCCAACAAACCTTTCAATGGAACAGTGGAGTCGAGAACTACCTCTGTTTTTTTTTTTGGTGTGCGTGTAATTTGTTTCCTCTGTTATTTCACTCGTGTTCAGGGGATATCTACCGATCGTGTGCTGGACGTGAGGAAGCTGCTGGGGTCAAATGTGGAGACGTGTCACCTGACAAAGTATTCGCTCTCGCATGTGGTAATGTTTGCGCCTTCTCCCGGCAAACTGGATGCTCCAGATTCAATTGCAGTACTAGCGGCTACCACCACTGCTGTACTAGTACAACACATTCTAGCTTGAGCACGGTAGCTTTTTTATGTAAGCGATAAATGAATTCACTTATGGTGTGGTGCGTGTGTTGCATGACAGGCGCGCGGGCAGCGGCTCGACGACGGCGTGGAAATCGGGGCGCTGAAACCCTGCGCCCTCAGGATTGTGGAAGGTACGTGGGTGGTGAATGAATCTGCACGCTGCTGGCCTTTTTTTTTTATATATATATATCGAGCCATCACTTATTTAGTCTTGCAAATCTAGTGGTACATAAGTGCATTCGTAAAAATAGTCCTATCCTACCGCGCTTGGAGAGCGCGGAGGCTAGCCGGCATCCTAATAGAGCGCGCAAGCACACACATGGACAGGGCGAGCGTGCGGGCGGTCAGCACGTGGGCAAGTGGGGGACGGGCACGTGCTTGCAGGCATGAGGCATGCTGTCACGTTCCGGTAGCACGGAAGGAGCCCTGCCCTGCTGCGGTGGGTCACACACTGCTCCCGTGGTTGGCCGAGTTCCTTGTGAGCTGGTGGCCTTCCGCGCTTCCTGAGCGTGGTAGAGAAAGGGTTATTTTTTGCGTATACACTTATAGGGTCTAGATTTTTTATTTTATTTTTACAAAAAAGGGCTATACCCTAGATAGGTGATAATTTCTTTCTTTGTTGCTTCCCCTCTTTTTTTTTTTTTCTTTCGCTTTTATTTGTCATGATTGAAGGTTCACATGGATTTGCACTTCACCTTTCGTGTCCGAACATGAGCTGGTAGCTGGCACTAGAACGCCTAATAAAGTGAATGCTTCAGCAGAAGAAGCAACGTACACGAGGACGAGAGGGGTGTACTGTACTTGTCATGTATGTTGTACATGCGCACCCTCTGCTAGTCCGCTACAGGCTTACCGCCCAATTGCCCATCAACGATTCGACGGCTGCCTGAGGGTAGGAACGGGAAGCACAGGTTTATTTCTTTTCTTAGCGTGCGTTTGCTCGCTTGATCGGGGTAGAATCTGAGGCTCTTTTGGAAGGCAGGAATCTGAGACTGAGAGCCTGACGTGCAAGTAGATGAACAGACCTAACCTCACATTCCATGAGAAGGTCCATGCACAGCGTTGAACAGCCCGATAGCATGGACTGCCGTCCTTCTCTGCTGAATACGTACAGCAAAAGCGGCGAGGTGCAGCGTCCCCCACGGCACATTTTACATACGCAGTCATGCGCCTCCGTCACGTTCCACTCACTGCTGGCCGGCGGCAATGGCGTACGGTTAGTTGATAGACTGGTGTATCGCCCCGGCATTTGCTTGGTCGGCTCGATCACTGGCTAATTCATTCAATCAATCTCGTCAATGGACGCCTGGACGGTGTCAAGATAGATAGATAGAAAGATAGATAGCTTCGCATGGTGCGTCTAGTTTCGGTGCCACTTATCCTTGCGGCTGAGCTCATTGCTGATTTGCCCTGTGCCCCTGTCGACCTCTGGTTGGGGCGGCTATGGCGGCTAACATTTTTCCAAACCAATCCGTCCGTTTCCTAGCCTGTTGTCCCTCTCCGTCGCGCCTCATGGCACGGGTGTTTGATGTTTTCGGGCGTGCGGCGGCCAGAGAGGTTTCGACGGAAAACGTGGCTGCCGCAATCGTACCATGTGTGTCTGACCGCAGAGTGCTTAACGTTTGAATAATAGTTCAGGGCATGTGTCTGTTTCAAGTTAATTTTTTACGCCTAAGTTTTCGCGTGCTACGGATTTTTAGACAGGTATTTAGTTCGCTTCCACAACTATGATTTGACACACTTTTTTATTCTCATGTGTCATAAATTTAGCTTTTTTTTCGTTAAATTTTGTCACACTTATGATGTTCAATTTTGTTGCCATAAAAAATGTCTGTCTGTCAGTAATAATTGTCTAAGGTTAGTTATGTGGCTAAGAAAATACTACAAGCTACAGTTATCAAAACCCATAAACAAAACACTCGTCTAAGAATCCGCAGCGCGTCTCAATTTATGCATGGCAAAATCAACTCCAAACCAAATAGATCCTAGCCAAAGGTGATTGGTGCGGCTCCTTTAGCAGATAGTTTAGTACTTGTCGACGAGCGACCAGCACTTGGACGCACTGGAAGGGCATTTTCCACTTGCAGCAGCCTGAAGCAGTGAAGCTAAGTTGGAATTGGCGGTGATCGTGTTACACTAGACTGTTAGTCGAGCGGGCACTTGGTTTAGTTTTATTATTACGTCAAGTATTCTAGTGCTGCCCCTCTTAGTACTTACGTGCACTTGTCAAAATCACGTTAGCGATGTATTTCTAACTTGTTGACTCAACTGGGAACGTGAGTCGCGTGATGTGTATTGACCGAAAGTGACATAAATATGTTAATCGGTTTAGATTCAACGAATCCAATTCACTGAGTTTACGGTAAATGAGGTAAGTATGGTGCCGGGCACTGTACACCGTACAACTCATCTAGTCTAGTTCTTACTGCTAAGCTAACGTTCGTTAGCGTTTGCGTCTGTTGAGGAACACCAATCCCAAGCCCAACCTACGTATGAACAGTACCCATCTTTCTTTGCAAATTTGAGTTTGAGGCATTTTGTCCGAATTTTTTCTATGAATTTTGTTTTGTTCTAATGCAATTAGACGGTAGACATTCCAAGTTTGTAACTCCCTTTCTTCCAAAAAGGAAAATAAAAAAAGTTTTTTTTTTCCTAAATGGGTGGGCTCGTCCTCCTTGTTGGGTCCAAGTAAAAGCCCAATAGCTTGGTCCAGCCTAACCATACGATTGGGCCTTGATTCTAATTGAGCCCAACGGCTTTTTTGCAGAGGAGTACGCGACGGAGGAGGCGGCGGTGGCGCACGTCCGCCGGCTGCTGGACATCGTCGCCTGCAGCACCGCGTTCGCCAAGCCCCGCGACGGCGCCAAGCACAAGTCGTCCAAGCACGGGCGCCCCGCTACGCCGCCGTCTCCCCCCTCGCTCAACTCCCCCGGGGCTCATGGCGGCGAGGCGCCGGCGATTTCGGAGGCGCACGACATGGCGGCCATCCGGCCTCCGCCGAAGCTGGGCGAGTTCTACGACTTCTTCTCCTTCGCGAACCTCACCCCGCCCGTCCACTGTAAGATGCATTTCGCTTGTGATTTCCCACGCGAAGTGTGTGGAGGAATTAACTGACGCGTGCTTCCGGTGTGTAGTTATCAGGAGGAAGGAGAGGAATGGCGCTTTTCAGGAAGGCGATTACTTCGAAATCGAGGTGCGATCTCCCTCCCTCCCCCTCTCAAAACACCAGAGCAAGTTTGATTGGCACTGTAGCCATTGCAAGTCTGCAACCCTGCAATAGCCAACTCCACTGTGACCATACGCCTCACAGAAATGAGTTGGTATGTGCCCAGGTGAAGGTTTGCAACGGGAAGCTCCTGCACATAGTTGCTTCGGCCAAGGGTTTCTACTTGGTGGGGAAGACGCAAACCGTAAGCTGCTCCCTGGTGGACCTGCTACAACAGCTCAGCAGTGCATTTGCCAATGTTAGTAACCGTGAATGCTGCATGTTCATTACCTATTCCTTGCTGGCTTTCCATTACGCTCTTATGTGTTTTTTGTTGAACATACAACTGCTCCACGAATCTGTGAATCATAAGTTTTATGAGGGAATTGTATCTGGTAGTGATAGCTATTGGCCATTTCATGCAGGCATATGAGGCACTGATGAAAGCCTTTGTGGATCACAACAAGGTGCTGATAGTAAATATTCTTTCCTTTTGCTTTTTGTTATTAAAAATTGAATAAAATGCTGAAATTTACCCAACTTTTGATGAGGATATATTTATTACTTCCTCAGTTTGGGAATCTACCGTATGGATTTCGTGCAAACACATGGCTTGTTCCTCCTATATATGTCGACCCTGCTACAAAGTGCCCAGCATTGCCAGTTGAGGATGAGAATTGGGGTGGAAATGGAGGTGGCGGTGGAAGAGATGGAAAATACGACCGGAGACGGTGGGCAAAAGAATTTTCTATTTTGGCTAGAATGCCAAGCACAACTGAAGAAGAGAGGGTGATCAGAGACCGGAAGGCTTTCCTTTTACACAATCTGTTTGTAGATACAGCAATTTTTAGAGCTGCATCAACAATACGGCGACTCATTGGTTTGTCTACGAACTCAACTAGTCCGCAGACTGGTCCAGATGGTTCATTAGTACTTGAGGAACGTATCGGGGACTTGCATATCACCATCAAGAAGGATGAGGCTGATGCCAGTTTGAAGCTGGAGGACAAAGTTGATGGAGTTGCCGTCTACCGAACGGGTGCTATGGATATATCACAAAGAAATCTTCTCAAAGGTTTAACTTCTGATGAAAGTGTCGTTGTTAAGGTCTCGCCTGGTACCTTCATCTTTTAACCCATTAATTTTGTGTTCTTAATATTATCTGAAAAGTTCTATCAACATGATTCCCATGCAGGACTCTTCCACTCTAGGAGTGGTGATTGTTAAGCATTGTGGATATACGGCAACAGTGAAGGTTTCAGGATGCACAAAGGATGGTATTAATGGCAAACAAACCAGTGACATCTCCGATCATCTTGATGGAACCCTGAACATTGATGTAGATGATCATCCAGATGGAGGTTCTAATGCCTTGAATGTTAACAGGTTTGATATATATTCTCATGTAAATATAGTATATAATTGCTAAGCTATTACTAAGCAATGATGTTCCATTAACCTCTCTCTCTCTCTCTCTCTCTCTCTCTCTCAGTCTAAGAATACTACTGCCGAAAATCATCAACCCAGAAATCGCTGCCAGTAACCAGCACCTTACCCCAAAGTCCCATGTTGATAATCATGCAAGGAATGTAGCACGTACAATACTTGAAGACAGCTTGACAAAGCTGGAGAACATGCCCAGCAAAAATGGTAGAATTATCAGGTGGGAACTTGGGTCCTCCTGGCTGCAACACTTGCAGAAAAAGGATTCTCCAGTGTCTGAGGATACTAAGAAGAATGCAAAAAGTGTTGAAAAAGAGCCAGCTGTCAAAGGTCTTGGCAAGCATTTTGAACAGTTAAGGAAAATTAAAAAGAAAGAATGCAATACTGAAGGTGCCATTTCTGAGAAGGAAGAATCTAACAGTAACTGCTCGCTGATAAATGGTATGGAAGAGTCAGATGATTTAGCATTTAGCGAAACCAATAAAGAGGCTGATATAAGGAAGCTTATGTCAGAGAATGCTTTCTGTCGCTTGAAGGGTTTGGGAGCCGGCCTTCACCATAAGGTGATTTACCTATACAAGTTCATAGAGTTATTTTAGAATTTCCAAGTGCCATCAATTATATTTTCTGTTTTAAATAATTTAACTTATGTCCCGATGAGCTTCTGCATGATATTTCACTTGGGATCAACATTGCAAGCAATTAGTTCTACATCTGCCAATTCTTTTACCAGAAGCCTTGTTTTTAAGTTGTGTCTGTGATGTAGGAGCAGAAGCACCCTTCCGTAATCAGGAATATGTTGGGTAAAACTTTGTTGCTTTATTACCTAACTTTATCATTTCTTGATCCAGTCCCTTGAAGAGCTCACAAAGATGGCCCATAAGTTCTATGATGATACTGCGCTTCCAAAGCTGGTATGCCTTATTAAAAATCCCAACCTGTTTTTTTATTAACATTTTCTACTCTGAGAACAAGTTGTTTCTTTTGCTCGATGTTGCTACCATCCCTTGTCCTATTAAGTAATTTTAATTATCTCACCAAGAGTTCTTGTTATCGTGCTGGAGTTTGCATTAGTTCATTGATACTTTCAAAGTAGTCAATACACCTGACCTGCATTAACATTGTGCACCACAAGGTTCACAAGAACTAGAATACTTAAAAGAAATTATTGCTAATGTAGAGGGCAGAAAACAATTTTCCAGGATCAAGGTTATGTTGTCTTGAAACTTACTTAAATATTGTTTGATGGCCATAATTGGATAATTAATCTTCTTGGGACCAATTTGCACAGGTGGCTGATTTTGCTTCCCTTGAACTTTCTCCAGTGGATGGGAGAACTATGACCGATTTCATGCATACAAGGGGACTCAATATGTGCTCCTTAGGCCGTGTGGTGGGTGTAAATTTTATGCTTAAAATCTTTTGCTTATATGCTCGGATGAAATTTCCTAGAATAACCCTGACTCTTTTTTCGTTAAAAAATCAGGTAGAGCTAGCCGAGAAGCTCCCACACATCCAGTCAATATGCATCCATGAAATGATCATTAGATCCTTTAAGCACATCATTCGAGCTGTTATTGCAGCTGTCGACGACATGCAAAATATGCCTGCAGCTATAGCTGAGACTTTGAACATTTTACTGGGATCTCCAAGACTAGAAAATGACGTCGACACAGATGTCCGTAGTGAACATAATTTGCGATTGAAATGGATAGAGAGCTTCCTTTCTAAAAGATACTGTTGGAAATTAAAAGACGAATTTGTGCACTTGCGGAAGTTTATCATTCTGAGAGGACTTTGCAGCAAGGTATGGGTAGTAAAGTGAGATTTAAAAACATTGAAAGTATCCATTTTCTAAACGGACATACTGATGCCTTTGTTGCTCAGGTTGGACTGGAGTTGGTTGCAAGAGATTATGATATGAATAGTCCAAACCCGTTTGACAAATCTGACATTGTCAGCATTGTTCCTGTATGCAAGGTAGCACATTACTGAAATTTGTAGCACTGTTTCTTTCACATCGCGGGGATGAATTATTGATTAGGTTTTTTCTTTGGCATCGTGTTATCTTTCAGCATGTGGTCTACTCATCTATTGATGGCCGAAACTTACTAGAATCATCAAAGATGGCTTTGGATAAAGGAAAGCTCGATGACGCTGTCAACTATGGAACAAAGGTATGTAGTGGTCAACCTTTTTTTTGGTCTTTTTCTGTACATTATTTAAATGCTGTGCTAAAATTCTCCCTGCATTGGTTTGGTGAAGTTATTGGTATATCTTCTTTATTTACTAATATGCTTTCTTTTTGTTGAAGGCCTTGTCCAAAATTATAGCAGTTTGCGGTTCATACCATCGGCTGACTGCTAATGCATACAGTCTTCTTGCTGTAGTTCTTTACCACACTGGAGATTTTAATCAGGTACTTCAGTGAATTTGGTGTAGGTTTGCTGTATCTATCTGTTGGAGGCTCTAGTTTGCGTAAATCTGTTTTGCTCAAAAACCACATGAAATTATCACTGCAGTAAGGTTCAAAGTTTTTTGTTGATAGCAGCTCTTGCAAGCAAAGGAGAGATTGCTTTTCACGAAGCTATGACCTGTCAAGTAGCGAGATGCGGAAATATTGGAGATTTCATTTTTCACTAGACTTTTGTTCTTTCTATGTAGGCAACTATATATCAGCAGAAGGCACTAGATATCAATGAAAGGGAGCTAGGTCTTGACCATCCGGAAACTATGAAGAGTTATGGGGATTTATCTGTCTTCTACTACCGTCTCCAACACATTGAAATGGCCCTAAAGTAAGTGTTGTTATAGGTGTTTCTTGTTGAAACATGAAAGCTAGCTCCATGACTTTGGCTCATAACCAGTCTGCTGTGATCCACAATAACATTGTGCTGGTTTATTTCTAGTCATCATCTGCATCAAGCATTTATGTTGCAAGTAGAATGGACAACGCAGTACTAGCCAGCAGTGTATGCTGTTTTGTCTAATGGCCTACGACTGGTACATGTGTTTACACATGGAAAACTTTCTATGCGCACCTGTTTGCTAGATTGTCACACTTATCGTCCAACTTTTGTCATTTATGTTCTCAATTTTGATTTATTTATATTCCTAATGGTATCTCCGTCTTGAAGGTATGTCAACCGTGCACTTTATCTACTCCAATTTTCTTGTGGGCTTTCACATCCAAATTCAGCTGCCACCTACATAAATGTGGCTATGATGGAAGAAGGTATGGGAAATGTTCATGTTGCTCTTAGGTACTTGCATGAAGCGCTGAAGTGCAACAAGAGATTACTAGGAGCTGATCACATACAGGTAAAAGAAACTACATTTTTTGTGTTACCATGTTTTCAATAGTTCATCTTAAGGTAAATTCTCTTAAAATAGTAATATAAGTGGTTATTCTTCTTGGAATTGATTGATTTACATATTAAGTTACAATATTTATGAGATTAATCCCACACACGCGCGCGCGCGCGCACACACACACACACACATATATATATATATATATATATATATATATATATATATATATATATATAGTACAATTACCTGGGACACCAAGGTGCCTGGGCACCATAATCCAAAACGGGTATTTTCCATAAGTATTTGTATGCGAAATTTTTTGAAATTTTAAGGATGTTGAGTTCAACTAGTTTACTAACTAGTTCAAACAAGTTTGAACTAGTATTCAAATTAAAGTTTCCTTTTTTGATGGTAGTTTGATTGTAGGTATGTGTTGATCATACATATAAATCAGCAAAGTATGTAATCTAAATTCATTCAAATCTTCAAATTTGAGTATATTTTTTTAAAGGTATGTGTTTCATTTGAATTCTTATAGATGGGTATATACCCTAAAACTGAAAGTTATGAAAAATATATCCGAATTTGACTTGAATTAACGTATTTAAAATCATGGTGCCCAGGCACCATGGTGTCCCATTCCGTTATCCTATATATATATATATATATATATATATATATATATATATATATTTGTCGAACCCAAACTACATTCTTAGAAGCGTTTGCTTGCACCAATATTTCTTTAGAATGACATAGCATTACTGGAATGCTTGTCTTATAACAATGAGGATACAAGACACTTCTGGTATATTAATGAGACATGTCCAAAAAATTAGGCTATAACAGTGCATCTCCAAACCAACTTGTGATCTAGTTTTAAGGTTTCCACATATTCTCCATTGCTCTCCCTCAAAGGCCATGCCTAATTGTTCATGTTTGATGTTTCTCTCAATTTTCTGTTCAATATTTGTTTCAAGTTTCAAAACTACATCTTTTTTACATACTATCCATACCACCATGTTCTTCTTTGTTTTAAAAAAGGTTTGTATCGATGTATCTCTTTAGTGTTATGCATCGGTGAAATGCTATCTAGCAAAAGGTGCAAGCACTTTTTCATAGAAATCTAGAAGCGACACAATATTATATATATATATATATATATATATATATAGAGAGAGAGAGAGAGAGAGAGAGAGAGAGAGAGAGAGGGCTAGTGTACTATCGATAGTATAGATCCTCCATGCTATAAGGTTGTTTTTGCAAAATTTGAAGACGAAAATGTTAATCCAAACAGTACATTTTGTTCATCTCATTGAAATCTCACTACCCACCAAATTTTATATATTTTGAATTTTTTCTCCTATTTATTTTGTATTTTTAAAAATCAGCTTCATTGGACGCCCCACAACTAATTAGATCGTGGGTTTTTAAAAATACAGAATAAATAGGAGAAAAAGTTCAAAATATATAAAATTTGGTGGGTAGTGAGATTTCAATGACATGAACAGAATGCACGGTTTGGATTAACATTTTCGTCTTCAAATTTTGCAAAGACAACCCTATAGCACGGAGGATCTATACTATCGATAGTACACTAGCTATCCTCTATATATATATATTTCAATTTGTTTGACATGCATATAAATTTGAATTATTTCAATGAAGTATACGATGTGCACAAGATCCTGTGACTAAATTACGATGAATTAGTAAGTTATTTCTTTTAATCAATCAGACTGCTGCGAGCTACCATGCCATAGCCATAGCCCTCTCAATGATGGACGCATATTCCCTAAGCGTGCAACATGAACAAACCACCTTACACATACTTCAGGAGAAACTAGGACAAGATGACCTTCGAACTCAGGTTCTTTTTCTCTGAATATACACAAAAATGAAGGCCAAATATTCCAATGTTCTCTTGGATTCTTAAGCATTATTTTCTTGCTGCAGGATGCTGCTGCTTGGCTAGAGTATTTCGAGTCAAAAGCATTAGAACAACAAGAGGCCGCTCGAAGAGGCATCCCAAAACCTGACTCATCTATTGCAAGTAAAGGACATCTTAGGTATGAATAAACTGTGCATTATCAATTGTGAACTGCTGCAATGTGGATTGAAACATCTATCTTTCCAGCGTATCAGATCTACTTGACTACATAAGCCCGGACCAGGAAAGAAAAGAGAGGGATATGCAAAGGAAGTGCAGGCGTGCAAAGGTGATTATAATATATGTTTACTTTTCAAGATTATGATTGTTAAAAAGAATAGTTAGAAGAGATATGTGTTTACTACTTCACTTTACTTTTCAATAGTATCATTTTTAAAGAATGCTGAGAAAGAGATAGTGCGCACTGCAGATCTGCAATCATGATTCATGAAATGTCTAGTTGAGAACATGATTGGGACAATAATTTCATACTGAGTGTTATTTGTGAACTAATGGGCATATGCTGGTCAGTAATCACTATCCATTTTATAGAACTAGTATAGGTTTTATGAGTTACGACTGACATAATAGCCACGGTAGTGATACCAGCCAATCTTAGAATGTTGGTTACTAGCCAGAAGTCACTGTTGGGGATGCGAACCCTTTAAAAAATATACCCGCTATATTTTGGTTAAACAATTTTCATGGATATATAATTTATTGGAATTTAGTTAGACAATTCGCCTATTTAATTAGTACCAGGCATCTATTCTGAATGGTTCTCAGTTCCACCAATACACTTCTGAACCAACTATCTGTCCATCTTGTTCTTAAATAGGAATTGAACTTTCCTACATATGGACAGCCAGTTAATCCTTTATTGTCTGATATGATTCATGAATTGGGGCTGCCTTTTGTTTCTCATGTAAACTCTTGCTTAAAGGTGCTGCAGCTCCCTTGAGCATTATCTGAGCCTTTTCTTTTGCCCCTATTACCTCTTGCCTTCCTTTTCACCACATATAGTATTAAATGCAGAATAATACCAGAGCCCATCAAGGTGAATCAGTTGAAGAAAAGGAGAATTTCCAGCATGACTCAGGATCTCTTGATGCAGACAGAAATGTTTTCCAGGAAGCAAAACTGGAAGCGCAACCTCCTGTGGTAGCACAGGAAAATTATGCTGTCCATGATGAGCTGAAGCAAGTAGATGCTTTATCACCTGAAGAATATTCTGATGAAGGTTGGCAAGCAGCTACTTTGAGAGGGAGATCTGCAAATGTACGGAAGAAAAGCAGTCGTCAAAAGCCAGTTCTCACTAAATTAATGGTTGATCACATAGAAGATGGTCACACAGGTTCTTCTTATAGGACTGGTGTACAATCACAAACAGGAGATAAAGAGGACGCTATAAGCTCTTCTAACCAACTCTCCTTTGGCAGCTTTTTCAAAACTGACAAGTTGAATGGGGATCCCAGCATTATTGAAGATAAGTTTTGCAATGCTATGTCTAAACCAGAACAGGGCACAAAGCCTGCAGGAATTAACAGGCCAACCAGCATAGCTTCCAAATTGGTATCATACAAAGATGTGGCCTTGTCGCCCCCGGGCACGGTGTTGAAACCAATTATGGAACAGAGGAAAGCAAAGGAGAAGGACAATGGACAAGATACTGATGAAGAGAAGGAAGAAGATAGGAAACTTATAGATGAAGAGAAGGAAAAGCCAACTAACGAGAGCAGCAAAGAGGTCCTTTCAGGTCAGCCAGAGGGAGGGAGTCATTCAGACAAATCTCCTGACAGCAACAGCGATGAAAGCCCGTCTGCACCTAAGAAAACAACTGGAAGCAAACTTTCAGCTTCAGCGCCTCCATTCAATCCTGGATCACTATTATCGATGTCTCATCCTTACAGCACGGTTGCAATATATGATAGTAGTGTTGTTCTTCAGCCAATTCCAAGTCAAGCAATGGAGATTCTCCCTCATGCTATTGATACAAGAGTACCTCGTGGTCCTCGGTCCACCTTGTACTACCGTACTGGGCATGCTTTCCAAAGGAAACAAGGTTACACACATAGCCAGAGCACTATTCTGAGGGGTAGCAGCTCCCCCACAACCATGAATCCCCATGCTGCCGAGTTTGTGCCTGGAAAAGCTTTGCAACAATATGATGTGGCTAACAGAGAACCTGCTGATTCTGTAAATGATTCAGCAGATCAGCAGTTGGCACCACAGGCCTCAGATGAAGTGAAGGTTGATGTGCCTGCCACAGAAAAGGCGGGTCAAGTTGAGAAAACAAGTCCGAGTAAAGGGAAGGAAAGCAGAGGGAAAGATGCGATGAAAAATTCATACAAAACAGAGCTGGCAAGGCAGATTTTGCTCAGTTTCATTGTCAAGTCAGTGCATGATAGTTTAGGTTCGACTGGAGCTGAATCAGACAGAAAACCAAGTGAATCAGATGAAGCTAGTAATGAACAGAGCAGCAACATAGCCAAGAACGCCTCAGGTCTCAAAGAGTTTGATAAACCACCAAAGGCCACCGAGGTACCTAAAAGTGAGAAGGATACAGAGGGATTTACAGTCGTTTCAAGGCGTAAAAGAAGCAAGCACTTTGTGCATCCCATAAATGGTCTCTATTCTCAGCAGTCAATTTGCACTTCTGTCAGCTAAGGTTACTGCACTTTCTGAGACCTGCAATATTTTGGAAGATTTGCTTAGACGCTTGGCAAAGAGTTTTGCCCAAGCCAGACGAGCCAGCATGTAGTCAAACTGTACAAATTTTTCGCAATGCCGTTTTGTAATAAAATTTTGTTATTTGGGGTTAGCAGTAGTGCTAAATAAAATGTCCTTTCTTATGTATGTATGTATGTATGTTATGCGTGACAGAATCATAGGATATAGCAGCGTGTGTTTAGTTCATCCAACCTTCCAATGGAGCTGCTCGGTCCCCGTTATGCACGGTGATTTGCACTTGCCAAGCTGTCTGAAGGATTCATGACTGCAAGGGCTGCTGGAGCGCACCAAACCGGACCTGTCTATTTTCTTGTGGGAACCAGTAATCAAGAGCTCAAAGCTTACTCATGTCAGGCATATGCAATGTGGTCTTTGGATGCCTTCCAGCAACACTAGTTAAGCCGTTGCAGACCTGACCAGACCAGACCAGACATGAGTTGGTTTACAGTTAAGCTGTTGCGGGATTGCAGCTGTAGAAGCAGTAGCACCTGTACTACCTCCATAGATATATCCTTAGCATCTACATCTATACTGCGCCCATTCTTTTACTCCTTACGGGGTCAACGCAGCTCGACGGCAGCATGCCTTCACCTCCTGGCCACTAGCTATAGCCTTTAACTCTCGTGCTGCTGCTGTACATGCGTCCTAGGGCCCATGCCGTGCCGTGCATGATGCATGCATGCGACGCATTGATAACCTCCCCGTCTTGCTTGCTTGTCTGAATTCTGATCCTTCAAAGAAAAAAAAACATTCTAAAATCTGAACCGGCCGATCGATACCCCTGCTTCTGCCTGGCTCTTGCTATACATGCATGCGTATGCATGCTCTGTCCTATGCTATGCTGCTGCACCGTTGCCTTTTTATTTACAGAAAAACTAAAAAACGGTATACCGTTGCAACGGTATACCTCTGAAACTTATGATTTTTTGCACTGAAACTCATGAAACTTAGCACTAAAAACTGATAAAACATGAAACTAATGAAACTAAACACTGAAACTCATGAAACCAGCATTGAAACCGATAGGTTTCATAAGTTTCATGGCTATACCGTTGCAACGGTATACCGTTCCCTAGTCACTCTCTTTTATTTATTATTACTAGCGATCGAGTCCATATTTATTTGGAGCCAGGTCAATCAGGTTTCAGGTCAGAGACCAGCACGGCATATGGCAGCATGAATATATCTGAACTCTTAATTACTAGTATATTCCGGTCCGAGGGAGCAGTAATTGTGCTGCGAGCTAGTCACGGGAATCCGGTTGAGAGACAACGTCCCAACGAGCTACTACTAGCGAGGCTCTGTACCGAAGGATCCGCCAGGTTGTGACAAGTTGCAGTAGTTTATCAATGACAGGTCGTGGGTATGGGTGCAATGGTATCGGATAGGTACCGACCGACCGACCGTGTCAAATTCGAATAGTTGTGTTAGATAGTCGTCGGATTTGACATAGATTTCAGATAGTTGGTTTCGAATTTGGCATCAGATTCGGGAGATCACTATCTGTTAATCGAAATATTTCGATTATATTCTTGGATAATTCTAAATAACTCTATTTGGATATTTAGATTCAGATATTTACACATATTTTAGCATCTTTAATTGTGCCCAACCAAATAGCCCAAGTTAGACCCTCCCATCACGGCTCCACCCTCCTGCCGCCATCCTGCTGGCTGGTGCCGGCCGCCAACAGAGCTTGATATGCAAGAATATGCTTCTACTTACATACGTGAATACCTGATATTCTTTTGCAAAATATAAAGGAATATTTGATGCTTTTGTAACTTTATTGGACTACCTGATAAATAAGTTGTTAAATTACGATAATCTTGTTGCGTATTGAACTCATACGGTTAATTAATCATTGCAATATATGTTATATGTAGTATCTGTTTTTGCACAATATCCGACAAAAAATATTCGGTACCGTATCGATTCCGTTCCATATTCGATTCAAATTCATAACATGTATTATCCGCTCCGTGTTTATATCAGACACTTTCCGTATCCAACCCCAGACCGACAAAAGATATTGAATCGAATCCGAGCTGATCGGACCCTACTCGTGGCCTCTTATGCCTGCGTACGTGCGAAAGACAATGTGATCTCAATTATGCAAACTGGGGATGCTTCTGTCTATGCTCACCCAAAATAAGTGTGCAAACCTAAAGCGTGCGTTCTTCATGCATAGTTGGGTGCAGCGGCGGATCTCCCAATATAGCAAGGTATGGTTTCTGCTATACCTAATCTATACTGGGTATCTCTGTATATATACAGTATATATTAGTCGTAGTACGTTCGTGTTCCCGTTCCGTAGCTTTCGCCTGCGTAGAAGCATTTTCAAAAGATGAAAACTCGCTAAATACAGTTGCCAAGGTCTCCTAGACGCAATTAATACTTTACTGGTACACATTTTATCTTCTTCCTTATCCATTATACTTTATAATATGATTTTCATTCCATTAAGTGTCATACACTCATATTATAATATGCTTTATAATATTAGCGTATGGATAATTTTAATTTCGTACACCACTATTACTATACATGCTATAAAATTTGTCATACCAAAATTTTAGTTCATCCTCCGCCACTGGTTTGGTGTCGCGACGCTGCTTGGACTATTTATTATTAGTATATATAGTTTTCTTTGGAAGAATTATTGGTATGATTGCTACGGATTTTATAGTGAAAGGAAATTCTTACTCTTGTGAGGACCGAGCGTGGCTCGGTGGCAAGTGCATGCAGGCCGTTCGGGATCGAGCCTCGGCTCCTCCGGGTGCTCACCGGCTGTGCTATTTTCACGTGGGGTGAGTGTGTGTGGTGTGTGTGGGGGGCAGGGTTCCATTTATCGACAATAATCGCTCGATAATCGCTTTATCGACGGCGGCCGAAATCATTTACCGATCGGTAAACCGAGAAAATTCAAAAAAATATTTCAAAAATTCAAAAAAATTATATGACGCAAATATCGCGATTATCGAGACATATCGAGCGATTATCGCCAAATATCATCGAAAATCGCTATAAAAGTCGACCGCACAAAAAAGTCCAACATGGCTGTCGATTTTCCACCGATAATGGTCGATTTTCGACCAATAATCGTCGATTTTCCACGTTTTTTTTATTTTTTTTAAATCTGATTTTTGAATTTATGCGGTTTTTTCCGATTTTCGGCTCGATTTTTGCGATTATCAAATTTTACTGTTCATCCGAAAATCGCGATATCGATAACGTGAACCCTGGTGTGGGGTGTGTGCGTTCGCGTCTGTAGCTCAGCAGTTGTTCTGTCCTTCTTTACAGAATTGCCAGAGCTCCCGGCCAAAATTCAAAAAAAAAATCTTACTCTTATTGTGTTGACTTTCGTTTTTATCGGTGGAAGTTGGAACCTGTACTCCAATCTGATGAAACTATGTTCAACTATGTACGTAACGTCACTACAGATGCCCCGTTTGGGATGCGGGGATTTTTTTTTTCCAATTCCCGTAGGAATTAAATTATTTCATGCGAATTCATTCACTTCAGCACTCTGTGTGTCTAAACTACCTCAGAGTCTCAGAATAAAAAAAAATTCTATATCACCAGATACCATAAAGCATCTATAGTACTACCTCTCACATGATGTATATTGATTAGAGAGAAGAAAAGTTAACTATTTTAATATCTGTGCGGTGGCCACATATCTAGTTTGTAGAAGAGATACCCTATGGCACCTAGGGGTGGAATTTTAGCTCGAGGCTCGGCTCGGGCTCGGCTCGGCTCGGTGCGGCTCGGTTCGGCTCGCATGGCCAACGAGCCGAGCCCGAGCCTACCGCCTAGCTCGCTTGGCCAACGAGCCGAGCCCGAGCCAGCTCGTGAGCGGCTCGTTAGGCTCGACAGTCATTGAGTTATATAAGGTATGAATTCACAATACAGTAATTAGTATACCCAATGCTAGATATCTAATGAGCAATGCTTGTCTTACCTTACTTTTTGAGTTTACTCTTCTTAGTACTTCAAATGTCTTGTATTGGGTCTACTGATTACTTTTGCACAGATAAAAGTAAGCGGAGTATTCTTTTTCCAGATTACATGTTTGCAGTTTTATAAACTGAAAGAGCAGTCTAACCATCTGTGCTTAAAAATGCGTCCCATAAATGTGAAATTGCTTCTTAACCGAACCCTAGAGGAGGCTGGAGCCTGAGAACGATGAGAATGGATGAAGGAGCTTCATTTTTTTTGTAAGAATGAAGGGCATTTAGGCCCTTGCCAAAGGCCCTTGTAGGTCGGCTCATGGCGGGCTCGAGGCTCGAGCGAGCCCGAGCCGAGCTCAAGATTGAGCTCGATGTATGCAACGAGCCGGGCTCGGCTCGGCTCGATTCCACCCCTAATGGCACCTGATGTCATATAATGTTTTTCCACACCAGACACAACACGTAGACTCGAAAGATCTTAAATTCGGGACCGTTTGATTCGGATACTATATTGAGTTTCTTATAAACTATTTCGCTCAAAAGCTTAAAATAACGTGAAAAGACGAGCAATATACTATCTATTAAATGGGAAATAATTGGAGAGCTCTAAGCCCATCCACCTCACCCCCATGCCATTTTACAAAAAGGTCCCTCACTTTTCTCTAATTACAGATAGGTCCCTGTGAATTACAGAGAGGTCCTTTGCGATTTTTTGTGAGTATAAAAATATCTTTTCCAGATTGCGTTTAGGTCCCTGGTTCGTTACTTTACGGCAAAACCTCCCGCTAAATACGAATCTCGAACGAGCTCTTTTCTATTTTTTCATAATAGCGATTAGGTCCAAAAATATAACAAACAGGTCCCCGCCTCTTACGTTCAGGTCATTTCTCTGTTTTTCCCGGAAAAAATATTTTCGTTAACAGAAATATGTGTACAGCTCTATCTCTAAATTTTTTTTCCCAACTCAATCTCCAATATTTTCGAAACATGTATTATTACTCGGTGAATGTATATAGTGTTAAACTCGATAAAAGAAGGTTGACATCTCTAATATTTTTCGGAACATGTATTATCACCCGGTTGACACATAGAGTATTAAAGTCGATAAAAGGAGGTTAGCCGGGTAATGATAAAGTGTTAACCAAATTCGTCAAAAGAGATATGTGTCTAAGTTCTTTCTTCGTTTTTCCCGAAAAAAATATTTTCATCAACAGATATATGTGTACAACTCTATCTTTAGATTTTTTTTCCCCAACTCGATCTTTAATCTCTAGACTTTTTTACCAACTCAATCTCTAATATTTTCCGAAATATGTATTATTACTCGGTGAACGCATAGATTGTTAAACTCGACAAAAGAAGGTTGGCATCTCTAATATTTTTTGAAATATGTATTATTACTCGGTGAACGCATAGATTGTTAAACTCGATAAAAGAAGGTTGACGGGTAATAATAAAGTGTTAACCAAATTCGTTAAAAGAAATATGTGTGCAACTCTATCTCTCTATTTTTTTTGTAACTTGATTTCTTTTTTTTTCGGAATAAGAAATATATGTATACAACTGTATCTCTATAGTTTTTTTTGCAACTCGATCTATAATATTTTTCGGAAAATGTATTATTCACTGATAAACGTATAGAGTGTTAAGATCGCTCCGGAAAAAAATATGTTTAGTTCCTCCTACAGTTTTTTTTTTAAAATAGAGTAAATTATACAGGATGCGACATGCGGCGCACATTCTGCCTAGTATACTTCAACGGTGACAGGAAACCCTAATCGTAACTACACGT
This sequence comes from Rhipidocladum racemiflorum, assembly GCA_036346355.1. Lineage (NCBI taxonomy): Eukaryota > Viridiplantae > Streptophyta > Magnoliopsida > Poales > Poaceae > Rhipidocladum > Rhipidocladum racemiflorum. The sequence continues at coordinate 4,212,368 of CM070575.1, read as the reverse complement.
TTAGTGCATCACTGCCTAGTGTACTTCAACGGTGACAGGAAACCCTAATCGTAACTACACGTTTAGTTCATCTGCAGTGCGGCGGCACGGTGTCCGTGACTGACGCTACTTTTTTGGGTCTTGCATACAAACGCTACATACATCATTCCGTTCCCTGGTAGATAATTTGATGGACCCCACCTGCTAGCGACTACAAGGCACGTACAAATGTTGCTCTCCCACAGGGGAGAAAAAATTGACGTTGGCATCCGATTCCAATCCAACTTTTGTGACCAAACATGATCGCAAGATCAGTACGGGGAGACAGTGGCGGACCCAGGAATTTTTTAGAGCCCGGGCACGCTTAAAGAAGGACAACAAGTTCAAAGCTATTTAAATTTTAGTTGCTAACTTTTTATACAATTTAGGATGTTTTTGCAAGACGCTAGTAAAGCTTGTAGATTCAGGCTCTATATTTTCGTTTTTGATTTGAAAATTGTACTTACCAGGTTGCATGAATATGAGATTTAAATGTTTATTACATGGGTTGAGCCCGGGCTAGCTGGGCCTTGGGTCCGCCCCTGCGGGGAGATATGTTCGAAACTTACGCAGAGCTTGCTTTGAAAGAACATACGCAACCTTTCGGGCAAATAGCGTATAGCCTTCCAGAAGTTGACTCGGTTCATGACAAGATCATGGAAACCTGTCCGCTAATGCTACTTGTTGGACCAAAACCTAATCAAGAACTACTAACAAGGGTTGCGTGGAATCATCTGATACAAATTAATAGGCGGTACAGTGGATTAATTAGGAGTAGCTAGCATGCATGCATCGCCGGAGTTAATGGAGGTTGCTCGGTAACGGATGATTAAGAGGCGAAGGAGGAGCTCCTGGGGGAGTGGACGGGGAACAACGGCAGCAGCTTCGGCCTCTCGCCGTCGCCGCCGCTCCTCGGCGACGAGTGCAGGTAGAACCCCTTGGAGGCGATGGCCTTCTCCTCCCTCTCCTCCTCCTCCTTGCTTATCACCACCCCGCACGAAGACGACGATGGCGGCGACGGTGACAGCGACGACGACGACAGCGATGAGGAGGAGGAGGCCAGGACGTAGGCGTCCATGGTCGAGACCGGCGAACTCGAGTGCATGAGGCCGTGGTGGTGGTAGAACGACTGCGGCCGCGCGAGCTCCAGCCTGGCCGGCGCCGCCCGCCGCCTCTCCTGCAGCTTCGGCCGCCTCGTCGGCGGCGGCGCCTGCGCGACGGCGACCTGCTTCTCTGCCCCCGGCGCGCTGCCGGGCGGGCCCGTCAGCTTCTGCACGAGCGCGCGGAACGTCGTCGGGTCGGCCTGCACGAACGTCGTGTTCGTGTCCATGCAGCTGGTGGCAGAAGAGCTCACGACCCTCAGCGCGTGAGATGCCATGAGCTCTCTATCAACCTACCTACCTACCTACCCACCAACCTACCTATGGGTATCGACGACGACGATGCAAACAAAGGAGCTAGCTAGCTAAGGAAGAAGAGCAAGCAAACAAAGGAGAGGTGGTGTGCGTGCGTGCGATGGTGTGAAGAGCAGGATGGAGAATTTTGAAGGGACAAAAAGGCTGCATTTTAAAGTGGTGTAGGGGGCCGATCGATCGTAAGAGTCTTGTGCTTCAAACCTTTGCCTCTCTTTATTGCTGTGTAATGCATGTTACGACCTGCGACGACTTGCCATCCATCCCCAGCCAGTGTACGTACGTGTAGAATTGTAGATGCATCTTTTCCCTGGCCAACCCGACCCGACCCGACCCGACCGGTTACTTGTTCCACTGGTCCATGAGGTGTAGCGTAGGTACGCACAGAGAATACGATGCGGCGCCGAGGGCCTCGTACGGTGTCTCTTCTTCGTCTCTCTCTCTCTCCGGCCTCAGACTTCACGCTTCGATCAGGTATAGTACAGATGCACTTTGATGCCGAGACCGACCGAGAGAGAGAGGGCTATAGACCACGTACATCGCGCGAGGAAGTTTTAAAAATCTCGGTTATGTTTTTGGATTTGATCTGAGATGCTAAATCCCTATCGAATAAAAAAAATTAAATTTTTTTCAAAATACTATAGTAATTTAAAATTTTGACCAAATTTTGGTTTTTTTTACCGGATATGCTAGCTAGCAATGAACACAATAGTCACAAGTTTTTTTTCTTTTACCGTCAACCTTAAGTAGCACTGTTTGGATTTTTAAAAATTCCTCAAGCTTGATCATCATATGAAAATTTTATGAAAATATTATGGATGTGCCAGGAACATGCACATAAATTTTCAAAAGTTTCTAACGTAGTTTGCATCATTTCTCATTCGGTTAAAATTTATCGGTCAACCTTTTATCAGGACAGTAGCACTGTAATAATTTTTTAAAAAAATTTATCATTAATCACCATCTGAAATTTTTATGGAAATATTAGTGATGTGTTAGGACCATTCCCAAAAACATTTAACATATTTTGGACTAACTTTTGTTCGGTTAAAAATCATCGAGATTTCGACAAATCTCACCAAGATCTCGGTGGAAAAAATACCAGATTTGAATTTTGTTTTTTGGATTTTGTTTATATTTTGTTCGAAATAATAAGATTTCGATAAAAATTTGAATTTTAGAGGGTGATAGACGAGAAGGAAAATAAAATTTGGAACCTTAGTGTGAGACAGTACTGCACTGAGCTACTTACTGATGGGCCGGTTGCTTAGCTTAAATGATGTGCTCAGCAGGTACTGTACCAAGTGGTAATCGTCGATAAGTAGCCCCTTGGCGGGCGATTAATACTATCTGTTACGCTGTTTTTTTTTTTTTTTTTTTTGAAAACATGTCAATCGGCAAGCGTATAACACTGGTATATATAAGTTATAAACATCACAAGCGCTGTTCAGTGTAAGCAGACATGTACACGCAACGCAATATTTATTTCTCTCTCTACCTCCCCATTGATGATGTCTTCTTCCATCCATGTACGTACTGAATTGATAAGAAGAATGTACGGCCGACGTTGATGCTGTGGCAGGACGCAGAAGATCCGGACCGGGTCAGTAAAATAAAGCGGGGCTGTGTTTGCGTGCGGGAAAGAAGAAGGTGCTTTGGTTGGGGGCGTGGATCAGCTGCGCCGTGTCGAATGTGAGACCCGTTCGCTCAGGAAGCCTGTGGCCACATGGGGATCTCTCGTGGGGGCGGCGCCCCTGTCTCGTGTTCCGTGCGTTTACTTCGACGGTGCATCGGAGCTGACCTGTCAGGATGGACGTTGGTGTTCGCCTCCAGCTCGTACAGGGCCCCGCGGTCAAGTTGTCACGTAACGTCCGTCCAGAGGGTGCTCTCCACGATGTATGGTACCAAGTACAATGAGATCACTTAGCTTAATATTGGACTATACATGTTAGTTTTATCCTACGTGTAAACTTGAGAAAATAGAAGACAAAAAAAGAGCTAGTGCTTATTTAATAGCCAATTTTATACAGAAATATAGATATATTATTTATGTACAAGAGAGAAGAGATAGTTACAGAGACAATTATTGTATAAGCTGGTTTTTAACTTACTATTAGCCTATAATAAATTTTACTGTTGTACTTATTCTTGTACATGGAGTGATGTAATGCGCCTTTATATTATCTATAAGTAGAATTAAAGATATTTATAAATAGATTATCTCACATATTTATTTGTAATGATATCTTATACAATCAATAGATTACATATAAATAGTACATGTAATATAAAGATATAAGATCGTTCGTTGCTCTCTCCGTTTATTTTTATAAAACTTATTTTTTAAATTTTTTTTTTCACAAATACTCCATCTATTCACTTTTATAAGGCTTATTTTTTAAATAATCTTGTTAACAAATATAAGATTTGCACGTAGATTTAATGAGACCTTTTATTTATATCCTTATTTATTCTCTTTTAACTATATGTATTTATTCATTATCACCTACACAAAGTATATCTTTCATCTCCAAGACAACTAAGTGAGGGTATTTGAGTCACTTTCTTTCGTATCTTTCTCAATTTCAATGTTATTCTTATGCAAAGTCAAAATACATTTTATAAAAGGGAAAGTCTAAAGAACGGTATACCGTTTAAAGCGAAAATAACGGAAGTCTCGCTCAATGTGATCGCTAACGAAAGAAGGCACAGTTCCAAAGCGGTGCACTTCAGGATTAGCTGCCATCTAGCTGGGTCTACCACCACCCAACACCAGGGGCAGTACTACAACTACACCAGGCCGCCTGGTACACATACAGAGAGATCATTCAATTCCTGGCTAGCGTATGCACGTACGCTACGAGTAAGATGTATAGTAGAATATGGTCAGGACACAGTAGATACAGGACTAGCAATCGAAAGCACTAATCGTTCGGAATACACACGTGCCTTAGCCTTTGCGAAGATCTCCGGGTTCTCCTGCAGAAACACGGTAGCCCACATGGTGACGTGGCCGGAGGACTCGTGCCCGGCATTTAGGTACATGATGAGGACGTCAATGATCTCCTCATCATCCAGACTCAATAAAACCTAATGAAACTTATTTGTGAAATCTGATGAAACTTATCCGTAAGATAAGTTTCATGAATTTTCCTAGTGTTTCATGAAATTTAACACCGAAACTCATGAAACTTATCACCAAACTCGTGAAACATTATAATGGAACTCATGAAACTTATCACCAAACCGATGAAACTTATCACCAGGAACTACAATGAAACTCATGAAACTAAGCATTTGAAATTCATGAAACTAAACACTGAAACTCATGAAACTTATCATTGGAACTCATGAAACTTATCATTGGAACTCATGAAACTAAACACTAAAACTCGTGAAACTAAACACTCAAACTGATGAAACTTGTGAAACGTGCTCTAAAACTTTTAACTTTGTCTTTTGAAATTCTTCTAAAAGTCATATTTAATCAAGTTTCATATTTAAAACTGGATGAAACTTATAGTATCATCTTTAAAATCCATTGAAATTTATTGAAACAGGTTTGGATCTCCTTTTACACCTAATGAAACATGAATAAAACCTAGTGAAACCAGGTGAAACTGCTATACCGTTGGAATGCATTCCAACGGTATAGCGTGGGCTAGCAGCACTCTTTATAAAAATAAACAGAGAGAGTATAAGGCTTGTATGTAGATTTAATGAGGCATTTCTTTCTATACCCATATTTATTTTCTCTCAACTATGTGCATTTATCATTACCACCCATACAAAATATATATTTTATCTTCTAAGACAATTAAGTAATGGCATCTAAGATATTTTTTATATCTTTTTCAATATTAATATAACTTTAATTTTTATGCAAAATTAAATTATGTCTTATAAAAATAAAGGAGGGAGTAAATAGTAGACATTATTCTCCTCAGCGTCCTTCGTATCGCCAAAGGTCCTGTACGGCTCCGTCGGCCACCAAGGTGTCACCGCATGCGGCCAAACGCCGCGCCTTGTGCTTCACTTGATCTTTCTCGGTCAGTATTAATTTTTCGTCGACATTGTCGCCTGCATGGTCAACTGGCTAGATTACGACTTCACTTACGTTGCATGTGAGCTGCAACAGTTGTGTAATCGCTCGGGTGATATCAGGTTGTTTTCTAGTAGCTATTTTATATGGTAAAACATTTATACCGATGTGGTGGGCTTCAGTGCCTATATCGATTGACCAGAAGGAGCCGTGCACTGAAGCAACGCAGGCGCAGTCCCGTCCCGTCCCGTCCGGTCTTAGCTGTTACCTAGAATTCTAACCGAAATTTAAAAGGATTTATTTATTTATTGGTGGACGAATCTAAATATATTTTTGTTAGTTTTTCTATATAATGGACATTCTTTTGTATATAGAGAATTAATTTAATAAAGAAACAGAATTATGCACTCTACTTTTGTGTGCTCGATGTTATTGTTTTTTTTTTTTTTTGAATTCGATAGTGTGTTGTCGATTAATCATGGGTGAACGACTACGTTTCATAACACGTTATCAGTATGAAGCACTACAAGGCTGAAGCCCTAGATCAATCTATAAGCAGTGTTTGTCGTTCTATATTCTTTGCAAAGTAAATCAATCTTGTTTTTCTTGATACCGATAAAGGATTGATCTATGTTTATTTTGCATGATGTTCGTACAAGAAATCGATCTCATCAACACAAAGACGGAATTGGATGCATAGACGAATGCACGACGTTCTACCGCGACTGATCGTGATCATCTACATGCATCGATTTACACTGCATCGAAAACATCCTGCCATACACGATCACACTGCTACAAGCCCTACGTTAGTTCAATCTACATAAGTTGATCGCACATGAACGATCAATCGAATCCTGCAGATTATTTTTCTAACTATAGATTATTGTTTAATCTATTGTTGCGGTCGAAAAATTACTATTCATCATTAAAAAAAGGCCCTAGAAGGCCACACGCCACCATCAAGTGCAGCCATCACCGATGACGCGCGCCCTACGGCCGTCCAGAAGCATGCGCCCACATGCCACTTCAGCTTTCGCACATCCTGTCGCAAACTTTGCGTCAACCGTCAATCTCCGTGTGCAGCCTGAAGCCGCGTTCCACCGCGCGCCCCACTCTACCGCTGACCTCCTCCCGGTCAACCTAATCCATGCGCTCAAAGCACTCGACGGAGATGCCTCGCATTCCACGCCACCAATGGTGGCACCGCCCGCACCAAGGCCCACAACCCATGCCCTGCTTGAGCGCCGCCGGCGCGGCGGTGCACGAGCAATGCGCGATCGGCGCTTGCGTGTGCCCAGTAGGTGATGGCGGCCAAGCCCGCAGATCGATGATGCCCACAACAACAAACGCGGACCTGTAGCGTCGATGACGCCTCTAGCCATAGCGGTGGTCCCGAAGAACGCGCCCACCGTGCCAGCCATCTTGAGCTTCTGTGCTCGTCGTCGCATCGTGAGTCGGCTGACGCTTCCCGCCGTCGAGATCCATACCGAGCTAACAACCAACCGGCGCTCGCCCTTCGCTCACGCTTGTTGTTCATCACTGGCGATCGTTCTCCCTTGCCCAGCCGGCTTGCCGCCTCGGCCTTCGCGGCAACGCGCCCGAAGCGCGACCGTCAGAAGCCGCGCCGCGTTCCTTCGGCTTCTACGCCGCCGCTGCCCGATCGGCCTGTTGCCACGTCGCCCCGCGGCTCGCTGCCATGCCGCCCCACCGCCAGCGGCCCACTGCTACACCGCCACTAGTTGGTCGCCCTGCGAGGTAAGAATGGATAGCGGCTAGGGTTTCCAAACCCTAGCCGTCGCTTTTAATGGTTGCAAATTGGGCCAACTTGGGCCTAGAAGGCCCAACAGGCCGTACAGCCCATCAGATTTCCCTAAATAAAGAAGGGAAATTTTACACTTTAGCCCCTGGGATTATCAGTTTTTCATAAATAATTAATAAATTATAAAAATTTATGATTAATCGTAGAAATGAGTTTTCTAGGCTTATGGACTACCGCAAAATTTGAAAAATTGGTATTTTGCACACATTGGAAGTTTTCATACATTGGGTTTATTTTTTTAGCATTATTCCATATTTATTATGTTCTAAAATTTTAATTTTCTGTCATCAACTAATTCTAAAAAATGTTTTATCATTAACAAAAATTGCGAAAAATGCTAGAAAATTCTGGAAATTTATGAATGACACATTGATAATATTATGGCTCAGAATTTATTTTCTAGCAATAATTCCATATTTATGTGTATTGGAATTATTTTCTGCTATTTAGTAATTCCAAAAATTGCTTGGTAATTAACAGAAAATGCTAGAAAATTTGGAACCTTGTGTCTTTGGATTTGTTTTCTTAGCATTATTTCATATTTATTTTATCTTAAAATTTATTTTTCTGTTATATGATAATTTTGAAAATTGCTTAATAATTAACAAAAAAATTATGATAATTGCTATGAAAATTCTACAAAATTTTAGATAATTCTCTGCCAAATATATATAGACCAAGCTTTACTGATAGAAGAATGAGAATGTAATATAATGATTTTACTAGTAGTAAAAGTTATTTTGCATAAATAGAAATAGGATATGTTGACCATCGCATAGAGAGAATTTATCAAGCTTACCTTGAATGGCAATAATTATATTACCCGGGCAATTAATAGTAAGATTAATATTACAGCTCAATCTTTTAGAGCTGTTGTTTTTCCAACCTGAAGCTGGTACCCCTACTCTTTCCGAAGACGCCACATGTGCGGCTCTGCACTTCCTGGGGCACCATCTTCATACGGACCTGAAGACTGAATATTTGATAGAAAAGGACCACTAGTACTTTTGAATTCCCTAAAGGAAAAATATATAACCAGCAAGATCTATCCTGTTGCTAGAAGTACAGCTTGAATGGATCTTCGCTCACTTTCAGGAATTTAAAAAGGCTATAGCAGCATATAACTTCGCCATGCATAAGCTTGTCATTGAATTAATGTTCTGTAACCAGCAAGTTACTAATGCTAAAATGATTGGCAAGACATTATGCACCTTCTATCCCAATACGATGATACTATTGTAATAGTATCGTCATACCAAATATCAGAAGTACTCCGAGCTTATATGTATTTTGCTAGAAACAGAAAAGCATTATGAACTACTGGTGAAGAATCATCATGTATTTTCTAATGGAAGCTTTGCAATGCCCGAAGCATATGCAAATGCTCAACAGGCTAGCAATAGCAATGGCCATAGAAAAGGCCAAAAGAATAAAAGGGATAAGTGAAAGAATGGCAGATCACGTAGGGGAAGAGATAATCCATAGTAGAAAAGTAAAAGTAAAGGACTAGGGTGCCTCCAGAAGCAAGACTCGGCTAATGAGGCTGCAAACCCTGAATAGCTCTGTTTTAGGTATGTATGTAGTAGCCATTGGTTGTGTAACTATCGCATCCTGAAGTATATGATAGACCTTTATATAAAATTCACTGAAAATTACTAAGATCTTAGGGAAACAATATTGAATCATACTTGACCATTTAACCTGTTGTTGACACGGACGCTGAGGAGTGTGGCAATATAGTTTTTGAAATTATTAAGTTCGAGGAATTTCAGTAGAACACCTATGGCTCATATGGAGACATGGATTAGTCTCCAAAGTACTCCTTCGCTTTGCTAGTTAATGTCACATATTCCTTATAAATCTCCTCGTCAGTTTGGCCCTAGTTCCTGAATAAACATTTTGTCTGTGGTCCTATTAAGTGATTATCATTTAAAATCGAATAAATACCTATTTTCTAGATATTTGATTAATTGTGCTAAGTTTATTCTATATTCTACTATTTGTTCCCGATGCAAAAATTATTTGATTGTTAAACCGTACTTTTAATATAGAACAAATTATAATACAATGACGGAGGAGAAAATCTGTCTAGAAGACACTTGTATCACACTAAGTGAATTAAAAATATTACGACCATCGCTAAAAGCGATGCCCACATAGTTGGCACTGGAAGAATGCTATATTATACCCTGAATCTAGTCGTACTCTTTTAAGTTTTAAAGATATTGGTCTGAATCATTTCCATATGGAGACAGCTAATGAGTATGGTATGGAATACCTACTAGTGACTAAGTTTCATGGGTGTAATAAATGTGTAGTTGAAAAGCTGCCTTCCTTCTCCTGGTTATACTATGCACATATAAAACTTGAAGTTTATGATGCGATGAAACCCAAAAATATTTAAAGATCTGATAAATCGACTGGGTTATCCTGAGTTGAATATGAATGAGAAGAATAATTATTAATTCTGATAGCCATGGCATAAAGACTTTTATAAACATGAAGATTTTTTATGTCCTATTTGTGCTATAGGAAAGCTTATAATTGAATCTTCTTACCTAAAAAGTTAGGGAAGAATTATTGAATTTTTTGGAGAAAATTCAAGGTGATATATATGGACTTATCCGTCCCTTGTTGCGTGGCACTGATAGATGCTTCTACTAGATGGTTCGACATATATCTCTTATATACTAGGAACCATGCTTCTGCCAAAATTAATTGTCCAAATTATTAATTTAAAAGTCTACTTTCCATAAGAAAGGATCTACTTTGAAGAAGAAAGTATCAAGTCTATTCAAATGGATAATGCTCATAAGTTTACCTTAAAGACATATAATGATTATTGCATGGCTCTGGGAATTAATGTAGAGCATCTCGTACCTCATGTTCACAATCAAAATGGCCTTGCAGAGTCACTAAATTAAGGGAATAAAAATTTTATTGCTAGGTCACTCTTGTAGAACAGTGGACTACCCACCAACTATTGGGGCCACGCAGTGCTGAACACTGTGATATTAATTCAACTCAGACCAACTGCACATCATAAAGAATTTTAATTATTTTCCATTTGAAAAAATTTAGCTGTGTTGCGTACATTCCAATCTCTTCACCACAATGTACCACCATGGGACCTTACCGGAAGTTAGGGATCTATATAGGTTATGAATCTCCGTCAAGTATTTAATACAAAGAGCCTATGACAGGGGATCTGTGCACGGCTCAGTACGTTGATTATATGAAAGACATTTTTTGGCATTATGGGGAGATAAGTACCACATTAAATAATACCGAGTCCTTAGATGTGCATACTAAAGAGATCGAACTTGAAGTTAGAAGGATAATAAATCTGCAACAAATAAGCTAATAATCTTCCAAATGCCCTCACTGATCATAAGGGAGTGAAAAGATCTCATATACCTGCAGTATATGCACCTGAAAGAGTGAAAATATCCTAGAAGGATATTTAACCCACTCTTGACCCTCATGATAAAATGAGGAAGAGGTCTCCAGGTGCACTGGGCTCAATTACGTAGAGACATCCAGAGAAGTAGGGAACCAAAGAAATGAGAACACTATCCATGACAGTGAAAGAAGCTCAACCTGATGTTGAGAAAATCCCTGAAGTGATCCATCCTAAAGATGATAACCCAGCGTATATTTGCGCACAATCCAACACTAAGAATTTGAAACACCCAAACTCCATAATTGTGGAAAATCATGAGGAGCTGAAAGAAATCAATAAAGGTCTTTAATGAGTCAACTAATGTAACATGGAGTGCGAATGCAATGTACTCTTTTCTCCATCCCTTTTTCCATTGGGTTTTTGGAAGGAGTTTTCAACGAGATATGTACATTACGCGGTATTCGTAAAAGAGGGAGTGTTATGATATAGATAGAATCCTAGCCGAAGTTTGGAATAACTCCATCTATTGGTGAGCGAATCTGAATCTATGTTTTGTCAGTTTGCTATATAATGGGCATCCTCTTGTACAGAGAGAATCGATTTAATAAAGAGAGAATTATGCCCCCTACTTTTGTGTGCTCTATGTTCTTGTTCTTGTGAATTCGTTGGCGTGTCCTCGATTGATCACAGGTGAACAACTATGTTTCATAACAGTTGTAACGGGCCCCCCTGATCGACCTTGTACTGTTGAGCTGCACATGCTGGTTAAAGCCCAAATCAGCAGCACATAAGCCTAAAGTAGCATCACAAACACCAATAGACTGAGTAAATAACAACAAAGCCTTGTTTAACTTCGATTGTTCGGTTCTTGAAATAGTCACGCAATGCTGTTTGACCCATAGTTATCGATGCCGTGTCAGTACCAGCTGATATATACTATTTCAGTCTCTAAACCGATACAAAGTAGTTCTATATATCGTATCGGTCTCAATACCAATCATACCGATGGAATTGATAATATGGTATGTCATATTTGATAGTACTACTGTGTATTTGAAGTAATATTATGAGTGAAATATGGCGTACATATGTATATTTATAAATATATATTATTATATTAAATTCAAAATAATATGCGGGTATGAATCGGTATCAAAACGTATCATTTCAAGAGCTAAACCGGTATAGCTTCCAGTACAACAACGATTGTTTGACGACCACTACATCCAAGGCGCACTACCTACAAAACGCTCATAATTGGACAGTTGGAATGCGTTCCCTTGGTTTAGGCCTTTAGGGTGAAGTTAGGGAGATTTTTACTCTAGTAGCCCTTCGGGTGATTTTTTTCAAAACTAGCCACAGTACGAAATAAATTCTAAAAATAGCACACTCTCCCACCGCAGAAGACCCGGCAAGCGACATGTGTCAATTGCCGCGGTCTACTAACACAGGAGGTGGGTGGCTCCGCGCGAGCGTAGAAGCCAGGCAGGCCCACCAAGCTTACATGGCTGGGTAGCGTGGAAGTAAGCTTCCCCGAATGAGTAACGTGTGTGGGGACCCTCCCTTCTAGTGCGGCTGTGCGTAGGATTGGGGGCTGGGGCTGGCCGAACGTGGGTGTGGCACACAGACGGCGGTGCGACGTGGTAGGGGCATGGCCTGGCTGCGTGCGAT